>OZ024852.1:2141608-2546221 GCA_964017145.1 Agrocybe praecox
CACAACTTCTTATCGATCTCGCCAACGCCTGCATTCGTGTGGGGGTATGGCTGAGACACTTTAAGGAGTCTACTTCAGTCATCATACCGAAGCCAGGCAAACCTACTTATTCTGACCCCAAGGCATTCCGGCCCATTGTGCTGCTGAATACCACGGGGAAACTCATTGAGAAGATGATCTCGAATCGCTTCAATACGACATGATCAAGTTCGACCTTGTTCATCCTAACCAAGTCGGAGGAGTGCGCCAGCGCTCAACCAAAGACGCAGGGCTGTACCCTACCCACCTGATTCGCACCGGGTGGACTAAGGGACTCAAGACCAGCGTAGTCGCATTCGACATCGCCCAGTTCTTCCCATCTCTCAACCATGACATGCTCAAGGCAATACTCAGGAAGCAGGGGTTCTCGCCACTAATGGCGCGGTTCTTCTCATCCTATTTAGTAGATCGATACACATCATATAGATGGGGATCGTTCACATCCGACCCCCGGCAAGCAGACATTGGCGTGGGACAGGGCTCCGCCCTGTCCCCCGTCCTCTCAGCTCTATACATCGCTCCGGTGATGAAACTATACCATATGGAAGAGATATCCCGCAAGACATCACTTCTATCCTACGTGGACGACGGCACATGCATTGCCCAAGCCAAAACCCTCCAGGAGAACACGGTCACCCTAGTGGCTGCTTATGCAGTCCTCCTTCGCCTCTTCACCGCCATCGGACTCATCCTCGAACACAACAAATCCGAATACGCATGCTTCGACCGGTCGCACAATTACGACCCGCCACCTCTCGACCTCGGATACGCCCCTTATACTGGCGACACACCTCTCCGCCCTAAGCGCGTTTGGCGCTACTTGGGCTTCTACTTTGACCGCAAGCTCACCTTCAAGGAGCATGTGCGGTTCTACTCTACCAAGTCATTATCATCGGTGAAAGCCATGAAGATGCTTGGAAGCTCAACCCGTGGTCTCCACCCTAAGGAGAAACGACTACTATATCGCGCATGCGTGCTACCAATAGCAACGTACGGATATCGTCTGTGGTACTTCGAAGGCTCCCGATCCAAGGGAGCTCTCGAAGACCTGCGCAAAATGCAGCGTAAAGCGGCACTTTGGATCACAGGTACATTTCGCACCTCCCCCACAGGCGGAGTTGAGGCCCTTGCGGGCCTCATCCCCGTCCACCTTCATCTGAAGAAACTAGGCGGTCGGTCTAACTACCGTGCTGCCACGCTATCAGACACCCATCCGCTTAGGTCGCTCCACTCTGAGGAGCATCACAAGCGAGCTGACGTTCACCCGTTGGCAATCTCAAGGCTCACTCCCGCCCAGAAAGCAAAGGTAGGAGGGGCCCTCATGGAGATAGACCGACATCTCCCTGAACTCACAGAGTCTTTCTTGCCAGTCGCGACAGAGGCTCGCCCTGGAAACAGGCTGTTGGATTTATTCGACGAGCGTTTCACATTCGAACCATGCCCGACTGACGATGAGTCAGCGGACGCAGTTCGCGTAGGTCTTAACCAAGTGCTTCGTGAAGCACAAGACCAAGAAACAACGGTGTATTGTGCGGTTGACGCTTCGGTGCCAAACGATGTACAACGACAGGCGGTCTCGACTGCCCTATTATACCGGGGACACGAACGGATCCACACCGTATCGCATCCTGCCGGAAGAGTGACTGCACCCGACGCAGAACTCTTTGCCATTCGCTCAGCGATTGTCCTTGCCACCCAGCAAGACGATTGCGAACGAATAGTTATATTCACGGACTCGATGGCCTCGGCCAAACGAGCTCTGGACCCCACCCTCCACAGTGGCCAAGGACACTCCTTGGCCATATGTCGAGCCTTCAACCGTGGCTAGAAGAAGACGCTGCATGCAAAGTAGACTTCATTCAGGTTCCATCGAAACTGAAGTGGAGGATACACCAAGAAGCCAATGACATCAGTCGGGCTCAAGTCGAACCTGTCGGGGAACACCCGGCTACTTCTCTGGATAGTGTACGAAAGGTCGTCACTAAAACAGTACAGGAGGATTGGAAGATACTCTTCCGAGACCCCAACTATCGAGGACATAACTTCATGCGCCTCAAGAATCTCGCCAGGGATTTACTCGAGCCGACATACCTCAACGAAGGTACTTGGCTCCGCGAAGTGAAAGGCGAGCTGGTAACGCTTGTCGCGAGGATGAACAGATGCATCCTCAATCACGCTCCCATTGGTGCTTATTATGAGCGCTTCAACATTCAAGAATCTCATGCATGTGAATGCGGCCACCACCTGCAGACGCGAGCACATATATTGCAAGTGTGCACTAAACATGTACGCGAACGAGACGGTCGGTCACCGGAACTCCTGGTGCACCTGATCAAATTCCTGGATGACAACGACTCGGCCTTTGCGTTCAGGCGACCCGCAGGGGTCGGATAAGCAGGTTGGGCCACGGTTCAGCCTGTAGGACATGTTCTTCTTGGACTGCGGAACGTGCCCTACTTGGACTTCGGACCCTTTGCCATTACAATGGCGCGCGCTCTAGTACACCAACTTGTGGGATTCGTCCCGACCCTGCGGGGGCGTTGGGGGCCCTTCAGTGGGTACCTGGGTTTGTGGGCTTCGGCCTGACCCTTCGGGGGCACCCAGGCTAAGCGGTAGCGGCGATGCGACTTGGAACGTGGAGGGACTGCGGACTGGGTGGGGTGGGGACTGCGGGCTGGGCGGGATGTGGACTGTGGGTTGGGCCTGATGCCCAGCCACAATGCTTAATCGCTTGCAACGGCGCTTGCGCCGTTGAACCAACAACATTCCGACCGCCTAACGGCGGTCTGCAATCTTGGCGGGCCTTTGCCCGCCCTCGCAGACGTAGTGTAGTAGATAAATCTTGCTTAGCATGCTATTGTATGTAACGTAGGGACCGGACTGCAACCGCGCACCGGAATACAAGTGGGACTTCGGTCCTTTGATTTTAAAAAAAAAAAAAAAAAAAAAAAGTAGTTGTACCGATTCGAGTGTATCGTTACCCTAGTATTGCTACCCAGTTCCGATCGTATTGCGAGTAAGATGAAGCGAAAACAATAAGTTGCAAAAGTCGATGGTGGTGGTAACGGGACAAGAAGGAAGTGTCGGTAGAGGCCCTAGCGGGCCTCATCCCCGTCCACCTTCACCTGAAAAAACTAGGCGGTCGGTCAAATTACCGAGCTGCCACGTTATCAGACACCCATCCGCTTAGGTCGCTCTTGTCGCAAGAGCATCACAAGCGGGCTGAAGTTCATTCATCAGCAATTTCTAGCCTCACCCCTGCCCAGAAAGTAAAGGTAGGGGGGGCCCTCATGGAGATAGACCGCCATCTCCCTGAACTCACAGAGTCCTTCTCGCCCGTCGCGACAGAGGCTCGCCCTGGAAACAGGTTGTTGGATTTATTCGACGACCGATTCACTTTCGAACCATGCCCCACTGATGACGAGTCAGCGGACGCGGTTCGTGTAGGTCTTAACCAAGTGCTCCGAGAAGCACAAGACCAAGAAACAACGGTGTATTGTGCGGTTGACGCTTCGGTACCAAACAATATACAACCAAGAAGCCAATGACATCAGTCGGGCCCAAGTCGAACCTGTTGGGGATCACCCAGCTACTTCTCTGGATAGTGTACGGAAGGCCGTCACTAAAGGCGTTCAGGAGGAATGGAAGGTTCTCTTCCATGACCCCAATTATCGAGGGCATAACTTCTTGCCGCTCAAGAATCTCGCCGGGGATTTGCTCGAGCCGACGTATCTACAAGAGGGTACTTGGCTCCGTGAAGTGAAAGACGCGCATATACCGTACGTCGCAAGGATGATGAGATGCATCCTCAATCACGCTCCAATAGGTGCTTACTACGAGCGCTTTAACATTCAAGAATCTCATGCATGCGAATGCGGCCACCACCTGCAGACGCGCGCACATATATTGCAAGTGTGTACGAAACATACACGCGAGCGAGATGGTCGGTCACCGGAACTTCTGGTGCATCTGATCAAATTCCTGGATGACAACGACTCAGCGTTTGCGTTCAGGCGACCCGCAGGGGTTGGATAAGCAGGTTGGGCTCTGGCTCGGCCTGCGGGATATGCTCTTCTCGGACTTCAGACTCTCTGCCATTACAATGGCGCGCGCTCTAGTACTCTGACTTGGGGATTGGTCCTGACCCTGCGGGGGCGTTAGGGGCCCTTCAGTGGGTACCTGGGTTTGTGGGCTTCGGCCTGACCCTTCGGGGGCACTCGGGCTAAGCGGAAGCAGCGATGCGACTTGGAACGTGGGGGGGCCGCGGACTGGGCGGGGTGTGGACTGTGGGCTGGACTCGATGCCCGGCCACAATGCTCACTCGCTTGCGACGGCGCAAGCGCCATCGAACCAGCAACATCCCGACCGCCTAACGGCGGTCTGCAGTCTTGGCGGGCCTAATGCCCGCCCTCGCAGACGTAGCGTAGTATATAAATCTTGCTTAGCATGCCACTGTATGTAACGTAGGGACCGGACTGCAATCGCGCACCGGAATATAAATGGGACTTCGGTCCTTTGATTTAAAAAAAAAAAAAAAAAAAAAAAGTCGCATCCTGCCGGACGAGTGACTGCACCTGATGCAGAGCTCTTTGCCATCCGCTCAGCGATTGTCCTTGCCACTCAGCAGGACGATTGTGAGCGAATTGTCATATTCACCGACTCGATGGCCTCGGCCAAACGAGCGCTGGACCCCACCCTCCATAGTGGCCAAGGACATTCTTTGGCCATCTGTCGAGCTCTACAACCGTGGCTAGAAGAAGACGCTGCGTGCAAAGTAGACTTCATTCAGGTTCCGTCGAAACTGAAATGGAGGATACACCAAGAGGCCAATGACATTAGTCGGGCTCAAGTCGAACCTGTCGGGGATCACCCGGCTACTTCTTTGGATAGGGTATGAAAGGCCGTCACTAAAACTGTACAGGAGGACTGGAAGACCCTCTTCCGGGACCCCAATTATCGAGGGCACAATTTCTTGCCACTCAAAAATCTCGCCGGGGATTTACTTGAGTCGACGTACCTTCAAGAAGGCACTTGGCTCTGCGAAGTGAAAGACGCACATATCCCGTACGTCGCGAGGATGATGAGATGCATCCTCAATCATGCTCCAATTGGTGCTTACTACGAGCGCTTTAACATTCAAGAACCTCATGCATGTGAATGTGGACACCATCTACAGACGCGCGCACATATATTGCAAGTGTGGACGAAACATACACGCGAGCACGATGGTCGGTCACCAGAACTCCTGGTGCATCTGATCAAATTCCTGGATGACAACGACTCAGTGTTTGCGTTCAGGCGACCCGCAGGGGTCGGATAAGCAGGTTGGGCCACGGTTCAGCCTGCGGGACACTCTCTTCTTGGACTGCGGAACGTGCCCTGCTCGGACCTCGGACCCTTTGCCATTACAATGGCACACGCCTCAGTACTTGGACTTGTGGGATTCGTCCTGACCCTGCGGGGGCGTTCGGGGCCCTTCAGTGGGTACCTTGGTTTGTAGGCTTCGGCTCGACCCTTCGGGGGCACCCGGGCTAAGCGGAAGCGGCGATGCGACTTTGAACGTGAGGGGACTGCGGACTGGGTGGGGTGGGGACTGTGGGCTGGGCGGGGTGTGGACTGTGGGCTGGGCTCGATGCCCGGCCACAATGCTTAATCGCTTGCGATGGCGCAAGCGCCGTTGAACCAGCAACATTCCGACCGCCTAATGGCGGTCTGCAATCTTGGCGGGCCTTTGCCCGCCCTCGCAGATGTAGCGTAGTAGTAAATCTTGCTTAGCATGCTTTTGTATGTAACGTAGGGACCGGACTGCAACCACGCACCGGAATACAAGTGGGACTTCGGTCCTTTGATTAAAAAAAAAAAAAAGAGATGTGAAACATATAAGAGAATATGAAACATGTAAGAAGGGTGAAACATGTTTCAGGTTGACAGAAGTAGCGCGTATGGCGCTATCTGGGATTCTTCTTTGATCGCAAGCTCACCTTCAAAGAGCATGTGCGATTCTATTCTACCAAGTCTCTATCATCGGTGAAAGCTATGAAGATGCTTGGAAGCTCAACCCGTGGTCTCCACCCCAAGGAGAAACGATTACTATACCGTGCGTGTGTCCTACTGATCGCAACATACGGATACCGTCTGTGGTACTTTGAAGGCTCCCGCTCCAAGGGAGCCCTCGAAGACCTGCGCAAAATGCAGCTTAAAGCAGCACTTTGGATCACAGGTGCATTTCGCACCTCCCCCACAGGCGGGGTTGAGGCCCTTGCGGGCCTCATCCCCGTCCACCTCCATCTGAAGAAACTAGGCGGTCGGTCTAACTACCGCGCTGCCACGTTATCAGACACCCATCCGCTTAGGTCGCTCCTCTCAGAGGAACATCACAAGCGGGCTGACGTTCACCCGTTGGCAATCTCAAGGTTCACTCCCGCCCAGAAAGCAAAGGTAGGAGGGGCCCTCATGGAGATCGACCGTCATCTCCCTGAACTCACAGAGTCTTTCTCGCCCGTCACGACAGAGGCTCGCCCTGGAAACAGGCTGCTGGATTTGTACAGCACTTGTTTCACATTTGAACCCTGCCCAACTGACGAGGCGTCAGGTCAGGCAGTGCTCATTGAACTCAACAAGTTCCTCAAAGAGGCACAGAAAGAAGACACAACAGTGTACTGTGCGGTCGACGCTTCGGTGCCGAACGACGTACAACGACAGGCGGTCTCGACTGCCCTATTATACCAGGGACGCGAATGGACTCACACCGTATCACATCCTGCCGGACGAGTGACTGCGCCCGACGCAGAACTCTTTGCTATTCGCTCAGCGATTGTCCTTGCCACCCAGCAGGACAATTTGTTAGAAATTGACCTCTAACGTAAGTAAAAGTCAATAGACTTATAGTTAACAATAGAGCCAAGTTTCAATGCACAACAATGACTAGTCTTATGAAAATAGTGTATTGCTTCTATATAATCCCAAACCCAATCTAGTGTCTTGAGTACTCCCCAGACATAGTAGGAATACCGCTTTGTTTGTTCCTATTTACCCTAAAAATCCCTAGGTGTGAATATAGGTGCCCACAATATTGCGTTCGAAATCAGTGGTGCACCAAACGAAGTTCTATGCTACATATTATATACTGCCGGAATCGTCTCATTAAGGAGATTCCGAATCTAGAAAGATCTTGTCCATAGCTTTACTCTATAAATAGTTATTTACGAAATACTGTCTAAAAACAGGGAAAAACACCGAAATCTATGTAAAGTCCATATGTACAAGTCCAAAATCAAAGTATTTGATCACTAATTTCAACACAATTGTGAACGCATTGTTGTTTTCACAGACTTGATGGCCTCAGCCAAACGAGCATTGGACCCTACCCTCCATAGTGGCCAAGGACATTCCTTGGCCATCTGTAGAGCATTACAACTGTGGCTAGAAGAGGATGCTGCGTGTCACGTAGACTTCATTCAGGTTCCGTCGAAACTGAAGTGGAAGATACATCAAGAAGCCAATGACATCAGTCGGGCTCAAGTCGAACCTGTTGGGGAACACCCGGCTACATCTTTGGATAGTGTACGAAAGGTCGTCACTAAAACAGTCCAGGAGGATTGGAAGGTACTCTTCCGAGACCCCAACTATCGAGGACATAACTTTATGCGCCTCAAGAATCTCGCCGGGGATTTACTCGAGCCAACGTACCTTAATGAAGGCACTTGGCTCCGCGAAGTGAAGGGCGAGCTGGTAACGCTCGTCGCGAGAATGAACAGGTGCATCCTCAATCACGCTCCCATTGGTGCTTATTATGAGCGCTTTAACATTCAAGAACCTCATGCATGCGAATGCGGCCACCACCTGCAGATGCGCGCACATATATTGCAAGTGTGTACGAAACATACACGCGAGCGAGATGGTCGGTCACCGGAACTCCTGGTGCATCTGATCAAATTCCTGGATGACAACGATTCAGTGTTTGCGTTCAGGCGACCCGCAGGGGTCAGATAAGCAGGCTGGGCTAAGGTTCGGCCTGCGGGACTTGCTCTTCTTGGACTTCGGATTCCTTGCCATTACTATGGCGCGAGCCCCAGTACTCCAACTTGTGGGATTCGTCCTGACCCTGCAGGGGCGTTGGGGGCCCTTCAGTGGGTACCTGGGTTTGTGGGCTTCAGCTCGACCCTTTGGGGGCACCTGGGCTAAGCGGAAGCGGCGATGCAACTTGGAACGTGAGGGGACTGTGGACTAGGCGGGGTGTGGACTGTGGGCTGGACTCGATGCCTGGCCACAATGCCTAATCGCTTGCGACGGCGCAAGCACTGTTGAACCAGCAACATTCTGCCCGCCCTCGCAGACGTAGCGTAGTAATAAATCTTGCTTAGCATGCCTTTGTATGTAACATAGGGACCGGACTGCAATCACGCACCGGAATACAAATGGGACTTCGGTCCTTTGATTTTTTTTTTTTTTTTTAAAGAAAAAAAATGTTGCTGGTTCGATGGCGCTGGCGCCATCGCAAGCGAGTAAGCATTGTGGCCGGGCATCAAGCCCAGCCCACAGTCCATGCCCTGCCCAGTCCGCAGTCCCCTCACGTTCCAAGCCGCATCGCTGCTTCCGCTTAGCCCGAGTGCCCCCAAAGGGTCAGGTCGAAACCCACAAACCCAGGTACCCACTGAAGGGCCCCTGACGCCCCCGCAGGGTCAGGACCAATCCCACAAGTCAGAGTACTAGAGCGCGCGCCATTGTAATGGCAAAGAGTCCGCATTCCAAGAAAAGCACGTCCCGCAGGCCGGGTCAGAGCCCAACCTGCTTATCCAACCCCTGCGGGTTGCCTGAACGCAAACGCTGAATCATTGTCATCCAGGAATTTGATCAGATGCACCAGGAGTTCCGGTGATCGACCGTCTCACTTGCGTGTATGTTTTGTACACATTTACAATATATGTGCGCGTGTCTGCAGGTGGTGGCCACATTCGCACGCATGAGATTCTTGAATGTTAAAGCACTCGTAATAAGCACCAATGGGGGCATGATTGAGGATGCATCTGTTCATCCTCGCAACAAGCGTTACTAGCTCACCTTTCACTTCGTGGAGCCAAGTACCTTCATTAAGATACGTTGGTTCGAGTAAATCCCCGGCGAGATTCTTGAGGCGCATAAAGTTATGTCCTCGGTAGTTGGAGTCTCAGAAGAGAATCTTCCAGTCCTCCTGTACTGTCTTAGTGACGACCTTTCGCACACTATCCAATGAAGTAGCTGGGTGATCCCCAACAGGTTCGACTTGAGCCGAACTTATGTCGTTGGCTTCTTGGTGTATCCTCCATTTCAGTTTCGAAGGAACCTGAATGAAGTCTACTTTGCATGCAGCATCTTCTTCTAGCCGTGGTTGTAGGGCTCGACAGATGGCCAGAGAATGTCCTTGGCCACTATGGAGGGGGGGATCCAGAGCTCGTTTGGCCGAAGCCATTGAGTCGGTGAAGATAACAATTCTCTCGCAATTATCCTACTGGGTGGCTAGGACTATCGCTGAGCGAATGGCAAAGAGTTCTGCGTCTGGTGCAGTCACTCGTCCGGCTGGGTGTGATACGGTATTAGTCTGTTCGTGTCCCCGGTATAATAAGGCAGTCGAAACCACCTGTCGCTGTACATCGTTCGGCACCGAAGCGTCGACCACACAATACACCATTGTTTCCTGTCTTGTGCTTCGCGGAGCACTTGATTAAGACCTACACGAACCGCGTCCGCTGACGCATCGTCAGTGGGGCATGGTTCGAAAGTGAAACATTCGTCGAATAAATCCAACAATCTGTTTCCTGGTCGAGCCTCTGTCGCGACAGGCGAGAAAGACTCTGTGAGTTCAGGAAGATGACGGTCTATCTCCATGAGGGCCCCTCCTACCTTTGCTTTCTGAGCAGGAGTGAGCCTTGAGATCGCTGACGGGTGAACGTCAGCACGCTTGTGATGCTCCTCAGAGAGGAGCGACCTAAGCGGATGTGTGTCTGATAACATGGCAGCCCTATAGTTGGACCGACCGCCTAGTTTCTTCAGATGGAGGTGGACTCGGACTTGTTGTGCTCGAGAATGAGTTCAATGGCAGTGAAGAGTCGAAGGAGGACCGCATAGGCAGCCACGAGGGTTGCCGTGTTCTCCTGGAGGGTTTTGGCCTGGGCAATGCAGGTGCCGTCGTCCACGTAGGATAGAAGCAATGTCTTGCGGGATATCTCTTCCATATGATATAGTTTCATCACCGGAGCGATGTATAGAGCTGAAAGGACGGGGGACAGGGCGGAGCCCTGTTCCACACCGACATCCGCCTGCCGGGGGTCGGATGTGAACGAACCCCATCTATAGGAGGTGTATCGATCAACAAGGTAGGATGAGAAGAACCGCACCACAAGTGGCGAGAACCCCTGCTTCCTGAGGATTGCCTTGAGCATGTCATGGTAAAGAGATGGGAAGAACTGAGCGATGTCAAAGGCGACAACGCTGGTCTTTAGTCCCCTAGTCCACCCAGTGCAAATCAGATGGGTAAGGTACAGCCCTGTGTCTTCGGTGGAGCATTGGTGTACTCCCCTGACTTGGTTAGGATGAACAAGGTCGAACTTGATCATGTCGTATTGAAGACGATTCAAGATCATCTTCTCAATAAGTTTCCCAGTGGTATTCAGCAGCACGATGGGCCGGAACGCCTTGGGGTCAGAGTAAGTAGGTTTGCCTGGCTTCGGTATAATTACTGAAGACGCGCAGGTAACAGAACTCACTGATAATAATGACATTAATCACATAGGTCAGGCCTTCACACTGCGTTGGATACCTGGGCACCGCAACTCAAAAGGCAACAAGAAAGCAGACGAAGAAGCGAAGAAAGCAGCTAACGGAGAGGTAACACCTAACAACCAACTCCCACCAGGACTACAGCATGGGAAGCTCCTGCATAGTGTTAAAGCCACAAAGGAGGCTTACCTCAAAATCCTAACACAAAACGCAGCAACACGATGGTCAGAATCCACGCGCAAACAGAACTTCGAGACTAATATCAACAATGCATACCCATACGACAAATTTCGGCAAGACAGTGAAACACTTCCTTTTCGAATGCCCGGAATATCGATGGGAGCGCGCCGACATGGACCAAATACTAGGAAGAAACTCCAGAGACCTACGAACCATACTCAGCGAAGAGAAAAATGTAAAAGCACTGCTTAAGTACATAGCAAAGCAAAGCGACTCAAAACAACACCAGGTGAAGTACCCCCGCAACCTAACGAAAATGATGGATGACAAAATATATTGCACAGATACAGATAGCAGACTCAGAATACCTATAACCCCAAGCCCTACCTACCTATCTACGACACCCACTCCTACCTGCATTCAACAGGCACCCGCGTGACCCAGCCACTCCAAAAATCTAACAAACCTCCTACTACACTGAATACTAAACTCATGCTGACCACCCTGGTGGCGGCACATAGCGGATAGAAGACAGCAAGAAGACAACAAGAAAGAAGAAATGTGATGAATGCCCCACCCGTCAAGACATGAACGCCTTGCAAACAGTGTTTCCGTACTGGGCTGTTTGGGGGGAGGATCGCTTCGGGTGTGCCTCAGCAGTGCATAGAGGGTTCACGGGGAATGGAGACGGGTGCAGTGTCCTGGTAGTTACATCACTAATGTATTATGTCTGCATGAAGTCCCACTTCAATAGACCTAAATTGACAAGAAAAAAAAAAACATAATAATAATTACTGAAGTGGACTCCTTAAAGTGTCTCGGCCAGACCCCCACACGAATGCAGGCGTTGGCGAGATTGATCAGAAGTTGTGAAGCAGCAAGCTGCTTCACTACTTCTTTAAGAATTGGCCATGACACATGGTCAGGGCCGGGGGATGATAAACTTGAGCAAGACGCAAGCACCTCGTCCAGTTCTAATTTGGAGAATGGGGGCCAATCCCTTTCCTGAAGAGTAGGAAGGGGATCGAGTACCACTAGATCTACTGCTCGGCCAGAGGCCGAGTTGTAGGTGTTGTGGAGGGCATCCCATAGGGAGGCCATTCCATGACAGGGCTGTCCTTGGTATTGGATAGCTTCGCAGGCAGGTAACTTGCGCTGTTTGACCCATTCCATTAGGTCCCACGGTTGTCTGTTAGTATATGCAATTTCCGTGATATGAAGTTCAAAGAAGTCGCGTTTGACATCCTTAACGGTTTTGCGAAAAGCTTTCCACTTTTCTGTTAGAAATTGACCTCTAACGTAAGTAAAAGTCAATAGACTTATAGTTAACAATAGAGCCAAGTTTCAATGCGCAACAATGACTAGTCTTATGAAAATAGTGTATTGCTTCTATATAATCCCAAACCCAATCTAGTGTCTTGAGTACTCCCCAGACATAGTAGGAATACTGCTTTGTTTGTTCCTATTTACCCTAAAAATCCCTAGGTGCAAATATAGGTGCCTACAATATCGCGTTCAAAATCAGTGGTGCACCAAACAAAGTTCTATGCTACATATTATATACTGACGGATTCGTCTCATTAAGGAGATTCCGAATCTAGAAAGATCTCGTCCATAGCTGTACTCTATAAATAGTCATTTACGAAATACTGTCCAAAAACAGGGAAAAACACCGAAATCTATGTAAAGTTCATATGTACAAGTCCAAAATCAAAGTGTTTGATCACTAATTTCAACATTTTCGTCGGTTTTATCCAGACGATATGTGGCTAGTGAGTTTGTGCACTCGTCATTCCACCATGGCTTAGAGTGCTTTGTGATTCGGGTCTCCTTTGCATGGGAATCCCATGCAGCGGTGAAGATGTCGGCAAGCGCTTGCGCTACTCGCTTGACATCATCCCTGGATTCGAGACGTCCTGCCTCTATGGCAGCAACTTTCCTGGGCAGCTCGGTTTTCCACGCTTTATAAGCGTCAGAGCCTTTTGCGATTGTGAAGCGGATCACGTCTTCAACGTCATCCCCTAATTTGACAGAAGCTATCAACGGAATATGATCCGTTGGCCCCTGATGTTCCGGTGCACAAGTGACGCGACTTCTTGCTGACTCAGCTATCCCGCGGAATACCAGATCTATGACCGAAGGCCGAAGGTCTGGGTTGTTAAATATAAATGTAGGGCCCGGATTGGACGGCTCTGTCCATTCTAGGTCGAGTTCGGCAGCTACATCTAGTAGCGCTATAGCATCCCACCGATGATACGTGACATTGGGGTCCCATATCCTTGAGTGTGTGTTAAAGTCCCCACCCATATACTGGAAGGGGGGAAGGTCGTCAACGTGATCCTGTAGATACTGGATCACTGTACTTCTGTCATCTGAATAGACGTTTATGAAGTTATAAGTCTCGTTGCCTTGGAACAGCGAGAGGACAAAGATGTCACGATGATCAATAAGATCCCGTCTCATCGAGGGGCCGTATCATCGGTGGGATGCCATTGCACTGCTAGACATAGCAGCCGAACTTGACCTAGAATGGACCGAGCCGTCTAATCCGGGTCCCACATTTATTTATTTATTTTTATTTTTATTTTTATTTTAAAAATCAAAAGAGCGAAGTCCCACTTGTATTCCGGTGCGTGATTGCAGTCCGGTCCCTACGTTACATACATAAGCATGCTAAGCAAGATTTAATACTATGCTACGTCTGCAAGGGCGGGCAAAGGCCCGCCAAGATTGCAGACCGCCATTAGGCGGTCAGAATGTTGCTGGTTCGATGGCGCTTGCGCCATCGCAAGCGATTGAGCATTGTGGCGGGCATCGAGCTCAGCCCACAGTCCATCCCCCGCCCATTCCACAGTCCCCACCCCACCCAGTCCGCAGTCCCCTCACGTTCCAAGTCGCATCGCTGCTTCCGCTTAGCCCGGGTGCCCCCGAAGGGTCGAGCCGAAGCCCACAAACCAAGGTACCCACTGAAGGGCCCCGAACGCCCCCGCAGGGTCAGGACGAATCCCACAAGTCCGAGTACTAGGGTGCGCGCCATTGTAATGGCAAAAGATCCGAAGTCCAAGCAGAACAAGTTCCGTGGTCCAAGAAGAACATGTTCTGCAAGCTGAGCCTTAGCCCAACCTGCTTATCTGACCCCTGCAGGTCGCTTGAACGCAAACGCAGCATCGTTGTCATCCAAGAATTTGATCAGATGCACCAGGAGTTCCAGTGACCGACCGTCGTGCTCGCATATATGTTTCGTACACACTTGCAATATATGTGCATGCATTTGCAGGTGGTGGCCACATTCGCATGCATGGGGTTCTTGAATGTTAAAGCGCTCATAATAAGTGCCAATAGGAGCGTGATTAAGGATGCATCTGAACATCCTTGCGACGTACAGTATATGTGTGTCTTTCACTTTGCGGAGCCAAGTACCTTCGTTGAGATACATTGGCTCGAGTAAATGCCCGGCGAGATTTTTGAGTGGCAAGAAGCTGTACCCTCGGTAATTGGGGTCCCGGAAGAGAGTCTTCCAGTCCTCCTGTACTGTTTTAGTGATGACCTTTCCCACACTATCAAGAGAGGTAGCTGGGTAGGCCCCGACAGGTTCGACTTGAGCCCGACTAATGTCATTGGCTTCTTGGTGTATCCTCCATTTCAGTTTCAATGGAACCTGAATGAAGTCTACTCTACACGCGGCGTCTTCTTCTAGCCACGGTTGAAGTGCTCGACATATGGCCAAGGAGTGTCCTTGACCACTATGGAGGGTAGGGTCCAGTGCTCGTTTGGCCGAAGCCATCGAGTCAGTGAATATAACAATATGTTCGTAATCGTCCTGCTGGGTGGCAAGGACAATCGCTGATCAGATGGCAAAGAGTTCTGCATCAGGCGCAGTTACTTGTCCAGCAGGATGTGATACGGTGTGAATCCGTTCGTGTCCCCGGTATAGTAAGGCAGTCGAGACTGCCTGTCGCTGTACATCGTTCGGCACCGAAGCGTTGACCACACAATACACAGTTGTTTCTTGGTCTTGTGCTTCAAGAACCACTTGATTAAGACCTACGCGAACTGCGTCCGCTGACTCATCGTCAGTCGGGCATGGTTCGAAAGTGAAACAGTCGTCGAATAAATCCAACATCCTGTTTCCAGGGCGAGCCTCTGTCGCGACAGGCGAGAAAGACTCTGTGAGTTCAGGGAGGTGGCAGTCTATCTCCATGAGGGCTCCTCCAACCTTTGCTTTCTGGGCGGGAGTGAGCCTTGAGATTGCCAACGGGTGAACGTCAGCTCGCTTGTGATGCTCCTCAGAGAGGAGCGACCTAAGCGGATGGGTGTCTGATAGCGTGGCTGCACGGTAGTTAGACCGGCCACCTAGCCTCTTCAGATGGAGGTGAACGGGGATGAGGCCCGCAAGTGCCTCGACTCCGCCTGTGGGGGAGGTGCGGAACGCACCTGTGATCCAAAGTGCTGCTTTACGCTGCATTTTGCGCAGGTCTTCGAGGGCTCCCTTAGATCGGGATCCTTCAAAGTACCACAGACGATATCCGTACGTAGCAATCGGTAGGACGCATGCACGGTATAATAATCTTTTCTCCTTGGGGTGGAGACCACGGGTTGAGCTTCCAAGCATCTTCATGGCTTTCACCAATGAGAGGGACTTGGTAGAGTAGAACCACACATGCTCTTTGAATGTGAGCTTGCGGTCAAAGTAGAAGCCCAGATAGCGCCAGACGCACTTAGGGCAGAGGGGGGTTTCGCCCGTGTAAGGGGCATATCCGAAGTCAAGGGGTGGTGGGTCGTAGTTATGCGACCTATCGAAGCACATGTATTCGGATTTGTTGTGCTCAAGGATGAGTCCGATAGCAGTGAAGAGTCGAAGGAGGACTGCATAGGCAGCCACGAGGGTTACCGTGTTCTCCTGGAGAGTTTTGGCCTGGGCAATACATGTGCCGTCATCCACGTACGATAGAAGTGATGTCTTCTGGGATATCTCTTCCATATGGTATAGTTTCATCACCAGAGCGATGTATAGTGCTGAGAGGACAGGGGACAAGGCTGAGCCTTGTCCCACGCCGACATCCGCCTGCCGCGGGTTGGATGTGAACGATCCCCACCTGTATGATGTGAATCGATCGACTAGGTATGAAGAGAAGAACCACGCCACTAGTGGCGAGAACCCCTGCTTCCTGAGTATTGCCTTGAGCATGTCATGGTTGAGAGATGGGAAGAACTGAGCGATGTCCCCACATCAGCCAGTGCGGACAGATTTATGCATCAAGTTCTGGTAATTGCCCAATTAAGGTGATGCATCCACAGTGGCCGTGGCCTAGTGGCCCAAATTCATGTATCAAGCCCTCTGGCTGGCTTATTGTGACTGTTTGTGACTTATCACCTGATAGTCATGTGTTTATATTTGATGGGATCAAAATCCATGCACATGACTTTTTGCTTGCCTCTATTTACATGTTTGGGCTCCACTCATATGTTTATATGGCCTCAAATACAAACAAATAATAAATAATGATGTTAGCAGGCAGGGGCATGCAGGATACAAAACACACAAGGCCATTGAGTGATGTCACATCCAAACAACCCAATAAGGCAAGAGGACTTTGGACTTTGAGATTTTGAGATAAAAGGCCTTTGATGGATGATAGATGGGACTGAGATAAAACTAGATAAAAGATAAGTCTATTTTTGGCGCGATCTATTTTTAGAACACTTTACATATTTGGTTAGTTCAAGCCTAAAATGGTATAGAACACATTTTTTGATGATTTTAGAATTTATTTTTGGCTTGCTATAAATATTTCAATCTTTTATTTTGATTTGTATCCGGCTTTCCGTGGATATTTTGCGTTTTGTGGCTGAACCGTTGATGGTTATGTAATAAAAAATATTTAGCATAGCTTTTGAATTTTTCTCTACAACTTTGATTTTTGGTGGCTGTGCACCAAATCACATGACTTTCACATGACTACAGCTCTCTAGTCACTGTCAGTCACCCTGATACATGACTTTGGGCCTTGTGGCCATTTCCGCTGTGGATGCATCACCTTAATTGGGCAACTACCAGGAACTCATGCATGATTCTGTCAGTAGTTAGTGCCCACATTTATATCCAACAATCCAGACCTTCGGCCTTTGGTCATAGATCTGGTATTCCGCGGGATAGCTGTGTCAGCAAGAAGTCGTGTCACCCGTGCACCGGAACACCAGGGGCGAACAGATCATATTCCGTTGATAGCTTCTGTCAAATTAGGAGATGACGTCGAAGATGTGATCCGCTTTACAATCGCAAAGGGCTCCGACGCTTACAAAGCGTGGAAGACCGAGCTGCCTGGGAAAGTTGCCGCCATAGAGGCAGGACGTCTCGAATCCAGGGAGGATGTTGAGCGAGTTGCGCAAGCACTAGCTGACGTCTACACCACTGCGTGGGATTCCCATGCAAAGGAAACCCGAATCACAAAGCACTCAAAACCATGGTGGAACAATGAGTGCACAAACTCGCTTGCCGCTTATTGTGTGGATAAAACTGATGAAAAGTGGAAAGCCTTTCGAAAGATTGTCAAAAATGTCAAGCGCGAATTCTTCGAGAGTAGAATCTCGGAAATCACATACACTAACAGACGCCCGTGGGACCTAATGGAATGGGTCAAACAGCGCCAGTTGCCCGCCTGCGAAGCTATCCAATACCAAGGACAGCCCTGCCATGGAATGGACTCCCTATGGGACGCCCTCCACAACACCTACAACTCGGCCTCCGGCCGAGTAGTAGATCTTGCTGTGCTCGATCCCCTTCCTACTCTCCAGGAAAGGGACTGGCCCCCATTCTCCAAACTAGAACTAGATGAGGCACTAGTGTCTTGCTCAAGTCTCTCGTCCCCCGGCCCTGACCATGTATCATGGCCGATCTTCAAAGAAGTTGTGAAGCAGTATCGATCTCGCCAATGCCTGCATTCGTGTAGGTGTATGGCCGAGACACTTTAAGAAGTTTACTTCAGTCATCATACCGAAGCCAGGCAAACCTACTTATTCTGACCCCAAGGCATTCCGGCCCATCGTGCTGCTGATACCACGGGGAAACTCATTGAGAAGATGATTTCAAATCGTCTTCAATACAACATGATCAAGTTTGACCTTGTTTACCCTAATCAAGTCGGAGGAGTGCGTCAGCGCTCAACCGAAGACGCAGGGCTGTACCTTACCCATCTGATTCGCACCGGGTGGACTAAGGGACTCAAGACCAGCGTTGTCGCTTTCAACATTGCCCAGTTCTTCCCATCTCTCAACCACGACATGCCCAAGGCAATTCTCAGAAAGCAGGGGTTCTCGCCATTGGTGGCGTGGTTCTTCTCATCCTACTTAGTAGATCGACACACCTCTTATAGGTGGGGTTCGTTCACATCCGACCCCCGACAGGCGGATGTCGGCGTAGGACAGGGCTCTGCCCTGTCCCCCGTCCTCTCAGCACTATACATTGCCCCGGTAATGAAACTATACCATATGGACGAGATATCACATAAGACATCTCTTCTATCCTACGTGGACGACGGCACCTGCATTGCCCAAGCCAAAACCCTCCAGGAGAACACGGTCACTCTCGTGGCTGCATACACAGTCCTCCTTCGACTCTTCACCGCCATCGGACTCATTCTCAAGCACAACAAGTCCGAATACGCATGCTTCGACCGGTCGCATAACTACGACCCGCCACCTCTTGACCTCGGATACGCCCTGTACACGGGCGACACACCCCTTCGCCCTAAGCGTGTATGGCGCTATTTGGGCTTCTACTTCGACCGCAAGCTCACCTTCAAGGAGCATGTGCGGTTCTATTCTACCAAATCATTATCATCGGTGAAAGCCATGAAAATGCTTGGAAGCTCAACCTGCGGTCTCCATCCTAAGGAGAAGTGGTTACTATACCGTACATGCGTCCTCCCAATCGCAACGTACGGATATCGTCTGTGTATTAAAAGAAGTGACCAGACTGGGGATTGAACCCAGGCCCACTGGACATATACCAGAGGCTCTAACCACTGAGCTATCAGGTCTTATAGGGTCAATCCACTATATGGTATTAATGTAATCCCCACTCAATTGAGTTACTAGTCATCCACAATGAACTGCAGTTCTCAAATGTCACGCCAACAGGCTGACCAACCAATAATGACTCAGCAACTCCCAAATGTGAGTTTTCATGATAATTTCTCACGAGTGGCAGATTACATAATCCAACACTGTGGTACTTTGAAGGCTCCCGATCCAAGGGAGCACTCGAAGACCTGCCCAAGATGCAGCGTAAAGCAGCACTTTGGATTACAGGGGCGTTCCGCACCTCCCCCACAGGCAGGGTTGAGGCCCTTGCGGGCCTCATCCCCATCCACCTCTATCTGAAGAAACTAGGCGGTCGGTGCAACTATCGGGCTGCCACGTTTTCAGACACACACCCGCTTAGGTCGCTCCTCTCCGAGGAGCATCACAAGCGTGCTTACGTTCACCCGTTAGTAATCTCAAGGCTCACTCCTGCTCAGAAAGCAAAGGTAGAAGGAGCCCTCATGGAGATAGACCGCCATCTCCCTGAACTCACAGAGTCTTTCTCGCCAGTTGCGACAGAGGCTCGGCCTGGAAACAGGTTGTTGGACTTATTCGACGACCATTTCACATTCGAACCATGCCTTACTGATGACGAGTCAGCAGACGTGGTTCGTGTAGGTCTTAATCAAGTGCTTCGTGAAGCACAAGACCAAGAAACAATGGTGTATTGTGCAGTCGACGCTTCGGTGCTGAATGATGTACAGCGACAGGCGGTTTCAACTGCCTTACTATACCGGAGACACGAGCAGATTCATACCGTATCGCATCCTGCCGGACGAGTGACTGCACTCGATGCAGAGCTCTTTGCCATTCGCCCAGCGATCATCCTCGCAACCCAGCAGGATAATTGCGAACGGATAGTCATATTCACCGATTCAATGGCCTCGGCCAAACGAGCACTGGACCCCACCCTCCATAGTGGCCAAGGACACTCTTTGGCCATCTGTCAAACCCTTCAACCGTGGCTAGACGAAGACGCCACATGCAAAGTAGACTTCATTCAGGTTCCGTCGAAACTGAAGTGGAGGATACACCAAGAAGCCAATGACATCAGTCGGGCTCAAGTCGAACCTGTTGGGGATCACCCAGCTACTTCATTGGACAGTGTACGAAAGATCGTCACTAAAACAGTACAGGAGGACTGGAAGACACTCTTCCGAGACCCCAACTATCGAGGGCATAACTTTCTGCCACTTAAGAATCTTGCCGGGGATTTACTCGAACCTCAATCATGCCCCAATTGGTGCTTATTATGAGTGCTTTAACATTCAAGAAACTCATGCATGCGAATGCGGCCACCACCTGCAGACGCGCACATATATTGCAAGTGTGTACGAAACATACACGCGAGCGAGACGGTCGGTCAGTGGAACTCCTGGTGCATCTGATCAAATTCCTGGATGACAACGATTCAGCGTTTGCGTTCAGGCGACCCGCAGGGGTCGGATAAGCAGGCTGGGCTAAGGTTCGGCCTGCGGGACGTGCTTTTCTTGGAATGCGGACTCTTTGCCATTACAATGGCGCGCGCTCTAGTACTCTGACTTGTGGGATTGGTCCTGACCCTGCGGGGGCGTCAGGGGCCCTTCAGTGGGTACCTGGGTTTGTGGGTTTCGACCTGACCCTTTGGGGGCACTCGGGCTAAGCGGAAGCAGCGATGCGGCTTGGAACATGAGGGGACTGCGGACTGGGCGGGGCGTGGACTGTGGGCTGGGCTTGATGCCTGGCCACAATGCTTACTCGCTTGCGATGGCACCAACGCCATCAAACCAGCAACATTCTGACCGCCTAACGGCGGTCTGCGATCTTGGCAGGCCTTCTGCCTGCCCTCGCACACGTAGCGTAGTAGATAAATCTTGCTTAGCATGCCACTGTATGTAACGTAGGGACCGGACTGCAATCGTGCACCGGAATACAAGTGGGACTTCGGTCCTTTGATTTTTTAAAAAAAAACAAAAAACAAAAAACAAAAAAGCTCCCCTCCTTCGTCGCTGGAGGACCGTCGAGAAGACAGGTCCTCATACAGTTTGAAAGCGCAATCCCAACATGCGACTTCAACCTATACATCGTTCGCGACAGGGGCTCCACCCTCCAAATCTTGTCTGTGGCCCAGGCCTATGCAGGATACACTCTCCACACTGATGGTGTGGCCAATGAGCAAGACCTCAAATACCTTCGAGGCCAAGCTAACGCATCTTTCAGCCAGGTAGCCAATGGCATTACTGTCAGCCTACCGGTCGCTACATCGTTCATCCGCGTTGTGGATGTCCCTTATTACACCGACGCCACAAGGACGTCCAGAATCACTTCCGACATAGTGCAGGGGGCCCTCAAGTCCTCTACACTTGGCGGAAATCTATACTTTGCACGCGAAGCGTGCATAGTACATAACTCCCCGGCCAGCACCATGGGTGTGGCTTACATCGACATCTGGGACTCTAAGTCCGGTGCCTGTGCCAAACAGATCATAAACAAGTCTGTTATGGTACTCGGAAGGCAGTGCGAGATTCAAGCAGCCACCACCCACACCAGTGTTCCCCTCTGCCAGCGATGCTGGCAGAGGGGCCATTCTGACAAAGGATGCAGGCAACGCGCCGCGTCCTGCCCCCACTGCATGGGCCCACACAAGGCCGATGAGCATCGCGACGTTGCCAAGTGCTGCAAAGGGAACACAAAAGCGAACCCACCACTCGAACCCACCCCGGCTGGCCAGCCGTGCCCTCACACGGCTCACTGCGTCAACTGCAAGGGGGACTATGCTGCGAACTCGCGTAAATGCAAGTTCTGGACTAACCGCTTCGATTGTGCTTGGATCGATGGCAAATATGCAGAGGTATGTCGCATGCGACAGAATCTCCGCGATCGTACTAACCCCCTCCCCGTAGCTTAATGCGCAACGGCCTAGGCAGGGAGATTAGTATATACTCACGCAATGTAGCCAAGAATTATAACTACTTGACCATGCTCCTCGAAACGTTAATAGACAATGTTGACGTTATCTTTGTACAAGAACCGCCCTGGCGGATAATAAGACAAGCACCTTCTTCAACTAATAAAGAAGGTGATAACATCGTTGGCGCGCCTATGCATCCTGGATGGTTGTATATGGTACGCCCCCCGGAAAACGAGGAGATTCCCCCACGAGTCATGGCATACGTGTCAAAACGACTCGAGAGGCTCCGCCCCTCGATGAGACGGGATCTTACTGATCATCGTGACATCTTTGTCCTCTCGCTGTTCCAAGGCAATGAGACTTATAACTTCATGAACGTCTATTCAGATGACAGAAGTACAGCGATCCGGTATCTACAGGATCACGTTGACGACCTTCCCCCCTTCCAGTATATGGGTGGGGACTTCAACACACACTCGAGGATATGGGACCCCAATGTCACATATCATCGGTGGGATGCTATAGCGCTACTAGACGTAGCCGCCGAACTTGACCTAGAATGGACAGAGCCGTCCAATCCGGGCCCTACATTTATATCCAACAACCCAGACCTTCGGCCTTCGGTCATAGATCTGGTATTCTGTGGGATAGCTGAGTCAGCGAGAAGTCGCGTCACTTGTGCACCGGAACATCAGGGGCGGACGGATCATATTCCGTTGATAGCTTCTGTCAAACTAGGGGATGACGTCGAAGACGTGATCCGCTTCACAATCGCTAAGGGCTCTGACACATTCAAAGCGTGGAAGACCGAGCTACCCAGGAAGGTCGCTGCCATAGAGGTGGGACGTCTTGAAACCAGGGATGATGTTGAGTGAGTGGCGCAAGCTCTCGTCAATGTCTTCACTGATGCGTGGAATGCCCATGCAAAGGAAACCCAAATTACAAAGCACTCCAAACCATGGTGGAACAACGAGTGCACGAATACACTAGCCGCATATTGTATGGATAAAACCAACGAGAGGTGGAAAGCATTCAGAAAAGTGGTAAAACACACCAAACGCGACTTCTTTGAACACCGGGTCAACGAAATCGCCTACACCAACAGACGCCCATGGGACCTAATGGAGTGGGTCAAACAGCGAAAGTTACCAGCCTGTGAAGCCATCCAGTACCAAGGAAGGCCGTGCCATGGAATGGACTCCCTATGGGACGCCCTCCACAACACCTACAACTCGGCCTCCGGCCGAGTGGTAGACCTTGCTGTGCTAGACCCCCTCCCAACCCTCCAGGAACGGGACTGGCCCTCATTCTCTAGGTTAGAGCTAGGTGAGGCGCTTGCGTCTTGTTCAAGTCTCTCCTCCCCCAGCCCAGACCATGTGTCTTGGCCGATTCTTATCGATCTAGCCAATGCCTGCATTCATGTGGGTCATTGGCCAAGGCACTTCAAGGAGCCCACTTCAGTCATCATACCGAAGCCTGGCAATGTTAAAGGGAGCGAGTGCGGGACGCTGTGAGCTACCTGGTGACCTAATATGGTGCACCCAAGACGAAGGACTGAGGAGCTATGAAGAGCTGAAGTCCAGAGTGAGTAACTAGATGTATTGAGACACAAGACATACAACTAACCTGAAGTCCAGAGTGAGTAACTGGAGACTTCAGGCTTTGGTCTACAGACTTATATATGTTACTGTATGTAAGGGATATAACCTGTAAGAGATGTGAAACACGTAACAAGGTGAAACATATAAGAAGGTGAAACACGTAAGAGAAGATGAAACATGTAAGAGAACGTGAAACATGTAACAGATGATGAAACAAGTAAGAGATGTAAAACATGTTTCAGGATGACAGAAGTGTAATGGAGTCTGGAAGGTGGGGACTTGGAGGGCAAATTCTAACAGGCAAACCTACATACTCTGACCCCAAAGTGTTCGGGCCCATCGTGCTGTTGAATACTACAGGGAAATTTATCGAGAAGATGATTTCTAATCGTCTTCAGTATGACATGATCAAGTTTGACCTTGTTCATCCCAATCAAGTCGGAGGAGTGTGTCAGCGTCCGCAGTCCCCTCACGTTCCAAGTCGCATCGCTGCTTCCGCTTAGCCCGAGTGCCCCCAAAGGGTCAGGTCGAAACCCACAAACCCAGGTACCCATTGAAGGGCCCCCAACGCCCCCGCAGGGTCAGGACGAATCCCACAAGTTGGTGTACTAGAGCGCGCACCATTGTAATGGCAAAGAGTCCGCAGTCCAGGAAGAACACGTCCCGCAGGCCAGGCCATAGCCCAGCCTGCTTATCCGACCCCTGTGGGTCGCCTGAACGCAAACACTGAGTCGTTGTCATCCAGGAATTTGATCAGATGCACCAGGAGTTCCGGTGATCGACCATCGTGCTCGCGTATATGTTTCGTACACACTTGCAATATGTGTGCGCGCGTCTGCAGGTGGTGGCCGCATTCGCACGCATGAGATTCTTGAATGTTAAAGCGCTCATAGTAGTCACCAATTGGAGCATGATTTAGGATGCATTGGTTCATCCTAGCCCAGTACTTCACACTGCCCCACATGTACTGATCAGAACCGCTCAGACAAGCAAATTTCTGAGTGATTCTGAGTGATTCTGAGTGGATTCAGTATATTTGAGGACAATTGTAGCTAGACTGTTAAATTTTCTGAATGTTTCTGAGTATTTCTGAGTATTTCTGAGCAGTTCTGAGTAAACATGAGTCTATTATGAGTACAAAGGTCACTTATGTTTAAAAAAAATAACATTCACCAAAAACCTGAGATTCACACAAAAAAAACATATGAAAAAGCGAATTTAATTCAATTTGATTTATAACATACATAATTTTATATACATATATATTTATTTAATTGGAGAGAAAATAGGGGAAAGGATATGGAGGGAAAGGACAGAGAGAAGGGGAGAAACAGAGGAAAGGAGAGAGGAGGATAGGGCAGAGAGAAGGGATGAGGGTGAGGAGGAGGAAGGGGATGGGATGAGGGAAGGGTGGAGGAGAGGGGAGATAAAGGAGGGCAACCTGTGGACAGCAGCGGTGAGCTAGGGGACGGCGTCGATGGGGTACTTACCTCGTAGTACCCGTTCCCATATTGTACCCCCTTCATCGTCCTATAACCCCTCCCCATCGTGCCACGTCACGCCCTTGCCCCCAACCCGGTCCCCTCGTGTTCGCTGGTTTGTTCGCCTGGCGTGTCGTCGTCGTGTCGTCATCGCCGGTTGCCGTTGGCGCGTCATCGTGTCGTGTCGTCGTTGGCATGTCGTTGCCGTTGGCGCGTCGCCGTTGTCGTGGTCGTGTCAGCGTCGTCGTCGCCGGGTGTCGTCGTTGTTGGCGCGTCGTCGTCGTCGGTGTGCCGTCGTGCCGTCGTGTTGTGTCGTCGACATTGTGTCGTCGTCTTCATGTCGTTGTCGTCGTGTCGTTGTCGTCGTGTCGTGTCGTTGTCGTCGTGTCGTGTCGTCGTCGCCGTGTCGTTGTCGTCGCCGTCATGTTGTTGTCGCCGTCGTGTTGTCGGCGTGTTCTCGTCGCCGTCGTCGTTGCGTTGTGGTGGCGATGGGTAATGGTGGTGGACGGTGGTAGAGGATGGTGGTGGTAGTGGTGGGAGCAGGGAAAGAGTGATGACGCGGCCTGGGCAGCGGGTTGTGGCTGTGCCGGCAATTTCCGAAACGGTCCGGACATCTATTTTGGGAATTTTACAAAAATTGTCGTTTGTATGTCACACGGACCTCCTAAAATAATGAAAAAATCACGATAATTCCTAAAATATTCGAAATATATTTATCAAACATTAAATGTGACGTAATATGTTACGGTTTTGGCAGAAATGACGAAATAACCACAAAATAAATAAAATAAAACATATCATAGGTAACTCATTTCCGAGTGTTTCTGACCAATTTCACTTGGTAATATGGGAGCTCAATTTCCGAGCTGTCTGATCAGTTCTGACTTTTCTGAGTAATTCTGATCAGAATTGCTTGGAAAAAAAGTGGGTCTTTCTCAGCCATTTGGCAGAGAAGAAAAAGATACATTTCTGCTCAGAACTGCTCGGAAAAGTCAAATTTCCGAGCGGTTCCGATCAGTATATGTGGGGCAGTGTAAAGACCTCTCCTAGCCATGTACGGTATGTGTGCGTCTTTCACTTTGCGGAGCCAAGTACCTTCTTGAAGGTACGTTTGCTCAAGTAAATCCCCGGCGAGATTCTTGAGTGGCAGAAAATTATGCCCTCGGTAGTTAGGGTCTCAGAAGAGAACCTTCCAATCCTCCTGTACTGTTTTAGTGACGACCTTTCATACACTGTCTAGTGAAGTAGCCGGGTGATCCCCGACAGGTTCGACTTGAGCCCGACTTATGTCATTGGCTTCTTGGTGTATCCTCCATTTCAGTTTCGATGGAACCTGAATGAAGTCTACTTTGCATGTGGCGTCTTCTTCTAGCCACGGCTGGAGGGTTCGACAAATGGCCAGGGAATGTCCTTGGCCACTATGAAGAGTGGGGTCCAGCACTCGTGACGTACGGTACCAGTTCGTCTTTCATATGGCGTAGCCAAGTACCTTCATTTAGGTACGTTGGCTTGAGTACACCTCCGTCGAGGTTCTTGAGGCACATGAAGTTATGTCCTCGGTAATTGGAGTCTCGGAAGAGTACCTTCCAATCCTCTTGAACGACTTTAGTGACGGCCTTCCATACACTATCCAAAGATGTAGTCGGGTTATCCCCAACAGGTTTGACTTGAGCCCGACAAATGTCATGGGCTTCCTGGTGTATCTTCCACTTCAGTTTCGATGGAACCTGAATGAAATCTACGTGACACACGGCGTCTTCCTCTAGCCACGGTTGTAGTGCTCGACATATGGCCAAGGAGTGTCCCTGGCTGCTATGAAGAGTGGGGTCCAGTGCTTGTTTGGCCGAAGCCATCGAGTCGGTGAAAATAACGATCCGCTCGCAATTGTCCTGCTGAGTTGCAAGGACGATCGCTGATCGAATGGCAAAGAGTTCTGCGTCTGGGGCAGTCACTCGCCCGGCTGGATGTGATACGGTGTGAATCCGTTCATGTCCCCAGTATAATAGGGCAGTCGAGACCGCCTGTCGCTGTACGTTGTTCGGCACTGAAGCGTCGACCGCACAATACACCGTTGTTTCCTCTTTCTGTGCCTCTTTGAGGGACTTGTTGAGTTCAATGAGCACCGCCTGGGCCGACGCTTCATTGGTTGGGCAGGGATCGAATGTGAATCGGGTGCTGTATAGGTCTAGCAGCCTGTTTCCAGGGCGAGCCTCTGACGCTATGGGCGCGAAAGTCTCTGTGAGTTCAGGGAGATGTCGGTCGATCTCCATGAGGGCCCCCTACCTTTGCTTTCTGGGTTGGGGTGAGCCTTGATATTGCTAACGGGTGAACGTCAGCCCGCTTGTGATGCTCTTGTGATAAGAGCGACCTAAGCGGATGGGTGTCTGATAGCGTGGCTGCTCGGTAGTTTGACCGGCCTCCTAGCTTCTTCAGGTGAAGGTGGACGGGGATGAGGCCCGCAAGGGCCTCAACCCCTCCTGTGGGGGAGGTGCGGAACGCACCTGTAATCCAAAGTGCTGCTTTAAGCTGCATCTTGCGCAGGTCTTCGAGGGCTCCCTTAGATCGGGAGCCTTCGAAATACCACAGACGGTAGCCGTATGTTGCAATAGGTAACACGCATGCACAGTATAGTAATCGTTTCTCCTTGGGGTGGAGGCCACGAGTTGAGCTTCCAAGCATCTTCATGGCTTTTACCAATGATAGAGACTTGGTTGAGTAGAACCGCACGTGCTCCTTGAAGGTGAGCTTGCGGTCGAAGAAGAATCCCAAGTAGCGCCAGACGCGCTTTGGGCAGAGGGGGGTGTCGCCTGTATATGAGGCGTAGCCTAGGTCGAGGGGTGGTGGGTCATAGTTATGTGACCTGTCGAAGCATGCATATTCGGATTTGTTGTGTTCGAGAATGAGTCCAATGGCAGTGAAGAGTCGTAGGAGGACTGCGTAAGCAGCCACGAGGGTTGCCATGTTCTTCTGGAGGGTTTTGGCCTGGGCAATGCAAGTGCCGTCGTCCACGTAAGATAGAAGTGATGTCTTTAGAGATATCTCTTCCATATGGTATAGTTTCATTACCGGGGCGATATAAAATGCTGAGAGGACAGGGGACAGGGCGGAGCACTGTCCCACACCGACATCCGCCTGCCGGGGGTCGGATGTGAACGACCCCCACCTATAAGAGGTGTATCGGTCGACTAGGTAGGATGAGAAGAATCGCGCCACTAATGGCGAGAACCCCTGCTTCCTGAGTATTGCCTTGAGCATATCGTGGTTAAGAGATGGGAAGAACTGTGCGATGTCAAATGCGACAATGCTGGTCTTTAGTCCCTTAGTCCACCCGGTGCGAATCAGATGGGTAAGGTACAGCCCTGCGTCTTTGGTGGAGCGTTGACACACTCCCCCGACTTGGTTAGGATGAACAAGGTCGAACTTGATCATGTCGTATTGAAGGTGATTCGAGATCATCTTCTCAATGAGTTCCCCGGTAGTATTCAACAGCACAATGGGCCGGAACGCTTTAGGGTCTGAGTATGTAGGCTTGCCCGGCTTTGGTATAATAACTGAAGTGGACTCCTTGAAGTGACTCGGCCAGTGCCCGACACGAATGCAGGCATTGGCAACTTCTTTGAGAATTGGCCACAATACGTGATCAGGGCCAGGGGACGAAAGACTTGAGCAAGACGCAAGCGCCTCGTCCAGTTCTAGCTTGGAGAATGGGGGCCAGTCCCTTTCCTGGAGAGTGGGAAGGGGATCGAGTACCGTAAGATCTACTGCTCAGCCGGAGGCTGAGTTGTAGGTGTTGTGGAGGGCATCCCAAAGGAGTTCATTCCATGGCAGTGTTAGAAATTGACAATAGTGTAACCAATAGTCAATAGACTTATAGTCAACAGTAAAGTCAAGTCTCAAATGCACAACAATGACTAGTCTTAATGAAAATAGTATATTGCTTCTGTATAACCAAAATCCCAATCTAGTGTCTTGAGTACTCCTCAGACATAGTAGGAATACCGCTTTGTTTGTTCCTATTTACCCCAAAAATCCCTAAGTGTGAATATAGGTGCCCACAATATTGCGTTTGAAATCAGTGGTGCACCAAACGAGAGTTCTACGCTACATATTATATACTGCCGGATTCGTCTCATTAAGGAGATTCCGAATCTAGAAAGATCTCGTCCATAGCTGTACTCTATAAATAGTTATTTACGAAATACTGTCCAAAAACAGGGAAAAACATCGAAATCTATGCAAAGTCCATATGTACAAGTCCAAAATCAAAGTGTTTGATCACTAATTTCAACAGGCAGGGCTGTCCTTGATATTGGATAGCTTCACAGGCGGGTAACTTTTGCTGTTTGACCCATTCCATTAGGTCCCACAGGCGTCTGTTAGTCTGGGATATCTCGAAAATCCAATTTTTGAAGAACTCTCGTTTGGTGTCTTTAACGACTTTCCGGAATGCTTTCCACTTATCGTCGGATTTATCCATATGGTAAGCAGCAAGTGTTTGTTGAAATTAGTGATCAAACACTTTGAATTGGACTTGTATATATGGCCTTTTACATAGATTTCGGTGTTTTTCCGGTTTTTGGACAGTATTTCGTAAATAGTTATTTATAGAGTCTAGCTATGGACGAGATCTTTCTAGATTCGGAATCTCCTTAATGAGACGAATCCGGCAGTATATAATATGTAGCGTAGAACTCTCGTTTGGTGCACCACTGATTTCAAACGCAATATTGTGGGCACCTATATTCACACTTAGGGATTTTTGGGGTAAATAGGAACAAACAAAGCGGTATTCCTACTATGTCTGAGGAGTACTCAAGACACTAGATTGGGTTTGGGATTATATAGAAGCAATACACTATTTTCATAAGACTAGTCATTGTTGCGCATTGAAACTTGGCTCTATTGTTAACTATAAGTCTATTGACTTTTACTTACGTTAGAGGTCAATTTCTAACAGTGTTGTGGTGCACTCATTGTTCCACCACGGTTTGGAGTGCTTTGTAATTCGGGTCTCCTTTGCATGGGTGTTCCACCTGTCGGAGAAGACATCTGCAAGGGCTTTCGCCACTCGTTCAACATCCGCCCTGCTTTCGAGCCGCTCCACCTCAATGGCAGCGACCTTCCCGGGTAGCTCGGTCTTCCACGCTTTGTAAGCGTCGGAGCCCTTCGCGATTGTGAAACAGATCACGTCTTCGACGTCATCCCCAAGTTTGACAGAAGCTATCAACGGAATGTGATCTGTTCGCCCCTGGTGTTCCGGTGCCCGAGTGATGCGGCTTCTCACTGACTCAGCAATCCAGTGGAATACCAGATCTATGACCGATGGCCAAAGGTCTGGATTGTTGGATATAGATGTAGGACCCAGGTTGGACGGTTCTGTCCATTCTAGGTCTAGTTCGGTGGCTACGTCAAGTAGCGCAATAGCATCCCACCGGTGATACACAACATTGGGATCCCATATCCTCAAGTGTGTGTTGAAGTCCCGCCCATATATTGGAAGGGGGGCAGTTCATCAACGTGATCCTGCAGATACCGGATCACTGTACTTCTGTCATCTGAATAGATGTTCATGAAGTTATAGGTCTCGTTGCCTTGAAACAGTGAGAGTACAAAGATGTCGCAATGATCTATTAGATCTCGCCTCATCGATGGGCAGAGCCTCTCGAGTCGTTTTGACATGTATGCCATGACTTGAGGAGGAATCTCCTCGTTCTCCGGGGGGCGTACCATATACAACCATGCAGGATGCATAGGCGCGCCGATGATGTTATCACCTCCTCTGTTGGTTTGGGAGTGGGCTTCTTGGGCCCAGACCCTGAAGGTCCGGGCTTCTGAGGCCGTGTGGGAGGAGGAACCTCCTTCTGTTTCCCCTTGTCCGTGCGCGGTGGGGGTCTTGGAGTGATGAGGGCTGCCTCGGCGAGGCTGCTCCCACTGGGTTGTTGGGGTGGGGTCTTGGGGTCCTCCACCATGCCTGACCAATCTCCAGTCATTGGTTGACCAGAATTGTCAATTTCCATGTTGTCCCTAGTGTCGTCAAAGGACCTAAGGGTGCGGATTCGCCTGGCGTTCGATGCGATATCGAACATCGTTTCAGCCAGGTGTTGTAAGGAGGAACGACTACTCTACCGTGCATGTGTCCTACCAATCGCAACGTATGGATACCGTTTGTGGTATTTCAAAGGCTCTCGCTCTAAGGGAGCCCTTGAGGACCTGCGCAAAATGCAGCGTAAAGCAGCACTTTGGATCACAGGTGCATTCTGCACCTCCCCCACAGGCAGGGTTGAGGCCCTTGTGGGCCTCATCCTCATCCACCTCCATCTGAAGAAGCTAGGCAGCCGGTCCAACTACCGTGTGGCCACACTCTCAGACACCCATCCGCTTAGGTCACTCCTCTCTGAGGAGCATCACAAACGGGCTGACATTCACTCGTTAGCAATCTCAAGGCTCACTCCCGCTCAGAAAACAAAAGTCGGAGGGGCCCTCATGGAGATAGACCAACATCTCCCTGAACTCACAGAGTCTTTCTCGCCTGTCGCGACAGAGGCTCGGCCTGGAAACAGACTGTTGGATTTATTCAACGAGTGTTTCACCTTCGAACTGTGCCCTACTGATGATGCGTCAGCGGATGCGGTTCGTATAGGTCTTAACCAAGTGCTAAGAGAAGCACAGGACCAAGAAACAACGGTGTACTGTGCAGTCAACGCTTCGGTGCTGACTGATGTGCAGCAACAGGCGGTTTTGACTGCCTTGCTATACCGGGGGCACGAGCGAACTCACACCGTGTTGCACCCTACCGGACGAGTAACTGCCCCAGACGCAGAGCTCTTTGCCATTTGATCAGCGATTGTCCTCGCCACCCAGCAGGACAATTGTGAACGGATTGTCATATTCACTGACTCGATGGCTTTGGCCAAACGAGCACTAGACCCCACTCTCCATAGTGGCCAAGGACACTCTTTGGCCATCTGCAGAGTACTTCAACCGTGGCTAGAAGAAGATGCCGCATGCAAAGTAGACTTCATTCAGGTTCCTTCGAAACTGCAATGGAGGATACACAAAGAGGCTCATGACACTAGTCGGGCTCAAAACGAACCAGCCGGAGACCACCCAGCTACTTCACTTGATAGTGTATGAAAGGTCGTCACTAAACGCGTCCAAGAAGACTGGAAAGTTCTTTTCCCGGATCCCAACTACGGAGGGCATAATTTCATGCCTCTCAAGAACCTCGACAGAGGTTTACTTGAGCCTACGTACCTCAATGAAGGTACTGTGCCATTTCGATCAATTCGGCAGGCCATGTTACCCGTTACATGCCTGCCGAAATTTTGGTCTCGGCATATGCTTTAAATATTTGTTACAGGCCCCAAATTTCGGCAAGATAGTCAGCGTAATTTATTTTATTCTCAAAAAATATGACACATATGTGAGTCGAACACGAGACTACCTCAGCGAAAGAAGTATTTTATGTTTGCCACATATCTTACCAGTTTACTACGACCACATTGTGGTAAGTAAAACTACTGTGGATAGTGTGCGTATGTATGCAGGGCACTTGCACAATGGTGCAATTTGTTGTGCCGCCGAAATAAAATAAAATATACCTCTTCTCATTACAACTCAATCAATGTCTTCAACCGCACTTCTCACCATACCTCCCAATTTCGACAAAGAACTCCCCGACAAGAATCTCTCTGTCATCGACTTTCTGAAATGCCACCTTCCTCCTATTTCTTGCCCACTCTCACACATCGAAAATGCAACAACACAGCTTTCGTTACTTCAACCCACGGTTGTGGACCTCAATCAATTAAAGCACACACCAATCCCTAGCGAATTTGCGAGCGAAAGTAATAAGATTAATAGTCTTATCCACCTTGCAAAGGCTGAATCGACATACCACTCATTGATTTATCGCCACACAACACCGTTACTGGGGGAACAGCGTCTTCCGCTGTGGATCCTTGATTATTGGCAAAAGGCTTTGCAAGTTCATCGCTCAAAATCTGCATGGACTCGAGCTGACAGGAGCTTGCGGCAAGAGCAACAGAAAGGACTCACGGAGGCGTCGACTGCTGTCATTACAGAGACATACAATGTGTTATCTTGTCTCAAGTGGACAGCCACTATCCAAGGATTTCGGGCTTCAATATCCGTCGAAAATCTTGTCCCTTACCTTACAAAGGAGTGGTTGACAGATGAACAAGAAAACATGATGCTTGAACTCCTCAAACGGGAGATTTCGGTTTCTGGACAGCTGAACGAGAGGGTCACGGTACAGAACACATTCTTCATCGCACAATTGCTGGAGATCTTTGGAAAGAAGGATGAATACGCAATGGGATCAGCATATGCATGGGTCAGAAGGATGGGACAGGAATTATCGACAAATTCTGCTCCTAGCACGCTAGGTACCATTGCCAATATTAACGGCAGCCACTGGGTGGCGATTATTCTTGATTTCGAGAACTCTAGAATCAGATATGGGGATTCAATGGGGGGTTTGATTTCAGAAGGACTGCAGAATGCACTTACGTGGTGGACACATCAGCACACTGGACGTTATTTTGTAACCTCGTATCTTCCAATCACAAGACAGAGAGATGGATACTCGTGTGGAATGCTTGCCTGGAACGCGCTAGCCGTGTACCTTTTGCCTGAGCAGCACTCACTTATTAACGCGCTATCAGTGGATAATGAACGGCTGAAAATGTTCTTAAAAATTTCAACGCACCATCTAAAACTTCAAGAGGTAGGTTTTACGTGCTGTGTCATCATGTATTACTGATAATTTTTTAGACCTTCGAAGTTGAAGCAGAAGATTATGAATTTACCTTTCAAAATCTCGATACATCCATCTGCAGTGAACCTGAATCAAATCTTGAGGAAGAACGCAGTGACGAAACCCCCTCAACTTCCCAACAGGCAACATTTCCAGAACCTTTACTAGCGCCTGCTACGGAAAATCCGTCACTTGTAAATGCGCAGCAGCTTGAACCTTCGTCCTGCGCGCAACCCAAGCAGAAGAAATTACTTGACTTCTTTAAGCCAGGGACAAAAGACGATACAAAAGCCTATTGGGCTCGCCAGGAGGATGAGGCCGCAACACGACATTCAAAAGAAGAAAGCATTGCAAAAGACGCAGCAGCGCGGCGGCGGCTACAAGAGCGTGAAGCTGTAAAGGCACGAGTGCAAAAACATCGTGCACTGAAGAAAGAGAAAGAGATAAGAAGTGGAGTGCGAAGTCCACGAGGCACAAAAAGAAAGGTATAATATGATCCAACTATTTACATGGCATACATATTCAATACATTTTATAGATCGTCGAAGCTGAACTTGAAGACTCGCATGACCCGACAGTGAAGAAAATCAAAGGAAACATAGCAGAGTTGACACGTCATGAACGAGGCACAAAAGAAAAGTTGCGTAATAAAAAGGAAAAGGTTCAAGGCCGAAGAAGGAAAGAAGAAAATGTACCCCGTCCTGCGAAATATCATGACTGGCTTACGCCGTTATGCTGGACCCATATTTCCATAGTCGCAAAGCAAGTTGGCTGGGGGATGAGTTCATCAGCAATTGCGCACGGTTTGAAGAAAAGAGACCCCATCACCTTCGAGAAAATCAATAGGACTACCATCGATGGCTGGATAGACAGAACTGGGGAGCAACCAAAGTGGAAGGATCATGTTCTCCTTCGAGTGCAAACTTGTACTGGACCTGGGCATAATAAAGGGGGGGCACGTGGAATATTGGTGCGTTTATAAAATTTTATGGACCAAAACACGATTACTAAAAAATACTAATAGTCAGCGCACCCGGACGTTGTCGAGGCAATCAAGTCACAACTTACCTTCTTGCGAGATAGAAGTTCTCCAATTAGCCTAGTGACGGCGCGGGCTGTCATTGCATCAACCATCCTCTATTTAAAACCCAACATCTTCGAGACCAAATTTAAGGATGGTTTGTGATTTCGGGTATCGGAAGCTTTTGTGAGAAAGTTTCTTCACGGCGTAATGTCATGGAGCCTCCGACATGGAACACGCGCTGCGCAAAAGTTGCCAAAGGACTGGGAGGATAAGTGTGAGCGCTTGTTTTTCAGGAAGGCTTATGTTATAAAAGAACACGACATACCGATACCCCTCTACGTAAATTCCGACCAAACGCAGATCATTTATTCACCTGGGAATCGTTTAACGTGGTCGTCTACAGGAGCAAAACAAGTGTCAATAGTCGGGATGGACAAAAAGAGAGCATTTACCTTGATGGTATCCGTTTCTGCTGACGGTACCCTGCTTCCTTTCCAAGCTATCTATGTAGGATCCACGAAGGCATCATTACCCGCTCCTACATCTCCCAACTATGACGATACCCAAGCAGCCGGCTTTGTGTTCGAAGCTTCAGGCACTAAAACCTACTGGTCAAACCAAACAACAATGAAGACCTTCGTCAATAGGATCCTCGCACCATATTTTGAAAGGAAAAAAAACGACCTCGGACTACCCAGCACCCAAAAAAGCCTGTGGCAAATTGATGTCTGGTCAGTTCACCGTTCGGAAGAATTTTGGGGGTGGATGCGCAAGAATCACCCCAATATTATCCTTGATTTCGTTCCAGGAGGCTGCACTGGCGTTCACCAGCCCTGTGATGTTGGTATCCAGCGCCCGCTCAAACTGTCAATCAGAAGGTCTTACCACGAAGACATCGTTAGCGAGTTTCTATCAGAGCTGGAAAAGGGCAACAACACACCTTTATTCAAGGATACCCTAGGAGTTCTTCGTAACCGGAGTGTACGGTGGATGTGGAACACGTACACATCTATTAACAAAAAGGAGCTGGTTCAAAAGGTGAATATAAATATTTCAAGCAGACATTAACTTACCGAATCATCCTTCAAAAGGCATTCCAGGGCTGCGTCGTTCGAGAATGGGACTTGTCCTATGCCTGCTTGACAAGTTTCAAAGCACGTGATAAGTTGCGTGAATTGCGAGTCACCGACCCCGAATTTTGGAAGGAACTTACCCAGATTGAAACCACCAACGCTGACCTCCCTGGATCCGATGTCCTGATGCCCGAAGATACCATCCCAGAAACCGAAAAGTCGGACACCGCTGTTGAAGACGAGGAGGCTGATGATACAGATGTATCTATCAGCACGCTGATTGATGTGATGACCGCAGACAGACCAAACTTACCTGCAACAATTGGAATTCGACCTGGTGGAACCTTGACTTCATTGGGAGATGCCGAAAATGCGGATTTGGCTGATGTGGGTGTCATGGAAGAGCAGAGAGAGGATCCAGTGGCTCCCGGAAAGAGGATCCGACAACCCACTAGACGATATGACAATTTCTGGCGGCATTGAGGTTGCATGGAGAAGTTGCGTGGGTGTGGGGATGCAAGAAATGTTCGCCACCAATTCGCCGCAATGTAACGCTGTCACTTGTCACATTATCCATATCCGTCCGTTTTCCGTTTTTTTGGAAGATGGCTAGTTTCTCAGCAATAAGTACATACTCCTATATAAACTTGTATCAAAATGATGCTTTGCATTTGAGAGAAAAAATTTCGCTTTTTTTGGCCATTTTCGGATTGGTCAAATGAATTCGGCATATCCTCAAAATGACCGTTACACCCGTGACATTTCGGCAGATTTGGAGAGCCCGTTACACGTTACTGCCGAATTGAATGAAATGGCACAGTACCTGGCTCCGCGAAGTGAAAGACAGCCTTATACCGTTTGTCACGAGGATGAATCGATGCATTCTTAATCACGCTTCAATAGGTGCTTACTACGAGCGCTTCAACATTCAAGAAACTCATGCATGCGAGTGCGGCCACCACCTGCAAACACGCGCACACATATTGCAAGTGTGTACGAAACATACACGTGAGCGAGACGGTCGGACGCCTGAAACTATTAAGGCTCTGATCAAATTCCTGGATGACAACGATTCAGCGTTTGCGTTCAAGCAACCCGCAGGGGTCGGATAAGCAGGTTGGGCTCGTGCTCGGCCTGCAGGAAGGTTTCCGCCTGGGCCTCGGACTCTTTGCCATTACAATGGCATGCGCTCTAGTACTCCGACTTGTGGGATTCGTCCCGACCCTGCAGGGGCGTTGGGGGCCCTTCAGTGGGTACCTGTGCTTGTGGGCTTCGGCCTGACCCCTTGGGGGCGCACGGGCTAAGCAGAAGCAGCGATGTGACTTGGAATGTGAGGGGACTGCGGTCTGGGTGGGGAATGGACTGTGGGTTGGGCGTGATGCCCCGCCACAATGCTTGCTTGCTTGCGACGACGCAAGCGTCGTTGAACCAGCAACAATCTGACCGCCTAATGGCAGTCTGCCATATTGGCAGGCCTTAGGCCCGCCCTCGCCAACGTAGCGTAGTATTTAAATCTTGCTTAGCATGCCATTGTATGTAACGTAGGGACCGGACTGCAATCGTGCACCGGAATACAAGTGGGACTTCGGTCCTTTGATTTTTTTTTTTTAAAAAAAAAAAAAACAACTTTATGCCACTCAAAAACCTTGAAGAGATGTCTTGACTCCTTACCACCACCATCAACTTTAGCAACTCCTTGTTTTCGCTTCATCTTATCCGCTAAACAATTGGAACTGGGTCTAGTACTCGGATAATGATACAATAAAATCGGTATATCTACTGGTTCGTCAACAATGGCCGAAACACCAACAAGGGGGGCGCAGGTTCATGCCGATCTGCACCTCCGACAAGCCAAGGCGCCTCTCCATCGCCCTTGCGGACCACTGCGTCTGCCCCCACCAGCAGGGCGGTGACTCCAGCCTCATCCCATGCCGACTCGGACGTCCGAGACGAGACTATGGACAGTAACGACAACGATCAGGAATCCTCACACGATTCCAGATCCACCTCTCGACAATCCTCTTCTCGCAAGAGGCCTCGCACCGAATGCGCACTGCTCTCAGGAGCGGTGCCACGCATTGAGGACACACCATTCGACACCCAAGAGGGCTTCAACAACGAAGTGGTACAGATCCGCCGTGCCCTTATGGCAACCAACCGCTGGCTGGACTATTTGGCCAGACAGCAAGACCGCGATGCCCTCCTAGCCGGAGCCCACGACATACAACACCTCGCCAAGTTGATGTTCAAAGTAGCAGCGAAAGCGAGGCGTATCCCTGCCCTCAGGACATTTGATGACACTGAGGACAACATGGAGATCATCGACTCCACGGGCCACACAGGAACCGGGGATTGGTCCAACGTAGGGGAGGGGCCCAAAACCCCACCCCAGCAATTCAGAGGGGGCAGCCTAGGCAAGGCTGCCCTCATCACTCCAAAACCCCCACCGCGCATGGACAAGGGGAAACAAAGGGAGGTTCCCCCTCCCACACGGCCTCAGAAGCCCGGACCCTCAGGGTCTGGGCCCAAGAAGACCGCACCCGAGTTCCTTGAGAATGTTCTGTATCCAACGTATTTCCATCCCTGCTGCTCCAGCTGCAATAAACTCTGCCTCCGTTGTTGACCTTGTCACTACAGGTTGTAGTTTGCTCCTCCATGCTACTGCTCCTTTCCCAATCTTCACCATATACATCAGGAAAATTGACTTTGTCTTGGAAGGTCTTTTGGGATCTCTAAAGACCAAAAAGACGCAAAAGATAAAAAGAGAATTACGGATCTTTCAAAGCAAGGTGCTCTTGTAACTAATGTGGGAAAGCGCTTTCAAAGACTCCCAAAGATGCCACAAAGATGCCACAAAGAACCAGAAAGACAACTGAAAGACTACTGAAGCCTATTAAAAGACTCTGAAAGCCAGTTTAGAGACTCCAACAGTCAATGGAAAGACACCTATTACCAATGCAAGGATACCAATAGCGAATTTAAGAATATATAAACAAATACTTTCAGTTGACAGATAATCAATTTATTATATTGAGAATACATAATTAGGGAGATACATATGAGTATTATTGTAACTATTACTATTATTATCAAATTATATCTAGCAAATAGTCAGGAAAGAGAGAAGGGAAGGGGAAGAGGAGAAGGGAAGGGGAAGAGGAGAAGGGGAGAAGAAGAGGAGAAGGGAAGGAGAAGAGGGGATGAAGAAGAGGAGAAGAGAAGGAGAAGAGAAGAAGGGAAGGGGAAGAGGGGAAGAAGAAGAGGACAAGAGAAAGGGAAGAAGGGGATGGAATGGGTGGTTACCTGTGGACAGCAGCGGTGAGCAATGAGACAGTGTGGATGGGGTACTTACCTCGTAGTACCTGTTCCTTGTGTTCTCCCCCTTCACCATCATCCTATAACCTATCCCCACTGTGCCACATCAGGCCCCTACCACCACCCATGTTCCTTCGTGCTCGTTAGTGTATGCGCTGGCAATCGTCGTTGTTGTCATCGTGGGCAGTGCCAGTACCGTGTTGCACCATGTTTGTTGATGTTTTGTTGTGTTCGTGTTGTGGTCATTTGTGTCGTTGTTGTTCATGTTGGTGTCGTTGAGCTCAGCCCTTTGTGTTTTTTGGCTGATGTGCTGGCAATCATTGGCGGTAGCAGCATTTGGTGTTCAGGTTGTGTTGTTGTTGTTTGCATTGTCGTTGAGATGTGGTGGCAATGGGGAATGGTAGTGGTGGACGGTGGTGGTGTCAAACGGCCATGGTGGATGGTGGTGGTTGTGCAACAAGCAGTGTGACATGTCAACATCACACTGTCTGTCACTGTCATACATGGTTCGTGTGACGTCACCTGCATAAGTATGTAAAATCATGCAAGTCCTAAGTCAAATTATCTTATCTTATCTATAGTGTGGCTGTGGAAATGTCACATGATCATAGAAAAACACCATTGTGCATAACTGTGATTTCCCACGCTGGATGCTTGCATTGCTGGTTGGCTTGTAGGTACATGCGACTTTTGCATAGCCACATCAAATATTTTTATATGGTTGTGTAGAGAAAAATCAGGGCATGTTTGTAAATATTTATTATGACATAAGCTTTGTTTGTTCAGGCGCAAAATGCAAAAAGATTTTTGAAGTGGCTGTTAAAATCAAAATAAATAATGTAAATATTTGTACAGAGCCAAATAATTATGCTAAAAATATGAAAAAATGTGTTTGGCGCTTATTTGTGATCAAATATTTGTAAACTGCAAATTGGTCTAAAAATAGATTTTGCATAAATATAAATAGATCTAACATAGGCTATGATTGTCTATCATGCGTCAATGGTGTTTATTTCAAAATCTCAAAGTCCAAAATCATCTTGCTTATTTGTTTGTTTTAATCCAAAAATAGTTTTGGGCATCTTGGAAAGAGCCTAAAAGACAGTTTGGTAATCAGAGAGATGAACTTAGTGCCAAAGATGCCCAAAGACTCAGAAAGATACACAAAAAGACTCAGAAAGATTAAGTCAGTCTATTAATTACCTAAAGCACCCCCAGACAAAAATAGGTTTTCCTGATGTAGCCACTTGTTGACTTTCCATTATCCTTATTTCCTCCATGGTCGGCATCGCTGTAGGTCACAAATAATTCATCGCCAATTGTTGGGTCCGGTCCATATTCCAGCTTTATATCCAATGTGCCCTTCAAATATCTGAACAAGTGCTTGACCGCTTTCCAATGTTCTTCACCAGGATTGTGATTGAACCGGGCTAATAAAGCCACCACAAATGCAATGTCCAGTCTGGTCATCATGGCCAGATACATAAGAGATCCAACGGCAGAAATGTAAGGGATGACACTCATTTTGCTTTTCTCTTCAATTGTCTTGGGACATTGCTCTGACGTCAACTTTAATCCTGGAATCATAGGTGTGCCAACGGGTTTGCAATCTGACATGTTGAATTCCTCCAATTTGTTGATGATGTACTGGCGCTGAGACAGATACAATTTCCGATTTGCTCTGTCTCTTGTGATTTCAACACCCAATAGATAGTTGGTTTCACCTAGATCCCGCAATTTGAAGTGCTTTCCAAGTTCCATAACAAATTTGTCAAGAGCATCCTTTGATTTTGAAGCAAGAGTAATATCATCCACAAACACAGGCATAATGACTTTGACATTATCTTGGTCATAGATATAAAGTGAGGAATCACTGTACGTCTTTTTGAACCCCAGTTCAATCAAGACCTTTCCAAGTGTTTCACTCTATAACCGTGATGACTGCTTTAACCCATAAAGGGACTTGTTGAGTCAAAAGACTACCTTTTGTTGACCTTGCACAAATCCAGCTGGTGGCTGCATATAGATCTCAACGTCAATATCACTGTTAGTGAACGCATATGAAATGTCCACTGAATGGAGTTCTAAATCTTCTATTGCAGCCAATGCCAATACAATACGCACAGTTGCCTGTCGCATAGTTGATGCAAAGGTCTCAAAGTAATCCTGACCAGGTCGCTGGTTAAAACCCTTAGCAACCACATGTGCTTTGAACCATTCAATGGTCTCATCTGCGTTATATTTAGTTTTGAAAACCCATTTTGATCCAATTGCTTTCTGCCCTTCCGGTAACTCCACTGCCTCCCAAGTTTTATTTTCCAAATGCCAGTTCATTTCCTCCATCATTGCTTCGTGCCATTGCCGTGCCTGTTTGCTTTTCATAGCCTCTGAGTATGTCTGTGGGTCAGGAGATCCACCCACAACATTAGCTGCTTCAGTTTCATCGTCATCCTCCTCAAAATCATAGTCTGGAACAGCTGGCGTTGGCTTTCTGACAACCCACCATTGTCCTGGTGGTTTCACTGTGCGTGTTGACCGTTGTAATCCCTCTGGCTTGGGTGGTTCCGGTTTTATATCCTCCTCCGATTGATCTTCATTGTCACTTTCAATAACATGCTTCTGGCGATTTTTAGCAATAGGTTGTTCGGGTTCTTCATCATCACTATCAACAGCTGGTTCCAAAGCATTCTGGTCTCCAATTTCATGTTTGGGCTCTACAACATCAGGAGGTGCATCCTGTAACTGTGGTTCAGGTGCTGGTTCATCATCCTCCTCTATGTTCACATTCCCTGGTACCGGCACTGGTTCAGCTTTCATATGATCATGGTTATTGGATGTCATCAATTCGCCTCCATAAGTATACCGTTCATCAAAGTCAGCTCATTCGCAAATGATGACCTTCTTTGTTTCAGGGTTATAAAACTTTCAGCCCTTGTAACCATCAGGATATCCAATAAAAATGCATTTCTCTATATGTGAACCCAAGTGCCCTTGTTTATCCTTCTGAATGTGAACATAGGCAACACAACCCCAAACACGCAAATGGCTAACATTAGGTCGCTTTTTATGCCAGACTTCATTACCTAATACTGTCAGATATATGCATACATCTTGGGTAGTTGCTAGTTTTAGGTGATGCATCCACAGCGGTAGTTACCCAACTCCCCAATATCATGTATCAGAGTGACTGACAGTGACTATGGAGGTGAAGTCATATAAAAAGCATGTGATATGCATGTGATCTGCATGTGATATACATGTAATTCACATGTCATGCACAGCCACCAAACCTATTTTTGTTACAGTGTTCTAAAAATAGACCTGTTTGATCCATCACATTTGTCAGATGTTCTAAAAATAGATTTGACATTTTAAATTTAGACTCTATTTTAAAAATAGAACGATTTTTTTGGCAAATTCATAAAGTGTTTTAAAAATAGATCAAGTCTATAAATATATCAAATCTAAAAATAGATTTGATCTTATTTGGTCATATATTGGCCCCATCTATCATGCATCAAGAGGACTTTATCTCAAAATCTGAAAGTCCAACGTCCTCTTGCCTTATTGGGTTGTTTGGATGTGACATCACTCAAAAGGCTTGTTTGTCTTATATCCTGCCTGCCCCTGCCTACTGATATTATTATTTATTATTTGTTTGTATTTGAGGCCATATAAAAATATGAGTGGAGCCCAAACATGTAAATAGAGGCAAGCAAAAAGTCATGTGCATCAGTTTTGATGCCATCAATAACAGACACATGACTATAGTCACATATAGTCACAGATGGCCAGTCGGATGGCTTGATACATACAATTAGGGAGTTGGGTAGTTACCGCTGTGGATGCATCACCTAAAACTGGCAACTACCCATGGTTGATACATATATTTGACAGTACAGGCTGACTTCATATGGGGTCTTTCCAATAACAGCAGATGTGGGACAACGATTCAAGATATGTACAAGTGCAGCCAAACACTCAGCTCAAAATTTCTTGGACAGACCTGATTCTTCCAGCAATGCTACAATCCTTTTAGCAATAGTGCGATTAGCACGTTCAGCTACGCCGTTCTGTTGAGGTTGGTTCCTGCAAGTATGCTCCCGCACAATTCCACATTCATCCAGATAAGCCTTGAATTCATTAGACATATATTCACCACCTTTGTCGTCTCGGAATCATTTGATTTTCTTTTCAGTCTGATTCTCAGCATAAGCTTTGAATGACTTGAATGCTTCAAATGTGTTGCTCTTCTTCTTCATAGGTACATAGACTTTAAAGTGCCCACAATCATCTATAAATGACACCCAATAACGATATCCACCATGTGAGATGACACCAACATCATGTACGTCTGAATGAATCAATTCCAATAAGATCATGGGGGGTGTTAGAATTTGCCCTCCAAGTCCCCACCTTCCAGACCTCTCAGGAGGTTCATCACACTTCTGTCATTCTGAAACATGTTTTACATTTCTTACTTGTTTCATCATCTGTTACATGTTTCACGTTCTCTTACATGTTCCATCCTCTTTTACACGTTTCACCTTCTTACATGTTTCACATCTCTTACTGATTATATCCCTTACATACAGTAACATATATAAGTCTGTAGACCAAAGCCTGAAGTTCCCAGTTACTCACTCTGGACTTCAGGTCAGTTGTATGTCTTGTGTCTCAATACATTCAATTACTCACTCTGGACTTCAGCTCTTCATAGCTCCTCATTCCTTTGTCTTGGGTGCACCATATTAGGTCACCAGATAGCTCACGACGTCCTGCACTCACTTTTTTTAACACCACCGTATATAACAGGGGGTTCCAGTAATCAAGTGCCAAAAGGGGAGACCATCGCCAATCAAATGCTTTGAAGATTGAAATCTGATTTTCTTCGCTTTTAACATCCTGCCAAGCTGTTGTGAAATGTCGGACAATGTGCAAATCTTTTTGCGGCCATTGCAGTTGATCAATAAAGTCAATGTCATCAATGTCGAGATTGCAAAGCATACAGAAGTAATGGGATGTTGGAGTGTTGGCATATCCTATTACTTGTCGAGCAGCTAACATGTTGCAAATTAGAGGGACCAACATAGCTCGAAACAACCGTCCGAAAGCAAAGAGATGAGTCTGGGAGTAAAATACACCAGGATCCCAGAAGTTCAATAAATCTGCCACAATCAACTTGAGGTAGTGGTTGATCTCATCAATAGAAGGCTTATCAGGTCCAGGGATTATGCCAGCTAGGTGTATCTCCTTGACAGGGCCATGGAGCTTTAAAGAGTGATATAAAGCACAATATCTCGTTTTGGCCCATAGAAAAAGGTGATTTTGCCAAGCAGCCGCAATGCTATCATCAAGCGCGAAATTTCCTGTGTTTGTGTTGAAGAGCTTGCTTTCAGTGGGTGGCACATAAGGTAGACCCAGTCTGGGTTCATTTTTGAAGATGAGATGGGAAGACAGTAGCAGAGCCTCTGAAAGCCAACTTAGCTCGTTGCGTATAATCTTCAGCTTTGATGAAATAGCAGGTTTGAGCCCAGGTGACAAAGGCTGTTTTGCAAGCCACATTCTCATGCCATGAGATGCCTGGAGAATTTTTTCATTGTGGACATGCTGATCTCGAGTACTTCTGGTCGTCCACTGTCCTTCTCCACAGTGAGTTTTGCACAGGCATAGGCATAGCCTTTCTCTCTTTTTGATGGGAGGGGGCATATAAAAGCTCTTTGAATTCATGATTGTCTTTTATATAATTTCACATCTCGGACCATCCTGTTGAAATTAGTGATCAAACACTTTGAATTAGACTTGTATATATGGACTTTTACATAGATTTCCTTGTTTTTCCTTGTTTTTGGACAGTATTTTGTAAATAGCATTTTATAGAGTAGAGCTATGGATGAGATCTCTTCCGATTCAGAATCTCCTTAAAGATACGAATCCGGCAGTATATAATATGTAGCGTAGAACTTCGTTTGGTACACCACTGATTTCGAATGCAATATTGTGGGCACCTATATTCACACTTAGGGATTTTTGGGGTAAATAGGAACAAACAAAGCGGTATTCCTACTATGTCTGAGGAGTACTCAAGACACTAGATTGGGATTTTGGTTATACAGAAGCAATATACTATTTTCATTAAGACTAGTCATTGTTGTGCATTTGAGACTTGACTTTATTGTTGACTATAAGTCTATTGACTATTGGTTACACTATTGTCAATTTCTAACAGGTTATGGGCCCCAGCTTATAAACTTGGCTATACAATTGATTAAGTCCATTGCTGTCTGTTATTGAACTTGGGGGATTACAACTTGACTACAAAGTTGACTATTGATTTGGGATTACAATTATGTCTACATCAGACAATAACATGGTTGCTAAAGTGAAGCCATTGTCTAATTCAAACTACATTGAATGGTGTGGTGAGATGAAGGCTTGGCTAATGCAAAATGGGCTATGGAGGCTAGTGGCTGGCAAGGAGACCAAGCCATCAGATCCAGATGCATCAAACAAGTGGGAGATCAAGGCAGAGAGGGCAGCAGGAGAGATCTACCTATTGGTAGAAAGTGATCAGAGGGTACATTTCAGAGGGCATGAGGAGGATCCTATCAAAATGTGGTCATTGCTGGAAGCTGCACACCTATCGAAGAAACCTGGAGCAAGGTTCAATGCTTATGATGACCTGTTCTCTATCAGGAAACAGATGAAACTTTGGTGGATTTGGGAACCAGGATAGAAAAAGCTATGCAGGCAATACAAAACCTGCGTCCTACTGACTTCAAGATTGAGACATTGGACGAAGAACTCCAATGCATGCATCAGGAAAAACACTTTCATTTTTATGACTCCCTCAAGAAACATGACAATAAACAAGGATCTACAGGAGGCCTTGAGAGCCCTAAGAAGCCTTGAGTTGCCTTGAGTTGCCTTGATTCATGTTATATACCTTTTGAGTTCTTGTACAGTCCGTGCTGCCAGATTTATCAATGAAGAGCCCTTTGTCATTCAATGAACCAATATGATGTCTCAGGATCACCAACATTGACTAGGAGGCTGAAGTCACGTGAAAATCATGTGATATGCATGTGATGTGGTGCACAGCCACCAAAATTATTTTTATACGGTTGTGTAGAGAAAAATTCAGGGATCATGCTAAATATTTTTTATTATGTAACCATCAATGGATCAGCCACAAAACGCAAAATACTTTTTGAACCTTGTGTATAAATCAAAATAAAATATTGAAATATTTATAGCAAGCCTAAAATAAATGTTAAAATTATCAAAAAATATGTACTATACCATTTTAGGCTTGAACTACCCAAATATGTAAAGTGTTCTAAAAATAGTTTCGGGCTATAAATAAATGGATTACCTACTTAATGGATCAATTTTCCAAAAATAGAATTTTGTACTAAAAATAAATATGTACTAAAAATAGATTGATCTTATTTAGTCATGTCGTAGTCCCATCCATCATGCATGAAAGGTCTTTATCTCCAAATCTCAAAGCCCAAAGTCCTCTTGCCTTATTAGGTTGTTTGGATGTGATGTCACTCAAAGGCTTTATTTGTTTTGTATCATGCATGCCCCTGCCTGCTGGCATCATTATTTATTATTTGTTTGTATTTGGGGCCATATAAACATATGAATGGAACCCAAACATGTAAATAAAGGCAAGCAAAAAGTTATGTGCATCAATTTTGGTGCCATCGATTACAAACACATCAGGTGATAGTCGGATATGTAAGACTACACAAAGATTATGTGGCACTTCAAGGCATTTCAAATTGCCTTAGGGTGCCTTGAAAGATACCAAAAGTTTTGAGACTAAACCCCTGAGGCAACTTGAGACTCCAAACTGCCTTGATTGCCTTGACTGCCTTGACTGCCTTGAGGAGCCCTGGGGGCTCCCCAAGGCAGTCAAGGCATAAAGTGTTTTTCCTGATGTGGCACTTATACACGCGTTGCCTGAGGAGTACTGTCATCTTACAATGCCTCTCTTATTGTTGGACAAACTGGACAAGTCAGTAATAATCCAGGCATTTCGAAGCGAGGAGTTGAATTGACAACGTCAAACTGGAGGAGAATCGCTCAATCAAGCCAAGGCAGGTGGTAATAAACATAGAGGGCAGAGGAAGCAGTGGAATTCACAAAATGGGGGAAATAGGCCACAGAAGGATAGAGATACATGTCTCTACTGCAAGGAGAAAGGTCACTGGGCACACAATTGCCCTGAGCTTGCAAAGAAGAAGCGTAACACAGAGAGTGCCAAAAAGGCAGATAAAGAGAAAGCTGCAGCAGTGATAGAATTTGCTGGCAAGGCAAGTGCTGTTGCTGAACACAAAGTCAATTCTACATTTTCTAATGTTTTTCATTGGAATACTGATACAGGCACCACTTCTAATATGACCCCTCATAGAAATTGGATTCACAATTATACCCCTTATCGTGTTCCTATTAGACTAGCGGATAATAGAGTCATATATTCAAAAGGTGTTGGTACCATTGTGTTTAGACCCATAGTTAGAGGCAAACAATTTAGAGATGTAGAATTCACTAGAGTACTTCATGTTCCTGCACTTCGTAATAATCTTTTTGCTGTTTTATATTTGACAAAGAATAAGGGCATAGATGTACATATTTCACATGATAAATTCGCTTTTTCACAACAAAATAAACTCCTATTCACTGCTACTATTGATATTGATAATATTGGATATTTAGATGGTTCAACAGTAAATATAATGGAAAATGTACATTTGGCTTCAACGCTGCCTCTTGATTTGTCTCTTTGGCATAAACAGTTAGGACACCACAACTATGATGGGATTAAGTTGATGATGAAGAATAATCTAGTTGATGGTTTGACTATTGATTCAAAGGCAAAGCCAGATCCTATTTGTAAGCCATGTCTAGCTGGCAAGATGCATGCAAACCCATTCCTGTCATCAGAAAATAGAGCTACAGACGTATTGGAATTGATTCATTCAGACGTACATGATGTTGGTGTCATCTCACATGGTGGATATTGTTATTGGGTGTTGTTTATAGACAATTGTGGGCACTTTAAAGTCTATGTTCCTATGAAGAAGAAGAGCAACACATTCGAAGCATTCAAGTCATTCAAAGCATATGCTGAGAATCAATCAGACTGGCAAGAAAATCAAATGATTCCGAGACGACAAAGGTGGTGAATATATGTCTAATGAATTCAAGGCTTATCTGGATGAATGTGGAATTGTACAGGAGCATACTTGCAGGAACCGACCTCAACAGAATGGTGTAGCTCAACGTGCTAATCACACTATTGCTGAAAGGATTGTAGCACTGCTGGAAGAATCAGGTCTGTCCAAGAAATTTTGAGCTGAGTGTTTGGCTGCACTTGTACATATCTTGAATCGTTGTCCCACATCTGCTGTTATTGGGAAGACCCCTTATGAAGTCTGGCATAAAAAGCGACCTAATGTTAGCCATTTATGTGTTTGGGGTTGTGTTGCCTATGTTCACATTCAGAAGGATAAACGAGGGCATTTGGGTTCACATATAGAGAAATGCATTTTCATTGGATATCCAGATGGTTACAAGGGCTGGAAGTTTTATAACCCTGAAACAAAGAAAGTCATCATTTGTGCACAAGCTGACTTTGATGAATGGTACACTTATGGAGGCGAATTGATGACATCCAATAACCATAATCATATGGAAGCTGAACCAGTGCCGCACTTAATACTGTCGGATGTATGCATACATCTTTGGTAGTTGCCAGTTTAAGGTGATGCATTCACAGCAGTAGTTACTCAACTCCCCAATATGATGTATCAGAGTGACCAACAGTGACTACAAAGGTGTAGTCATGTGACGCACAGCCACAAAAGCTATTTTTATTAAAGCGTTTTAAAAATAGATTAATGTTCTAAATTTAGACATTATTTTTAAAATAAAATGTTTCTTTTGGAAAATCTGAATATATTCTAAAAATAGACCATAGCTATAAATCGGATCTAAAAATAGATTTATCTTATCCTATCTTATCTCATTCCTATCTATCATCTATCAAGGGGACTTTATCTCAAAATCTGAAAGTCCAAAGTCCTTTTGCCTTATTGGGTTGTTTGGATGTGACATCACTCAAAAGCCTTGTTTGTTTTGTATCCTGCCTGCCCCTGCCTGCTAACATCATTATTTATTATGTGTTTGTATTTGAGGCCATATAAACATATGAGTGGAGCCCAAACATGTAAATAGAGGCAAGCAAAAAGTCATGTGCATGGACTTTGATGCCATCAATAACAGACACATGACTATAGTCACATATAGTCACAGACAGCCAGTCGGATGGCTTGATACATGAAATTGGGGAGTTAGGTAGTTACCGCTGTGGATGCATCACCTTAAACTGGCAACTACCCATGGTTCAAACAGATATTTGACAGTACAGGCTGAGTGCCAGTACCAGGGAATGTGAACATAGAGGAGGATGATGAACCAGCACCTGAACCACAGTTACAGGATGCACCTCCTGATGTTGTAGAGCCCAAACATGAAATTGGAGACCAGAATGCTTTGGAACCAGCTGTTGATAGTGATGATGAAGAACCCGAACAACCTATTGCTAAAAATCGCCAGAAGCATGTTATTGAAAGTGACAATGAAGATCAATCGGAGGAGGATATAAAACCGGAACCACCCAAGCCAGAGGGATTACAACGGTCAACACGCACAGTGAAACCACCAGGACAATGGTGGGTTGTCAGAAAGCCAACGCCAGCTGTTCCAGACTATGATTTTGAGGAGGATGACGATGAAACTGAAGCAGCTAATGTTGTGGGTGGATCTCCTGACCCACAGACATACTCAGAGGCTATGAAAAGCAAACAGGCACGGCAATGGCACGAAGCAATGATGGAGGAAATGAACTGGCATTTGGAAAATAAAACTTGGGAGGCAGTGGAGTTACCGGAAGGGCAGAAAGCAATTGGATCAAAATGGGTTTTCAAAACTAAATATAACGCAGATGAGACCATTGAATGGTTCAAAGCACATGTGGTTGCTAAGGGTTTTAACCAGCGACCTGGTCAGGATTACTTTGAGACCTTTGCATCAACTATGCGACAGGCAACTGTGCGTATTGTATTGGCATTGGCTGCAATAGAAGATTTAGAACTCCATTCAGTGGACATTTCATATGCGTTCACTAACAGTGATATTGACGTTGAGATCTATATGCAGCCACCAGCTGGATTTGTGCAAGGTCAACAAAAGGTAGTCTTTTGACTCAACAAGTCCCTTTATGGGTTAAAGCAGTCATCACGGTTATAGAGTGAAACACTTGGAAAGGTCTTGATTGAACTGGGGTTCAAAAAGACGTACAGTGATTCCTCACTTTATATCTATGACCAAGATAATGTCAAAGTCATTATGCCTGTGTTTGTGGATGATATTACTCCACTAGTATCTGTGAACGTCATGCATGAGTTTTGACTTGTTGTCTAAAGTACTTGATGCATCCAGGCTGCTAACTGCCTACCACCTATAAGAGTGACTGTGGGTGACAGTAGGCCAAAGTCATGTGACATTTTTATATAGTTGCATAGAGAAAAATTCAGGGATCATGCTAAATATTTTTGATTACATAACCATCAACGGTTCAGCCACAAAATGCAAAATATCCATGGAAAGCCAGATACAAATCAAAATAAAAGATTGAAATATTTATAGCAAGCCAAAAATAAATTTTAAAATCATCAAAAAATGTGTGCTATACCGTTTTAGGCTTGAACTAACCAAATATGTAAGTGTTCTAAAAATAGATTCCGTCTAAAAATAGATCTGTTCTAAAATAGATTTGATCTTATTTGGCCATGTCTTAGTCCCATCTATCATGCATGAAAGGCCTTTATCGCAAAATCTCAAAGTCCAAAGTCCTCTTGCCTTATTGGGTTGTTTAGATGTGATGTCACTCAAAGGCCTTGTTTGTGTTGTATCATGCCTGCCCCTGCCTGCTGACATTATTATTTATTATTTGTTTGTATTTGAGGCCATAAAAACATATGAGTGGAGCCCAAATATATAAATAGAGGCAAGCAAAAAGTCATGTGCATGGATTTTGATCCCATCAATAACAGTCACATAACTATGGTCACCTATAGTCACATATGGTCACATATGCTGGCTGTAGGCCATTTTAGGCTGCAAGGCAGTTACCAGCCTGGATGCATCAAGTACTTTAGGCAACTAGTCACTTTTCATGCATGATTTTCACAGACAAGGCTGATTACTCTTGCTTCAAAATCAAAGGATGCTCTTTATAAATTTGTTGTCAAACTTGGAAAACACTTCAAATTGCGGGATCTAGGTGAAACCAACTATCTACAGTGAGGGACAAAACCGTTCAAATGTTTTTCAAAATTGAACTGTTGCACAAATAACTTGGGACTGGGTGGTCCAAATTGGTTGAAATTTTGAGGCAAAGTAGGTTAGGATGTGAGTAACATATGAAAATTTTTATTTCTTAATGTTCAGGCTTAGCTGTAAGAAAATTTGGAATTATATTGATTTAAGACTCAGCTGGCATGTGAAGGTTTCCATGCTCCTCAAATGCTTCTACATCAATCATGTCCAACCTCCATGCATCAAAATGTTGCCGCATGTCTCATGCTTACTACAATCCTGTACTTGTGAATCAAGCCTACAACTACGTTCATTCCAGCAAGGCTACCCTTCGAAAGAAGTCTGAGCATGTTTCACAAACTGAATGTACTTCCAACTGCACAGCTGCTGATGGATAGACTTCAGCAACTTCTTGAGTTCTGGATAGTCCCAATTTTGCCCTGGACCCAAATAGTCAAAATTTCGACAACACTTTGGCTGCGAACATCAAAGATGTCCTCATGGATATGACTCTGGTTTCAATTTTGAGAAAGTCAAGGAAGAAAAAGGCGAATAGTCACCTTTCTGTGCATACTTTTATTTTAAAAATGACTTGTTACAGTGCTTACCTTGGTTTTGTTCCTAGTGCCGCCTTCACATTGTGTGAAAAAATGTACATCACCAGATGTACCTCAACAAAACGGTTCGAATGAATGGATGCAGAGACTTTCTGCATGCAACTGTGTGCCCAGATTGCATCTCTCGTTGAGTTGACGAGCCTGGCAGGCCAGAATACAGATGCCAGGAATGCACAATTCCAGACCTTCTGTGTGGAAGCTGCTGTGTTAAATGACACAAGCTTCAACTGTTCCACTGGATCCAGGTATGGGTTATTATATCATTTCTAACAAACTATGATACTGATTTTCTACTAAAAAATGGACTGGTGACACCTTTGTGCGTGTCTCCTTGAGGAAAATGGGTCTCACCTTGCAGCTCAATCATGGCAGTATGTACTGTGAGAATTTGATTGCTTGCTACTCCAATATGCTGGTCATGCATACCAACAGCATTCACCCTGTTGCAATTCATTATTGTGGCTGCAGTCGTGCGGTCCCTCACCACATCCAACTGCTCAGGCGAGGGCTATATTCAGCCTCCCAGGTTACAGTCAGGACTTGTGCCACATTTCCGTTTCTGCATCTTTTGCACACATTCACACTCACCACAAAAGTGTCAACATACGATTTCTATTGAGCCTTGGAAAAATTAACTGACAGTACTGAGGCTCGTCAGCCAAAATTCTGTTACAAGGCATTATCATGCATAGTTATCCAATGGCGTCATTTGAAGCTATTGAAATGGGGTGGAAGGGCAAATGAGCAGGGAGGTGTAGCTGGCACTTGCAATGGTGAACTTGCCCTGTGTTGTCCATCATGCCCTCACCCAGATATCAACCTGCCATTGGAATAGAAATCTGCTTCTTCCAAATTGAGGTACTGTCTCTTTCCTTTCATTATTGATGCCTTTTTTTCATATTATTTGCAGGTTTCTATACATGGCATTCATCAGCATGGATGCGAACTTCAGACTTAAAAATCAACTGGTCTCGAATTACTCACAAGATCCGGGTTTAGAAATTGGATGGTCTTATATGGTGAAGAGGGCACCTTACGAACAATATGTATTAAGTCATGCTGACAATGCAGACGTAGGTCATCACACACCAGCACCTTTTTCAATTTATTTTTTAATCATTCATTTTATAGATTAGCACATGCATCAGATTCCAGGCCCTAGCCAAAGCAAATACCAAATTCTTGCAAGGCCTGAGATACACCGGCATTGGACAACCATGTGCGGTCACTCCGAGATGATATTGCCTCAAGGTGTTGGTAACTTACAAAAAGGGGAACGGTATGTATATCATTTCGTTTTTATAGTTCTTGACTTACTTTTGGTACCATTGGTTTGTAGATATGCAAGTATGTATTTTATTTTCGGTTTGGCCATGCAAACTTTTGCTGTATCACTGGTTTTGATTAGCTATGATATTGCATGTCAATGGTTTTCGAACCTATTCAAACGCATGTCGGAGCACTGGCCTGAGGATAAAGTAATACCATCGTCAACGAAACTCATACCTGCAATACCGAAATTACACGAACCGATGCACAGGTGCGCAAACCACGAAGCCTATTCTCTCAATCTTATTCCAGGGGTTGGCCTATCTGATTGTGAGTGCCCAGAATGGGTGTGGTCTCCTCATAATCCTCTCAGAAATTGCACAAAAAACCAAGCCCCAGGATCACGTCAAGACATCTTAGACGATCATTTTAATTTCTGGAATTGAGAAAAGTACTGCAACATGGGGACAACATTGCAACGTAAATACCACCTAGCCATGGCTGATCGTAATCTACAATCTGAAGCCCATCGAGGAATACCTGTCAAGAATAAGCTCCGGAAATCATAGGAGGCTATGTGTGTTGCATGGGAGAAAGATGAATTTCCCAAATCCACGAAGAATCCATATGATACGGGTGACATTTGTGTGACGAATTCACTTCTTTTATTTTATTTTAAATTTTCCAACCACATTGATTTTCATCTAGATATCAGTGAGAGTCAAGCAAAGAAAGAACTTGCTGATGAGGAGAAAGAATGTATTGATAATGGTGGAATTTCTTGGCATCCCACCTCCACTACATCATTTATTTCCCTTGGTCTAGACTTAGAGGAATCACAGTAGGTTTTGACCTTCGTCTATACACTATTATACACAATAGCTAACTAATTTCTTTTAGACAAAGAATTCATTGTTTGGCTAAAGATCCCCACTCTATGAATACAGCACAAAAGGAGGCCAATATTTTGGAGCAACAAAATAGCCTTCGAGTTTGCCTACGCTTATGGCAACATCTGCACTCTATCTACATGCCCAGCCTTTTACGCTACCAGTCATATCTACCACAGCAGACCCAGAATCGTGATGCATCGGACAATCCAGAAGATGTACTGCTATGGTTGCCTTCTGAAATTCCATCATTAGAAAGAGGGGATGTTTGTATTGAGTGGTTGCCCAAAATCAAAAATTGTTTGTGCACGGCTCAGTGCCACAACGGTCTGGAAAATTTGCGACATATCTTAACAATCAAGAGCCAGATGGTCGCTTTCAAGAACAAGAATGTGAGGGGTCAACATGAAGGGACGAGGTCTAGAGTGGTCATTGATAGGGTGCACGAACGTGTGAGAGCAGCAGCAGATAAATATCGGTCAGCTCACCATGCCAAACTCAGTCTCATTGGAGGCAGTCCCTGGGAAGATGAGTTGTGGGTCCTCAAAGATAAGGATATATGTTTTTTGTTGAGGGTTGACTCAGTACGTTAGATAGGTAGTAACGACTGATGTATTACCTGTCGAGGGTTGACTACAAATGTATGTTAAGTAAATATGATATAAATATAATAGTAAGATGCATACCTCAGTACGTTAGATAGGTAGTAACGACTGAGGTATGCAGCTGTGGAAACGAGGAAGAAAATGGTGAAAATATAAACATATGTAAATATATAATAGGGGTTCCCACATATGGGTTCGTACTTCAACACTCCCCTAAACCCATATGCCAGTTTTGAGTAGTAGGAGTAGTCTAATAGATAAAAGAGAAAGTGGTTGTCAATGTGAGTTGGGATTGAGAATGAAATGAAATAAAATAAAATGAGAAATCGCATGGTGCGAAAATGGTGTTCAAATGTCCAATAGCTCCATCCCCAATGATCTGACGAACTTCTCATGCTTTGGTCTGCTAAGCGGTTTCATAAAAATATCTGCAGGGTTGTCGTCGGTTGAGATGGGCGTTATCACGATGTCTTTCTTCTGCACAGCCTCCCGGATCCAGTGTACTCGCACGTCAATGTGCTTAACCTTCGAGTGTCCCGTTGTGTTCTTTGCCAACGATATTGCTGCATCGTTATCGCAGGAGACATTGACTGGGCCGTCATAATACATGTCCAGCTCGTTGTACCACGCTGTCATCCACTTTCCTTGCTTTCCTGCCTCGAAAACTCCCACATATTCCACCTTGCCTGTCAACGTGCTAACCCTCTGCTGTGTCTTCGCCTTCCAGGATACGGTGCCTCCTGCCGACATGAAAGCATACCCTGCAGATGATTTTCTGGTGTCCGGACCGTCAGCATAGCTCGAGTCGCTGAAGCCGATGGGTTTGAAATCGGTGTTGTGACGGTACGTGATGCCTAGGTTTTGTGTGGCCTTGAGGTATGTGAGGAGGTGCTGGAGCAATCGCCAATGGACTGGGCGTGGGTCGGCTGCGTAGCGCATGAGGATCATCGTCACGAATGCGATGTCGAGCCTGACGCCGTTTGATAGGTGGTTAGCTACCCCGCATCCACTCCGATAGTCCTTGTCCCTCATAAAGTGCGCATCTTCCTCTGGTATAGGTTTCGGCTGTGAGTCGGTGAGGTTCATTGATGATGGTAGTGGGGTGTATTTGGGGTTACAGTCTTTCATGCCGAAATCTTCGAGTGCTTTGAGGATGAGCGCCTTTTGGTGGATGGATATGTCTCTGTTTTCATGTCTGATTACGCCGATCCCTAGGATAACCTTGGGTTTGCCATGGTCCGTCACCTTGTACTTTGATGAGATTTCCTCAACTGTCTGTTTCTCAGCCGCCGGTGCACTGGATGCGGTCGTGATGTCATCCGTGTAGGTTGCGCTGATGGTGTACCCACCATCTTTGGTGTATTGGATTCGCATGCAGGGATCAGCCTTAGATTGGCGATGTCCGAGATTGACAAAAGTCTTGTCGAGGTGATGTGCCCAGTTGTTCGCGCCGTCCATTGTCCCGTACAGGTTCTGGTTCAGTTTGAGGACTGTATCGGTGTTCGGGATGGAGTAGTGGGCGTCGAAACCAGGTGGGATTTCGAGGTAAATTTCACCTTGTGGTTTGGCATTGAGAAAGGCACCTACAACGTCAACCAGGTGTAGGTGTAGGTTTTGTGCAGCTGCTAGAGCAAGCAGCATACAAACAGACTCGTATCAAACTACCGCCGCAAATGTTTCCTCGTAATGCTCGCCTTTCACCATCTTGAAACCCTTCACCACACATCTCGCTTTCCTCTTCTTCAAATTTCCGACCGCATCAAGTTTATTATTGAAACGCCAGAGAAGGTCAATTGTCTTGATGTTGGGTGGCTGTTGGACTGGTGTTACAACCTCCTTCTCATCCCACTTTGCAATCTCGGCCTTCATCGCAGGGTACCAGAGGTGTCATCGTGCTAAGTCGAGAGCCTCCTTGTGGTTGCTTGGGATAAATTTGTTTTGAGGCTCTGGGACTTGGGTCACTTGAACTTCGGCATTAAGCGCCATGGCTTCGCCTTCCTCCTCGTCATTGAGGAATGGTATTTCATTGTCATCTGTGTCGCCTCCAGAGTTGATTTCCCTGTGCTTGGGGTATGTAGTATTTAGTTCCGTCAACTCTGACTCGGTGTTAACAGGTCCTGAAGCCTTTTCTGCTAACCGAGTTGAGCGTCATGATGCCTCAGGGTATACCTTACGTGGGCGAGAGATGCGTTGCTTGTCTTGGCTTGGCTGGTCAGGCACTCGTTCCTGGAGTGCATCCGGCTTGAGATCTGGTTTGGCAGGTGGCGGTTTGATGAGAAAGGTGTAGTCGCTGTCACCATTGTCATTAGCAAAATATTCTGGTGCGTAGTTGCCGTCATCTGTTAGGGTGCGATGGCCGGTCCCTTTCTCAAACTGGACGTTTCAAGATCTAATGATCTGTCCAGTCTCGGGAATGAGTACCCTATAGATCCCACGTCCTTCCATCCCTATTAACCTCCCTTTCTGACCTCTGTTCCCCAGTTTTCCTCCTCCCTTCTCCGGTACAACATGGATGTATGCTATGCAGCCCCAGACACGTATGTGTCCCACATCCTGCCTTTTCTTGGTCCAACTTTCCTCTGGGATGGTACCTGGGTGTCGTGATGATGGGAGCATATTTTTGACTGTCTCCGAGTAAGCCCAAGCCTTGCACCACCATTGGGCGCTTAACTGGGCATCTAGAAGCATTGCACACACTGAGGCAGTGGTGACACCAATCAAATGTTCCACCGTGCCATTGGATCCTGATGAATAAGGTGCCATCGGGATGTACTTCAGTCCATTTTCACGCATATATTCTTGCCATAGTGCGCTGGAAAATTCGGCGGCGTTGTCAGTACGGATGAATACCATGGGTAGGCCTGTCACCTTTTCCGCCTGCAGTTTATATATTTGGAAAGCGTACAGAGTTGTTTCAGCTTGTCGATTCTCGAGGAATGCCGTCTTTCTGCGTGAAGTCCCACTATCGTGGAAACGCATGGCATAGCGTGAGCTGCCAGGTGAGGAAACGCGAGCTGGCCCCCACAGGTCGATGTTGGTAAGCCATAAAGGTTTTGTGGTCGGTGTAACGTCCTCATCATATGGTCGCTTCTTTTGGTTGGCTATGATACAGTCTTCACAGCGTCCTTGTGCATCCCCTTTCACAATATCCAGGCCATCTACCAATTTAGCCGCCTCTTCAATGCATCGGGTGCCAAAATGTCCAAACCTCCAATGCCAGGTGGCCAGATCCACGGGATGTTTCAAGGAGCGAGCAGTGAGTGCAGCCGGGACGGTGGATATGAGTGATCCACTAATCATGTACAGGCCATTGTGTAGTTCTCCGCTGAAAACTTCGTCTCTACCGTAGAAGAATTTGACCTTGCCACCACCAAAAACTGTATTCCACCCGAGTTGATCCATTTTGCTGATGGATATGAGGTTAGCGGTGACGTCGGGTGCATGGAGCGCATCATTGAAGGTGAGTGTGTGTTCCTTCCCATTGCGAACGACCTTCAGCTGAACTTTTCCAACTCCAAGCACTGTAAAATTTGCTCCGGCCTTGGATGATTGGCCCGTCATCTCCACTGGCTTATAGTTGGTGAAGAAGTGTTTGTCCTTGAAGAAGTATGCAGTACAGCCCGAGTCGGCAACACATGCAGATGAGAAATTGGGTCCATCACACGCTGCGGCTGCCAATGCAACCTTTTGTATGATGGGTGCGTTCTCGGCTATTATCTGGGAAATGTCGGTAGGGTTTAATGATGCCGATAGTGCGAAGTGTACCCCTGGCAGGACAGATCCTGTGGTTGTGGTTGAGTCGGTGCCCCCATTGGAAGTGGTTTCCATATTCGCTGTGGGCTGGACTGCTGCTGCTGTTCGCTTCCCTTTCCACCAGTGTGGGTATTGCCCCACCTTTCCGCCACCTGACTGAAAGCAGTCCTGGATTAAATGTCCAGTTTTGTTGCAGTTTGGGTTGGCGCATTTGATGTTGGGGTTTCCTCCACGTTGGTGGTCTGAGGTACGCAGTGACTTCACTTCTGCTTGGAGTGCTGTGATGGTTGCTTCAAGGGCTTTAACGGCATCAGCTGGGTTGGACAACTTCTTTGTTTTCCCTTCACGGATTGCGAGCCACTCGGCGTGGGTTGTCAGGTTCATTATAACCCTGCTGAGGTCCGTCTCGCCATACATTGGTGTTATGACTGGGTCCCATGATTCGGGAAAGGAGTCGAGTAATTTAGTGATGAACCGTGAGTCTCCTATCCTTGCTCCTGCCTCATTTGCCTGCTGACGCAGCTTCCTCATCCTCTCTATGTGCCCGTCCTCACCGGTGACCTTATCTCCTTCTGCCAATTTGCAATTTGCGAGTGCTTCTTCTCGCATGTTCCTGGCGCGGTCGCTTGCCCTTCCATACTGGGCCTCGAGGCTCTCCCAGACCTGATAGGACCGCTTATTAGGATCAATGCCACATCCGTAAATGTCTGTGACATTGATTAATATAGATGACAACGCCACACTCTTGCGTAGCTCGTATTCGAGGGCATTTGGCATGATGGAGTAGAGTGGAGTGGGTTTGTGGTCTGTGGCTGGTGATGGTTTTGGTCTGGCTGCCGACTGCCTTTCTTTGGGTTTTGGTGCGGTTTCGCTGTCATTGCCTCCTTCTGCATCGAGGTAGGTCTCTATCTCGTCTTCTTCATCCTCAATTTCTTCTGGGATGTAAATTTTGTTGTTCCAGTATTTGTGCAGAGCTTTAGGTTTTCCATGCGCTTCCATGAGGATGCGCCAATGGCCATAATTTTCATGTCCACGAAGTTTGTCTGCGTCCGGTAAGTTTATAGGGCTGATAGATGCTAATGCAGACATCTTTCAGTAGAGTTTTATTGTGAGTTGGTCACTTGTGATTTGCGCTGAGTCAGTTTTGTGCAGGGTTTAGTACACGGGGCCCATAACCTGTCGAGGGTTGACTCAGTACGTTAGATAGGTAGTAACGACTGATGTATTACCTGTCGAGGGTTGACTACAAATGTATGTTAAGTAAATATGATATAAATATAATAGTAAGATGCATACCTCAGTACGTTAGATAGGTAGTAACGACTGAGGTATGCAGCTGTGGAAACGAGGAAGAAAATGGTGAAAATATAAACATATGTAAATATATAATAGGGGTTCCCATATATGGGTTCGTACTTCAACATTTTTACCAAGATCCTGATCGACTTCGTCCTCGTCAGGGGAGGCGGGGAGTCCTTGAGGACGACGAAATTAACCCTGCTGTTCTAGCAGTGGTGAATGTACCATATGTTAGCGACAATGATGACTCTGACTCTGAAATGAATGAGAATATAGATATTTCAACAAACAATGAATTTACCCTGTTCAACAATGTTTGCTCAAGGCGCGATAGTACAGGGGAAACACAAAGAACCTTATCATGGATTTGGAAGTCTCAAAAGCCTAATGACGCCAATGCAACAGATACTTTACTTCGTGCAGAGTGGGCTCAAAGTCAGGCACAAGTAGCAAAGGCAAAGGAGGAAGTGATGTTGTTGAAGGAAGAGATGTGCAGAACTCTTGCCTATTTGCGGTGGAACACAGGAGTATGGAAAAAGAGAGCTAAGGAAAGTGGGGAGGGCCAGGAAACCACCAAGTTACTCAATGGTAAGAAAGCATTTGCGAGCAAGCAGGTGGAGATCCAGCTATCTCTGGCTTCTCAGTTTTGTAAACTGTGGGCTAATGCCTTGCAAGACTCACTGAACCTTGAGGATGACAACCATGACACCAACAGAGAAGAGAATGATGATGATGATGATGACAATGACACTGACAACCATACTGTCGACCAGCAGGGGATAGATGATACTGAAATGATCTAATCTAATATATAAATGCATGTATCTAATCCCAAAATCTCAAATGTATTCAATCGCAAACATCTAATCAACATCTAATCTCAATTTTGCTGTGGTAAAGATAATAATAGCATCAGATATAAAAAAAGCCGAGGCCCAGAAGCCTAATATTAGCAATATCCATCTATAATCGAACATCATCCAAAGTCGTTTATCTCAATCCATCCTTTAATGTCAACATTTGCAAGGGCAAACATAGTGTATATGTCAGAATATATTATTAGAATATTTATGTGTCTTTTCCCGCATCCACGAGGCCACCAATGTTGTGAAATTGCAGAAAAACATATAAACCGACCCAAACTGGTAATGTTTGTTATTGCTTGGCTACAACTGTTGTGAAAAACATGTCTTGCAGGCAGCTGGCAATTGCCAGACCTGGTATGCACCATTCTGGATACATGCACATAGTATGGTAACTACCAGTATATCATATATAAATATGACTTCCATGGCTGACTGTTGTAGTAAGCAATGGCCTCATCGCAAGTATCGAACCTAACAAGGGAGAATCAGCAAAAGGTAGGGACATCAAATTGACGAACTCGGCTAGATTAGAGAAAAATATTTTGAGTAATGAATGGAACAAATGAAAAAAAAAAAAAAAAAAAAAAAAAAAAAAAAAAAAAAAAAAAAAAAACTTACTCCTCAGCATCAAGAATTGTGATTCTGTTGTCAGCAATGACAACCCAGGTTACTGCACTGGTGGGGGAGACATTCACACTGGTTGCTTTGATGTCCATGGACTTGTCGTTGTTATCTATATGAATGAACAAAAAAAGATATTCAGTGGCCAAACCCAACCATCAAGAACAACACTTACTAGATATATGGAACTTGTCAGGTTTTTGCTGATCATCTGGGGTATCATCAGGTAATTAAGGTGCTGTAAAAGACAGATAGCAGTGGGCAACGTACCTTTTTGAGCCATAGAGAAATTATACTAGGGGGTAAGGTGTTGGAGAAGTTGAAGAGAGAGTAGGATGTAGGATATTTTTTTGAAGATGAAGGTAAGTTGAGTTTTTATGAGAAGAGAAGTGACAAATGTATGTAAGGAGATAGGGTGTATCGATCTCAATATACTAAAAGGCAGAGAAGAAGTGTCAAAAGAAAAATAATAAATTTATTGAAAAGCACAGGACTTACACAAGTATTTGCCTGAATAAGTGTGTATACCTATATTTTTGAAACTACTGACATAAAGGTAGTCAATAACATAATTCAAAAAAAAGGAAGGGGGGGGGCATACGTACACTTACATTTGCTGATATTGAGTTATGTGATTTTGCACTGCCCGTCATATTGGGGACTAATACGGAAAAATCCTGTAAACCTAGAGCGATTCAAAAAAAGTTAGTTAGCACCATGTACACATATCTGAAAAAATGGAGGGCAGTACGTATGTAGGGCAGTAGTCTTTTAAAACAGTGCCAGGGCAACCCCATGTCTTGGAGAATAATATAAAAAAAACTGTAAACCTAGAGCAATTTGGAAAAGGTTAGAACCATGTACACGTATCTGAAAAAAAAAGGGCAGTACGTACGGCGGGAGTCTTTCGAGATAGTGCCAAGCCAATCCAATATCACCCAACTCCTGTCATGCCATAGTTTGACCCATTTCCTTTGCCATGTTGTCCATTGCCCCTACTGTTCCCAGTTCATTTGTCCCGCTTCGTCTGTTCCATCACCTTTCACTCTCCATTGTCTTGCGATGCCAAATCCCGGTAGCTTTCATGGCTCAAGAAAGCAGTTCCTTTTGAGCCAGAAAGAGATATACGCGACCACTGTTAAAGACAACTACGAGTCGGAGGCCCTATCCTTGATTCAGAGACACTATTTCAAATGGTTTCCAATTGACTTACCTCATAACAAAGAGCCTGCTCCCAAGTTTCTTGCTTCAGTGGATGATAACAACCCCGATCCACAGGAGCCCCCTCTATACGCCAATGGTCTCTCAGAAAATGATTATACAGTAGCTATGGGAGAATATGACGCTCGTCAATGCCTAATTCAGTAGTGCAAATCTGTAAGTCCAGACCAATGACTAATTCAGAAAGATCATGTGACTAACCGATTTATGTTACGTAGCAAATCAAACGTTGGATGTTGTATCAATATATGAAAGACAATAATCTCAAACTCAAGGATGCAACTGGGGGGCACAACCCCTACTGCGCACTCCTCCAGAAGTTATCTGGAAAGGACACCTCTCGCCCTCGCCGTAAAACCGCCTCTAATATTTGGCGCCGCTCCCATTGCGACAAAATCAAGAACAGGGTCAAAGTCTATGTTGCTGTCCATAGCACAGAGAAGAAACAGTACGCTGCCCTGCGAGACAGGTTTGCAAAGGAGATGTTTGCAAACCTCTCCGAGGAGGAGCAGGAACGTTGGGTCAAGGAAGCCGAAGTGGAATACAACAGGGATGTTGAGAAGTGGAAGGCTAGGAACAATACAGTGGTCTCTACTACACCTACAGATTGTCAGAGGTTTGTCTTTCCTTTTCTTTGTTTCAACTATTTAAATATCTACCACTCAGAGCTATACAAGGTCTTGTCAACTTTGCTCAGCCTATCCTGGATTTAATGGCCGAGACTACCGGTTGGAAGGTTACTCTGTTAGCAGGAGGCCCAGAGCCTGCACACGATGGCAAACTCAACATGATCAGGTATGTGTCTTGTTCTTCATAGCCTCTATTTATTTTCCTTACATCAATTTACAGTATATACTCAGGCACTATTCTTGGAAATATCAAGATGAACTTTGGCACCATGGAACGCTTACGCTACAAGCAATTTATTATCCCCATCTTCAGTTCTTTCTTACAAAAATGCTACAGTAAGTACCTACTTGAATCTTCTACTTATACAATGTGTAATGTAACCTACAGGTCTCGATGAATGCTGTGCTTGTGCTCTCAACTTGGAAGACCAGGATTTGGCACTGTCTAGCTTGGATTTTGACCCCAACATCAGTGTTGATGAAGTCCTCTGTCATAGGAGTGACAAATCATCAACCAGCTCTCAAGTCCATTGCACATCCCCACCCCCTCCTTATATTTGTGCCGGAGATGAACCCACATCCACTGTGACCAACATTTCTTCAGAATTGGCACCACTTTCTGCGCTCATTTCAGTTTTGTCCCCTTCTCTGCATGACTTATCCTTTTCGCTTTCTGATTCAGACAGGTCCTCCACACCTATTGTCCACTCATCACCCATCACTGCACCCGTCACCCCTGCTCCACTGTCCACGGTATCTCAGTGCCTGGCCAGCCTGTACTGTCAAATATATGTATCAACTATGGGTAGTTGCCGGTTTTAGGTGATGCATCCACAGCGATAACTACCCAACTCTCTAATTGTATGTATCAAGCTATCCGACTGGCCATCTGTGACTATCTGTGACTATAGTCATGTGTCTGTTACTGATGGCATCAAAGTCCATGCACATGACTTTTTGCTTGCCTCTATTTATATATTTGGGCTCCACTTATATGTTTATATGGCCTCAAATACAAACAAATAATAAATAATGATATTAGCAGGCAAGGGCAGGCAGGATACAAAACAAACAAGACTTTTGTAATATCACAATCAAACAACCCAATAAGGCAAGAGGACTTTGGACTTTAAGATTTTGAGATAAAGTCCTCTTGATGCATGATAGATGGAACCAATACATGACCAAATAAGATCAAATCTATTTATATGCCTGGTCTATTTTAAAACAATTTGCCAATTTGCCAAATAAAATATTTTTATTTTTAAAATAGTATTTAAATTTAGAATATTAATCTATTTTTGGACACTTTAATAATAATAAATGGCTTTGGTGGCTGTGCATCACATGACATATCACATGACATGTAGATCACATGCTTTTCACATAACTTCACCTCCATAGTCACTATCAGTCACTCTGATATATGATATTGGGGAGTTGGGTAACTACTGCTGTGGATGCATCACCTTAAACTGGCAACTACTCAAGATGTATGCATATATATAATAGTATTAGGTGGCCCAGTATCGCCCCCGAACACTCCTAATGTCTCTCCAGCACCCTCGCCACAAGCTCTTCCTACTGATCTGCCTGCTGAAGCCATTGACCTACCTTCTGAGGTACCCTATATTGGATCAAAGAGAAATGCCAACGTTCTTTTGACTGGGGTCTCTTGCGACTTGCTTCCTGTGAAACACCCATGAATCGACTTGGAGCCATCAACCTCACCTGCACCACAGGTACAGGGGACTGCTTTAGAACCCTCCCAGCCCACCTTGCTCGACAATTCTTTGCCTGCACCCATCATGTCCTCATTGGTTACCACACAGACCATCTTTGTTTTTCAAGACATCCCCAAATCGTCAATTCCATGGCTGGCAAAAGGGATGGAAACATTAGAATCTGCTGATCTTGGAAGCAAATGGTATAAACTACTCGGGGTTTGGTCAACATATTTGATTGCTGCACCATCAGAACGGACTTCCGCGCTCTCTGCAAAGAAGCGCCCAGAAGAGGTTGGGATATAGATGAAACGTCACCGCAACGCAAGCTATTGCCCCCGTCTCGATTGCACAAAATTCTCCGAGAAATTCATTGTGTGGTATATCTCGCTTCAACCTGAATGGCATATCACAAATGGCATAATTGATCACTCACTGTTCAACAGAGATTGGCATAACTTTCGCAAGACTGGACCTAACAGCACCCTTGTTGTATTGGTAGCGCTATTCTATTGGGGCCTCATAGCACAGGACGAGGGAGAGGCAGCGCGCGAGAGTTGGTTGGAATATGTGGAGGATTGTCATCGTATTTTTAGTTCGTTCAGTACTTTTCGTGCTTAAGATACCTCATCAAGTGTTGCTTATATTACATGAATTGATACTTTTTTTGCCCGTTATATTTGGATATGTTTTAAGAAACCATCATATATAGCCATTAGTAGGAACCGATCAAACTATTTATACTGAGCACTCTAAATATACAAATATAGAACAATCGAAGCAGGAACCCATCAAATTAATTATATCAAGTGCTCTAAATATATTGCAACACCAATGATGCCCAGTGCGATATTTATAAACATCCATCATCCAAAGTCATCCTCAGCCATCCATCCCTTCCTATTTTTGGGGCACAAAAGGCATCAAAAATTCAGAAAATATTTATAAAACACAAATAGCCCACTTGGCACCTGCAATACAACACCAGTATGCCTGCAGCGGTTAAATGTACCTGCCAACACCCAAAATGAGGCCTATTTATATATGTTTGTCAAGAGCATTTGCTCTATGCCTGCAGCACACTCCCTACATGTTGCTGGGCTGGGCAATTGCCCACCATGATGTATCAAAAAAAGGCCAAATTGCCAGATCTGATACATCAAGTTACCTTCAAAGGGTGAGCAAACTAGCTACCAGGATGTATCACTAGGTTTAGGCAGTTTGTTACATTTGATACATGAGACCAGCTGCTACAGGTGGATTGAACTGTTCGTTGATGACAGTGGCATGGCAGGTGATAAATTTGATGAATTCCTCTCCAACACCCATCACTTGCTCCAACAAACACAAGAAACTGGACTATCACTTTCAGCTTCTAAATCAAAAATTTTTATGACTGAAGCTACGTTCACTGGTGCTTGTATTAGACCCAATGGAATAAAACCTGATTTAACAAAGTTAACTGCAATTGTCAACTGAAAAACACCAATAGACTTATAGAACTTAGGTTCTTTCATTGGTCTAGCAGGATATTTCAGGTCTCTCGTCAAAGTTTATGCTACAATGGCACAACCCCTGACAGATCTCATCCAAGACATCAAACTCTCAAAATTGAAGGGTAAAGCTGCATATAACTGTGCCATAAAAGGTCATTTGTTGGTCGGTCTCTGGAATGTGGAGCATGATAAGGCATTCCTTTGGTTGAAAGTAGCACTTACCAGTGAACCTGTTCTCAAAGGACCAAAGTTCAATGGCACTCCTTTCATTGTGACTACTGATGGTTGCAAATTTGGATTGCCTTTATCTCAAAGCGAACATCTGTGACAGAAGAGAAGTACAAACCATTTATTCTAGAATTCGCTGTGCTAAAGCACACACTCAATAAATTTGGTGATATTATATGGGGTTACCCTATTGAGCTCGAAACAGACTGTCAAGCTCTCCGAGACCACCTCCTCAGCTCAACATTAAATTCAACACATGCACAATGGCGTGATGTGGTACTGGCATTCAACATCATGGATGTGAGGCATTGACCTGGCAAACTCAATTTAGTCATGGACAGTCTCAGCCAGAAGTTTGTCAACCTACCTCATAAAGACTCGGGTGATGGACATGAGTGGACTGTCAGCGAAGACTGGGAAGCACATATGGGATTAGCTAACGACGTCTTTCAGATTGATACAATACACACTGAGTCAATCTACTCCGCATTGTGAACTCACTTCGCCAACAAGAAAGTTTTTTTGGAGATCATTGATTCCCTATTGGAGTTGGACCATGGACAGAGCTTGTGGATAAGGAAGAGAGCAAAGCACAAGGCAGAGGGGTATATGATAGAGGGAGGATGACTGTGGAAGGTGGGAAATAAATCAGTAAGGGCAAGGCCAAGGATAGAATGTGTGATGCAAGAAGAGACAAGAGCCCTGGCCTACGAAATCCATCGCAACAATGGCCACTTCCATTGTGATAATATCAAAATGAAGCTTCTGGACACAATTACCAGCCCATGCCTTGACAAGTCTATCACAGAAGCAATTATGAATTGCAGGAAATGCAAGAGTTTCGGCTCGACACACCTTCATTCCCTTCTAGAACCAATTACCAGACAACACCCATTTGAACTCATGGTTGCCAACACTTTATCAATGCCCAAAGGAAAGGGTGGCTTCAGCAAACTTTTACTATGGATGGATGTATATTCGCAATGCCTGTGGACAACCAAGCTTAAGTCTGCGGCCACAGGCAAGTCATCAAAGAAGAGTTATGGTGATATATGTGACATGTTCACACCTTTGGAAACACTCATGGTTGACGGCGGTCCCGAATTCGATAATAAGGAACTTTGAGAAGAATGTGAGAAAAGAGGAACAAAGCTTCCAAATATGTCCTGCTTAGTCACCATGGGTCAATGGTCTGCTTGAAGGCATGAACAAGATACTCCTAGATCAGTTGAAGCATATGTGTGCTCCGGACCTTGGCAAGGACAAATAAAATGCAATGGATGTTCCTGAAAATTGGCCAGACCATCTAGAAGCTGCAATAAGATATATCAATAACCAAATCCTACCAAACTTGAAATACTCACCCAACGAATTAATCCTGGGCCTCGTTATCAACACAAAACCTACACCAATCACCAACATTTTGTCTGAACCTACACCAGACAAGGTAGAGGCTCAGCTAGCCTATGTGAACCAGCAGCAATTTGATGGGTACTTGCAGATAGTGGATCACAGCCATCGTCATAAAATGGCATTTGACAAAAAGGTCCTCGCAAGCCCACCCCAGGAAGTCATTTTCAGAGCAGGAGATCTGGTGCAGGTTTACAGGAGCGATCTTGATTACACCTTCAAGAGTGATAGGAAACTTGTACCAAAGTTTTCGGCCCCATGCTGTGTCATTAGCTGCAACCAGAATTTGTACAAACTCCAATCATTAAAGGGTTTACCAATCAGCAGGAACTTCAGCTCTCAATGTCTGCAGCTGTTTATTCCAAGGGTTGGCATAGATCTTGAAGCCATGCAACAAACGATCAAAGAGGAGTGGCGCCAAAGAGAGGAAGACGTCAATGAAGCACCGGCTAGAGGGAATATTGAGAGAAGTGCTTCCGGAGATGAGGAAGTGAGTGAATTGAGAGGAGATCCAGACAATGACAGAGCTGATGAAGCATGGCATGATGCTCTAGAAGATGCTGACAATGATAGTAACAAGCACCTTGTGGGGGATAGTTAGAAGGGTACACAACGAGGGTGTTGCTTGATAAAAGGGGGGCACATGTGGCAGTGCAATCTGCCCATGGTCTCTAGATTAAACAATAACTAGATTAGATTCATGGCGTGTACATAGATTAGACTATGTACATACGGATATCGCCGGTGACTATCAGCTGTGCATGCTGTCACCAAGAATAGACACCCTTCTCATGAGAGTCCACCGCTGCTGGCAGATTGGACTGCTCCACCAGCCTCTAACTTTGACCTCTTGTTAGGTATGGACTTGCCTAGTCCATTAGTGCCTCACAAACACAGCAAAATGAATGCACATCATTTGACACATCCATCACATGCAGACTCCATCATCTATCTGTTTTCTTCTGTGGACAACAGAACAATTTATTTATTTATTTCTTACTTGTCCAAACCTTATTTCCTATTCCTACCACATACAGTGCTCTTTCCTCGGTCAAATTCATCATTACTGAGATCAGTAAATTTTATTATACTGCTTTTTATGTATTTACATCCTATTGTCCTCTAGTTCCCTTGTTCAACAGGTAGCCAGACTAAAATATAGTCAAATTCATTATGACTGAGTTTCCTCATTCAACAACTTTAACCACTAACACTGATACTGATACAAACATGGGCAGAGGGGTTGTGCAATCTTGTGAATTTGTGTAAGGGTGGACTTTGAATTTGAATCAGGGTGAGCAGAACGATCAGTATTGTACAGAAAGAGGCCACCAGACTTGTGCAAACATTACAAGCTGGAATTTCCAATTTACAGATTCTATCATTTAATCAGGCAAATAGATTATTTGATTAAATCTCAGAATTGAAAGTTACCCAATATAAAAACTCATCTTCCTTATGGAGGACTCATAACACTCATGTGTTATTAAGTTCTTTTGTATATATTTAGGGCCACCAATGGCAACTTCCAAGCCCCACATTTTTTGCAGACATCCAGCCAGCCTCAGCACATGCTGGGTGTTCTATCCTTCTATTTATATTTTGTGCAATGTATTCCAGTGTGCCACTGGACAAAACAAAAGACAGATTTTCCTACACTATAAAAAATATTTTTTCAATTAAGTTTATTATCAGTTTCTTACCAATTTCTTATCACTAAAAATTCATTTTTGTGCTTAGTGTAACCAACCATGTGCATACAGCAATATATCATTAAGCTCGGAATCTTAGATAAGCCATTAAAAGGGCAGAGCAGCCAGTGACTGTAAACATGATGGTCTCAGATTAGATGTATATAAATCTTGAAATGCAGAAAACATACCAAAGCCAACTAAATATTGCAGCGTGGTCGCCTAACCAAAGGTATTGATAAGCATTTGGAAAAGATCAATGTATAGATGGAGTAACCTTTGACGCCTGTATAGTCGTCCTTAGCCCGGCTATCTCCTGTTCAATCCGGGTGTCGACTTCTTTGATCTTTAATTCCTGACCGCTACTTTCTTCTCGCATGCGACCCTTTTCCAAATTTAAATCAAGTCGCACTCCAGCTTGGGTTCGGGTGATCTCTTCTCGCAACCGCTGTTTGAGTTTCTCGATGTCATTCATAAGACGATCATTCTCTGCTTTGATCATCGCAAGATCATTCTTTTCCATTAGTTGAAGTTCGGATTTTATTTGCGCAAAGTCTACTTGTTGTGTATAGTGATGCTAGTACGGAGTAGTACCGCGCAACCATTAGCTACGAAGATCTAGGCCACGACTGCATTCGGGTACATACTTTCTCCTGTTCCGCCTTGGTCACCATATTGCTCGTCATGTTGCGAATGCTCTCGTCGATAACCTCCGCCATAGCAGACATAATACCTTCTGCTTGTGCTCTATTAAGTCCCTCACGCTCCAAGCGTTGCACGAAGTGGTGCGTGTCGAAGTGGAAGTCGGACCTGCGAGCAGAGGTGGAAAATGCCCTTAATGAACGCGGAAGACGCGATGCACGGCTCCAGAGGCCGACGGATGCAATAGACATTGCGTGGATGGAAGAGAAAGGTGAGAAAGGTAAGTACCGAGGGTCACGTCAAAGCAGAACGTTTGAAAATGTCCATGAACAGTACGCCGATGTAGTTGGGAGTTAAGGAATGCATGCGATGTTGTAATTGGCATCGCCGAGACCACGTGAACATTTTGAGAGGCCGCCGCAAGCAGAACCAAGCAACTCAAATTCTTCGATTTTGGAACACCGGATTTTATATAGGCCAACGCTTTCTCCTCACTTTCCTTCCTTACTCCAAAATGCAAAGCGACGACGTGATTTGGTCAGTCATAAACCACCAGTTCTGCTCCTACAAAGTAAAGTGCGTTAAATTGCCCAATTTTTTCAATTACGACTTATCTGGTTCCTGGTTTGAAGAACAACGACCCAGAATTTTTGTCGGAATGAATACAATGTCACCGGCTTCTGCAATCGTCAGTCATGTCCGCTAGCCAACTCGAGATATGCTACAGTCCGCGAGAAAGAAGGTGCGAAGGACGGTTTCCAGGTGTAGGAAGCCTAAATTGACGTCCTTCTAGGAGTTCTCTATCTTTATGTCAAAACAATTGAACGAGCACATTCTCCTGCTAATATGTGGGAACGCATAAAACTATCAAACAGCTACTCGAAAGCTCTGGAACAGGTGAAGGCATATCGCTTGTCTGCTCCGTGAAATGTTCTAATCCAACTTTACGTGCAATTAGATAGACGCCGAACTTATACATTGGCCAAATTTCACTATCCACAAATGCAAGCAGCGAGTGACCAAGATCACGCAGTATCTGATTAAAATGAGACGAATGAAATTGCGTCAACAGTGCGTACATCTACCTTTCTTTCACCTTTGTTTCGTATTGAGCGTGTTCAGGCCCAAACTCATTGGAGTGAAGAAAAAACTTGATCGCCGCGAAGCAACACGCGAACGCAAAGCGCTTTCTGCTGCTCACCTCGAGCGCTCGATCGAGAAGGAGTTGATCGAGCGATTGAAGTCGAAAGCCTATGGCGACGCGCCTCTAAACGTAAACGAAAATGTTTGGCAAGCGATCCTCGACCGCGAGCGCGACGCCGACGTTGAGAAGGACGCCGAAGATCTCGAACTATTAGATGACGAGACAGACGAAGAAGAAGAGATGGAGGACGAGATGGAGGATGAATGGGGCGAGAGGGAATTTGTGAGCGATATCAGTGGTGACGAAGACGACGAGGACGATCTGAGCGATTTGGAAGGAATTGTGGTAAGCATCATCACTTTCTCATTCAGTCAGTGCGCCGACATAAAACTTTCTAGGATGATGGCTCTGAAGAAAGCAACGAGAGCGGGGAAGAAACAGGCGATAGCGAAGAGGAAGGTGCTGCGCCACGCCCATCCCTTGGAAAGCGGAAAGCCCCCACCAAAACATCACGCAAGCCAAGGCCCGAAAAAAAGACCAAGAGTGAGTACGCCTCTGACTCTTATCATTACCGTGAACTGATAACCATCTTCTGCAGAGGGTCCACGCGTCGAGGTGGAGTACGAGCAGGAGATGGAGAGTGTACCTATATCAAAATCTGCTTTGGCGAGTTGGTAGTCACAATAGACTCTTTGACTCTGGCAATTCATATCGTTTATTTCTCTACATTAAATGTTCATAAAGCACTGAAAGCAAGAAGGGATTACAGATGGAAAATACAATATGAATGGTGGCACGAGGGTGGTCGCAGTAATATTATACTAATTAATCGGAAAAAAGGACAACACCGGCAACCAATTACTGGTCCTTCGAGACTTTTTGGCGGCGGCGTTCGATATCCTGTCGTGTCATCCGCGTTCCGAGGATCGTGTCCCAGTGAATAAAGAATGGTTGCGCAAAGTTCGATTTGATACCAATAACCTGTTGTAATCATCATTCAGTCAGCTTTACATATTTTCCTCGGCAATGCAGCATCATATCTGACCTGATGGTGAATATCATGATAATCAGCATTGTTTCCTGTCAACATTTGGAGTGGGTCCCATGGGAGGGAGTAACCGCAGTGGTCGTCGACGGTTTTCAATGTCGAGAATGTAAAGAGTACCATAGCTTGACGAGTACTCATGCCCGTGACACGTTCGGCGAGTAATGCACCGAGCGTGTCCAAAAGAAAGCCTTCCACTGGGTGGTTATAGAGCGAGCCGAAGGCGTAAGGGACGTAGAGACGATGATGCCACGAATGGAATTGCTTGTACAAGAACTTGTTGACGTGCATGAGCCTGTGCAAGAAATACTGCCATGTGTCTATGATGAACCTTTTCCAATGAAAGGAGCATTAGCGAGAGACAACGAACAAGATAGGAGAACCTTACATAGCGGCAAATAACTGAAGCGCAGGTATTGCCCACCAATAAACGAATCCCGACATACGAGCGAGCAAGACCGGGTGCGAATCCCCACCAAACAACCTTGCCACTGGCTGAAGGGCAATAGCAATTGAGCGAAGCTGCTGGGCATGGTTGGCGGTGTGTATGGATTCTTCATTGCCCAACCATAGGAGACCGAGGACCGTTTGAACTGTCTGCTGGAAGATGACGGCCCTTACGACTTCATAACGCGTCACCAGATTCCTGCTTTTTACTTCTTTTGACTCGTGATGTCTGTATTTCTCCAACCACTGCCAACCAGACGTGTCTAAGAAGTGGAAGAAAAGGGACAATATCCAGTATGCGGGCAATGGAGCGGCGACGGCGAGGACAGCGTCAGGAACGCTGTCGACTAGCCTGGCTTTAGTGGAGAAATAGAAAGGAAAGGGAGCATGGGCGAAGCAAAGGGGGAGGGAAGGGGGGCAAATGGTCGAGTTCATGATGGTCTGCTCATGAGACAAATTTCGAACAAGTTTCTGGAGAATGGTCTGGGAGAGTCCCGGCTCATCGGCAAACAATGGATGTGTCAACACAAATTATTTAACAACACAACACGTAATACAAGTATTTATAAAAATCCCCTATAGGTCGTACATCATTCTTTTGTCTTCTACTGTGCAATAATTATCATGCAAAATATAACAAATGTAATGGATATGAGCACAAGTGTCCAGATTATGGTTCGTTCAAATTATTCAGAAGTGTCGTAAGGCATCTTTTCGTAACCATGTCTCCCTGGCATTCAACAAGTCAATAACCGCACCCAGGGACACCCAATATCAAAAACGAACCTTCAACAGGGTGCTAAACGTTTGATCCCTCAATGGTTCTGGGAGGCATGCTCTCAGTGCTTCGCGGGCACTGTGACGTCTAAATCAGGATGTAGTCAACAAGGTGGATAAAAAAACTACGTACCGTAAATTATCACTCAAGCGAAGATAGCAGCGGACAACGTGTTTTAGTAGACGCACGGCCTGGGTCTCAACGAGCTGGTTGACCATGTTGCTGAGAACCGTTCCGACGGCGTAGAATCGTTCATAGGTGTGGCAGATATAGGTGAGGCCCGTCTCATCCAGGAGAATTTTTTGTACAATGAAGATAGCGACGGTTTTAGACAGCTCTGATCCAGTCTCCATGATGCGGAGGCAGAGGGGTATGATTTCAGTTGATAGTAAAAAATGAATGACGGTATTGTTGTCGTTTTGCTAAAGAGGTGGACTATCAGTATACTTCTAAATGGATATGAGAGGTGCTAACGCACTTTGACAAGGGCCCCAATAACACCAAGGGATGTTAAACGAAGATACTCGAATGGCCGCGTTTTTGAAGTAGTGTTGAGGAATGGGTACAGGAAAAGGGGTATATGAGCTTTGCAGCAAAGTTAGTACACGATGTATAAACATGCTTATTAAGATGGATCTAACCGTTGAGGAATAGCTGGCGAGTTTCGGTATGGGAAGCGACGCATTGGAGTAAAGCCAATGCATTACAAACTCGGTTCGACACATGGGCGGTAAGATTAGGAGGAGAGAGCAATGGATAGACAGAAACAATCTCCTGCAGGAGTGCTGGCATCACTCCTGGAAGTTAAATGCAAGTCAGATACAGGTTGAAGGACAGTCAACGAGTGCTGCTTACCAAACGAGTGCCATAGGATGAGGGCAAGATCATCGTATTGCTCGCGTTTTTTGCTAAGCTCCAACAAAGCACCTTCCCTTGCAGAGCCGTTCATTAGATCAATAACTAGTGAGTAGATTTTTCCATCTTCATGGAGCCCCATGTTGTGCGCAAGACTGGCGTTGGGAAATGTAGAGACCATTTGATTTTGGGCGGGACCTGAAGAAAGTGGTGGAGTTTCAGAGAAATTGGAAAGGCCACGACCATAGCTCGAGAATCCTCCGTTCCCTTGTTGCTGTAGATATGAAAGTGGTTTTGGGGACAAAAGGCCCGCCATGGCGAGGGTGGAAGACGAAGACAGGAAGACCGGTAGCTGACTCTGCTGAACACTAGGGTTACCGTGATGTCACACACGAACATGTCACGTCCATACGGGTGGAAACTATTTTTAATTTAAACATACAGATTGACATACAACTTTACATCGGTAGGTATAATACATGAATAGTACAGGCGCCGGAGATACAACTTACAGTTCTACAGTCCAGCTGCAATTTTTAATAGTCCTAAAACTACATACTATAACAGAACAAAATTAGTGCTTTTCGACAAAATAGTCCTTTGCAATTACCTTTTCTTCTTCAGAATCTGCGTACAGGGACCAACAATCCCCGTTCGTGAACTCGACGACAAAGGAGTAGGGGATCGCTTGCAGATCCTCGTACCCCTCATTCCACTCTTTCAAGCCTCGCACTTTCCTACGCAATTCAATTGTTTCCATATTCGCATCCTAGTAAAGTCGGAGCCGTTCGTTAGTAACTGGTTCATGGCAATAATTAATTTGAATAACCTTTGGACTTCGACAAAGAGATAATGCGCTTCCTTTCACTACGTAAAATCTCCTTTTCCATGAGAGAGAGTCCTTGCTGAGAATCGTTATCCAGCCTGTCATATCCGAGCCACCATTCTTGACTTGAGCTTCCACCTGCCGAATCTTCCGTGCCCGCTCAGCTTCTTCCTTCTTCCGGGTCTCTGCTGCGCGTCGAGCAGCGATCTCTTCTTTCCTAGCCTGCTCTTTTCTCCACTCTTCCAATCGACGGTGCTCCTCCAACCTTCGTTCTCTGTCCAGCCTCTTCCGAGTCTCCAATTCCCTCCTGCGTTGCTCCTCTTCCTCCTTCTCGAGTTGCTCTTTCCGTCTACGCTCCGCAGTTATCCGGCGTATTTCCTGCTCAACCTCGTATTTCCTCCTCGCTTCCTCTTCCATCTCTTGCTGCAAAATTTCGTCCTTCTCCATCTTCAACCTCTGTTGTCTTTCCGCCTCCTCTCGCAATGCTTCTTTCTCCTCCTTCTCACGTTTTAATTTGAGCTCTCGGCGTCTTTGGGCCCTTTCAACAGGATCGCTTGGTAACGCACTCTCTTGCGACCACTTGCCTTTCAGCGGAAGCGTGAAACAGTTTATCTGGAAGTCATTTTCCCGCCTTGTGGCTGACCCAACATGATCATTGCCATGTGCATGAGAAATGACAGCCAAGTCTGACATGCTGAGAGATCGTTGACGACGGATTATGGGATGCGATGAAGGTGGTAAAGATCGAGTTAAAGAAACAGGCTGTGGATCGAAAGACCTCGTATCTTTGGGAGGAGTTGGAGGTGGAAGATCTTCTCTTGTCATATCTGTCGTAGCATTCTTCTTTCGCCGCAAGAGATTGGAGAATAGGCTACCTCCTTTGGTTAAGGGAGGAACTGGGGGAGGTTGGGGACGCAAGTTAACTTCAGGAGCATACATGCCAGTGAAAGATTTTCTGGGAGCAAGTCGTGTGGTAGGGGATGAATTGTTGTTGTGCTGCATGGCACGTAGTGGCTCGATAGGTCGAAGGGGAGAAATGGCTTTAGGAGGAATGGCAGGAGGCTTCTCGTGCGGTTCAAAAGAGGTTGTGGGGGACTGTATGGAATCAGGATTGAGTATAGCCTGATGGATATTGTGGATGGTGATTTCTGAGAGGCTCTCAACAGTGTAGATGGCTTGATGTTTCTAATTACAGAAAGGTGAGATATCGCTTGCAATAACTGAAAGGCTCCCTACCTTGAAGATGGCTCCGACTCTTCGAGAATGGACTAACGCTCGGGCTGAGAGTGGATTTGAATAACTATGTCAGCCACCCAAAATCTCGTGGCCCAATAAAGCTTGGCGTACCTCGCTTGACACCCGACACAGTGCGAGGCACATAAGTGACGATGGCAAACCCTGGATCAACATCGACTTCTTCTCGATAAAATGCCATGAAGACCTCATTCAAATCATGCAACTTTGTCTTCATTTCTTCCAGACCTTCCCTCCCATAAGAATGCAGAACCAGCTCATTGATCTAGACAGTGTGATTTAGCTCAGTACGTTTCTCAGAGCTGATAGTGAATATTGACTCACCAAATCATTAGAGTACTGCAACAGAAGCCTACGCACATGGGTAAGAACGTCTGAAATCAAAGGATTGGCGGAAAACTGACCAGTTATTTTCATTGTTCAGAATTGATGAATACACAGACATGACAACTTCAGGATCACAGATATTTAGAGCCATAGCTACAGAGATAAATAGCCTCCAGGGCGAAATAAAGAAAAGCAAAAGGTTAGGAATAAGTAGTGCTAGTTGGTGTTGGGGAAAGAGAGGAGAGAGGAAGCACGGAGAGTTGGCCCTACATAACAATGGCAGACAATGACAATGGGCTCGTTCTAATAATAGACACCTTGGCAACATCACTGCACTGCTTCCGTCCGATCATGTCCTGCCATCGTCGCGCTCAGTGTACAAACTGTAATGTCCGCCTCTGTATAAATAATTGCGTTCATCCCAGAGTGCACCCTTCTCAGGACTCTCATGTCGCCTGTATATGCGCTGGATCGTTATTATCTCGCGCTCACACTTCTCGTCACCGTTGGGTATCAATTACTAGGCTTTGCGATAGCATGGACCCTGCAATTCGATAAGATTACAGATTTTACAGGGGGTCAGCCGCATTTATATCCGCTTCTCTACTACTCTGACATATACTATGTGTAATAGGATCCAATTTCTTCTTCTTAGGTAAACACCATTCCAAATACTCCTCTTATTTCGAACCCATGGCTTGACGCGGTATACATAGCACTTTTGACGTTGTTAGCTGGAAACACATTCCATGCAAGAAATATCGGTGAGAGTCGCTCTGTTCGTCAAGAATTTCTTTACCTGACTTCGTCTGTGTACAGTGGCCACGGTCTTGGTCATGATATGGGCAGTCAGAATCGCAGGTGCGTACAGAGGATGCGGTATACTTTATCTCGCCTAAGCTTAAAATTAGGCTTCCTCCTATTTCGTGTCTTGAAAATGGGGAGCGACAATCGATTCGATGAGATTCGATCTCATTTCTGGAAATTCCTAGGTACGTTTGGCAACAATTTCCCTTGAACATGGAACTCAGTCAAAACAACGATTTCTTTCAGGATTCTGGATAGGTGCATAGTGCATCAAACTTTACTGACACTTACAACTGACCCATATCTACGTACTAGGGCAAATCATCTGGGTACTGCTTCACATAATCCCGTTATTAATCTTCTTCGCTGACTTCTATCTGTCAAGATATGGACTGTGTCCCTCCCATTGACCATCCTTAATTCTCCCGCCATATCCAACTTGAACAGAGGAGGATCCAATCCAGACTTCGGGACATCACGCGATATAGCAGGAATCGTCCTTTGGGCTATAGGATTTGTGGTCGAATCCGTAGCAGATGCTCAGAAAGTAATCATTTGACTGTTCTGTCTCAAGGTTATCTGTGGGCGCTAATCTAAGCATCCTTTTACAATGTCCTACAGTACCATTATAAGGCTAGCAAGGCTATCCCAAAAGGCCAACCTACTAATGTAAATTCGTCTGCCTTTCCACACCAATTGAATCCCTCCTCACGCATTCCGTTTGTTTTCAGAGAGGTCTCTGGAGGTGGTCTCGACACCCTCCTTACTTCGGAGAGTAAGCTTAATATACGTTGATGTCCCACTAAAGCCCTCCACTGACTGACGAAATATCCAGGATTATGTGCTGGTGGGGAATTTGGATCCTCTGCTTATCACCCACCACGAACGGAAGTCTATCATCTTCAGCCAGAGCTACTCAATACGGGGCCATCATGTCCCCCATCTTCACGGTCATGTCAGTCCAGACTCTCTTTCTCTTCCTTTCTCTTTATCCTGTTTTGCATCCTATCACTCAATACTAACGACTGAACATTGTCATTAACTCTATCACAGACTCCTTATGTTCGGTTCCGGAATGCCCACAGCAGAAAAACCCACAGCCAAAAAGTTCTATCTACTTTCTCATGGAACCGGTTCAGACTCTATGGCCTGGGATAACTACAAAGCGTATCTCCGGCAAACCTCCATCCTCGTCCCCTTGCCACCATTCCTGTACCGCCCAATCCCAACTTTCATCAAGAGAACCCTTCTTCTGGATTTCCCGTTATACCAGTTCGACGAATCGTCAGACGGAGCGGCCGCTGTAGAAGAAGCGGCTGGAAGACAGGAAGATGGTTAGAGAGGATGTAACTCCGAAATTTTTGGTCTTGCTTTTTCCTTCCTAGCGAAGTGAAAAAATAATAATCGTCGAATTATATGGAGTAATACTGCAGCTATTTATTATTGTCTATATGTCGGATATTATCGTTCTAATTTGTCGAAGTAAAAGTCTATCTAATTTCGGGAGGCACGTATGAAAGTACTAACAGATGCTAGAAAGTCCCAAAAAAAATCTACTACGGAGATCTATTCAATCGCCTACACTTTCATAGGCTATAACAGAAGTCACGACAATTTGACCAGATCGATTAAAGGGTGTGTGCCATATACGCCCCGATTCATTTAGGGATCAAGATGATCATTTAACTTGTAGGGCCAACAATTAGTTAGATCTTTCAGAACTCGTGGCAGATGGACATACCACGCAGGAACAGTCAAAGGAATCCTAACCGTGGTCTGATAAACGCAAAAACTCAATTAGCGACTTGGTAGCATAAAAATCCGAAAGGTACTCAACCGCCAAACCCTACAAAACAGAGATGGAAATCATCAGTCCAATGAAGAACAAGAGAGATCGAGCCATGGGCACTTACCGAAAGACTAGTTTCTTTATATTTCACACTCATATCCGCGGCCGTCAAACGCATGGCCTCGATAGCTTCATCCAGTGTAACGCTGTACACTCCATCACTCGCCATCGAGAGTTGAGCAGCTGTTATGGCTTTCACAGCTAACAACACAATCAAACTTCTCAGTACCTAGCGTGGTTGTTCGCCCTCGGGCATGAAAAGAGTTCGTAGCTCACCTCCCAAACTATTTCGTTCCTGTGATGAATAGAGTTCAGTTCAAAATGCAACAAGAGACAGATGAGAAATCAAAAACTAACGATGCAGGGAACTTGAACAAGTCCATCGATAGGATCACACGTAAGACCAAGGTTATGTTCTTCGATTGTGTCGGTTCAGTACTCGTGATACCAAAGTAGAAACGGCAAGAATAACTTCAACATACCAATTCCTATCTCAGCGGCCTACAGATTTTGAATTTTAAAGGTTAAAACCATGAAAAGAATAAGGCATAAACAGAATCACGAACCTGCAAAACAGTTTCCGGAGAAGCTGATGAATGGATAGGTTAGCAAAATAAAACAATGCAGAGAGAGAACCTGTCCAATAGGCATTTACCTCCCATACACGCCGCGAACCCAGCACTGGCCATCGAGCACGCAACTATATACATACACCGGGTCATCAATAATCCACCATAGATGCTCAGCCATATGATAAGAACTTACCTCCAACTTCTGCTTGACATCCTCCTTCAGCTGCGGAGATAGTGCTGCCTCTCTTGAATAACATTCCGATGGCCTGCACACACACTCAGGAGGTCAGCGTTTCCCAGTGGCTTCAATATACACAACAGACGGACAGGCAGATAGATAGACAGAAAAACATACCGATGCCGTCAACAAAAACGTCTGAATGCTCTTCTCCGGATCATCGCTTACGAACTGTGTTTTTTTGGTCATTGAGGATATTGTCAACGATAAGCAAGAAATGGCGCGGGTAAAAGCATACGAGAACGCACCTCAATGATGTACTTCAATACCGCGGGTATAACACCTGCGGCGCCATTAGTCGGAGAGGTGACAATGCGCCCACCGGAAGCATTAACCTCATTGACAGCGATCGCATAGCAAGAAAGAAAATCTACCGCAGGTATCGTAGTCTTCCTCTGCATGAGTATGAGAGATGCGTCAACGACCCAGTATAAGTATAATACATAGAAGAGAGCGTGAAACCGAGAAAGACTCATGGCGCATTTCACTACTTACAGGATGCATAGGCAGAAGAGCATGGTCAAAGGAACCTACGACCCTTGCAACTTTCTTCGCAGGAGACGAAGTACCACTGTTCCGGTTCCGTGTGTTGTTGTCCTCCTTATCCTTGTTGGCATGAGAGCGCGAGCTGAGGTCGTCGAAAGGCCCCTCGGAGTCAAAACTTGACGACGGCACTTGCGGTCCTTGGATAACATCATCCGCCCAAGAACCAGCGCTAATGGCGGGATTGTTGTAGCCTGCAGCAACTCCAGGATAGAAGCTGCAATGGACAGAGCTTCGTTAGTCATCGTTATCTCCAAAGATATATTCAAATGAAGTTGGGATCTCAGTGAAAACTGACCCACGCATCAAACGCCTGTAAAGGATCGGGGCACGCCTCCTAAGACCGAGTCGTCCAGGTAGTGTCTTTTCAGATGTCGAGACACCAGTTCGGATGCATTCATCCATGACCTGCCAGATACGCATAATCTAAAAACCTTGCATTAGATGGATTGACCACAGAAAAACTAAAAGGTATATTACCGACCTTGTTGTGGATGTCTTCATCGGTGTAACCAAAATATTTCTAGCGGTGTGTTACTTGATCGGAAAAAAATCATCGTCATATAACTTCAAACAAACCTCATTATCGTGAACAATCTGAGCGATTGTCATCTGCATGCACGGTAAATTTCAGAACGCGCAAAGATCCGCTATGCGAGACGTACGTTGTGCTTCTTAGTTAGGGCCAATAAGGAATTTCCTGTATCAAATGGATATGGAGGATGTTCATTATATTCCTTTTCCTCGACATTTACTGTCGCGGATCCCTGGTTGTCTTCTGTCACAACGGGGGGAGAGACGTCCGGGTCTGCCAACGAATGGACTTGATGCAATCGCGCGCCATGGACCTTGGTCTTGTCTACTCCTTTGTAGAATAGATTCTCGTCCACTATAGTGATTTTAGAATGTTTTGAAACTGAATTCAACAATGTTTTTGTGCAAGCTCTTACCTTTAGTCTTTTCATTGACCACGAAACCTCCACCAACACTGAAGTACTCATTAGTGGCTAGCATATCACCATTCTTGTCGAAGCAGCTGAACCGCATTCCGTTCGGATGGGTTTTGAGAACCTGATCCCATCTCCATAGCATGTCGCGGTTCATGTCGTAGGAAATTCGATGGTGTCCACCTAAGAAAAGAGTCTTATTCTCCAGTATAGCAGTATACCGTGTTGGTATAGTGCCAGTTTCGATTGTTTCTGGATCCGATCCTACATGAAAATAATTATGGATTATGCGGCGCTTGTACGTAGTTAGCACACGGAAGAACCTTCAAGGCCTAGGAGGATAGCTTGAGGAGTGTGATGACTGTTGGTAAAATGTAGTAAGAATGTTCAAATTTTATCTTTTTCATACAGGGGTGGAGGGACCCACCCTTTGCCTGTGAATATTCGTTAGTTTTACATTTCAAGTAGCTTGAATAAGGAAATTACCTGTTGCGGCTAAGGAGCCATATCTAAGAGAAGTGTCATTAGCATCCCTTCCAAGCCCTAGACGACACGAACAGCATACAAGTTAATCTTCACAGTCGTTACCTATTAAAAGGCTTAGTTCAACACGTCCAACGCGTATACACAAGAATATCTAACCTTTTCGAGGAGATTGAGCTCTATGAGATCCGTGATAAAGATGTTGGCAGCACGCATAGGGCCAACTGTATGCGATGAAGATGGTCCAACTTCAAGAAGTGAAGGATTGGTATGCTATAAAGACGCGTATTAGACAATAGACTGACCTCCAATGCTGAAAAGATCAAAGGTAGAAATGACTGCATGTTCCGGCCGCTGACGTTCGCCTGAGCCTTCATCGTCCTTGGTTGGTTGTACTTGGGCTACATGAACGATTGATTTTGACCTGGGGTTTGTCAAGAGTGTGCTGGGTCGAAGAAGACGTGGACTAGAGAATTTTCCTGTCAATCGCCTGGTAACCGAACGTAGCAGGATTGACATGGTATGTGAGAAAGAGCAAGGGATATCCGCAAGAGGCAAGTGAATGGAAACTGTTGATTGGGAAATATAGGCTGAAATTCAAACAGCGAGCACGATATTCATAGCGAATTCATATGTATTGACAGATAATCATGATTAAAACCGTTTTGTTTTGGCAACTGAACTGGCGCGCGAATGGCAGCCTGAGCTCGTCGTTAGTGAAGTCACATGATTGGAGAGGGTTGCCAATGGGCTGAGTGAACTTTTTGGATCAGTGTCTTCGCAGAGACGACCATGTCCAATTACGCCAACGGCCTCTCCGTGCAGGCCACTCCCACTCGCGACAGGGATCGCCTTCCATTTCCTCATTCCTCTCAGCCATCTCCAGCTCCTTCTCTGCGACAGACCAGCTCCTCGTCTGCTTCAGCCTCTCTCACAAACCTCAATTCTGCTTCAACTACCACCTCCTCGTCATCGACACAGGTTCCTCCTCAGACAGTCACCGTAGACTCGCTCCTCAAGCAATTTGCCTCTTTTGCAGATCCCCACGCAGCGGCGTTGGACCAGGCGGTTGCAGATCGCAATGTTCTCTCTGCTCAGAATTCACAGCTCTGGAAGCTTATAGAAAAGCAGCGCACCGGTTACAATCAAATATTGAAGGAGCTTGAGCGGATCAGGGGGGAGCGGGATAGTTACAAGGGTAAACTGGCTGCCCTTGCCGCCAATGGCCCAAATGGTATTCTAGATACTCGACAGAAAACCACAAGCGAGCGAGGCTCCAGGCCAAGCTTGGATACAACTTCCAGTCACGCGAGTGTATCCTCGACATCACCAGTCCAGACAAGGCAGCCCATCGCCCGCCATAATTCAGATAACAGTAAGTCGAGCAGAATCTTGCATGTTCTATTAGTATCGCTCATTCTTGTTAAGCGACCCCAAAATCGCTCAATTATCCTCCCAATCTTCAATCATCTCGCTCTTTTGACCCGACGTCTGACCGAGCAATTGATAACAATCCAACTTATCCTACCACGACAGCGAGAACATCTAGTCCATTACCATTACCCCCTACCTCAACACCTTCAAATAGGCCCAAGCCAGCTCCCTCGCCTTTAGTCGTTCCGACTCGTTCGGACACCCTCCCTGCTACTGATTCTCCATCTACCTCTGTTCCAAGGCAACCTTTGACTGGAGAAATAAATGGCGTACCAAATGGTCATGCAGCGAATGGCTATGCTACCCGACCTCTTATCCAACCGCGAAAGTCCAGCGTCGCTGACAGCATCAGCAGCATTGTTACTACTGGAAGCAGCATGTCATCAATCTCATCTCCTGCAAACTCGATTCCTCCGAACTTCAACCAACAGATATTCGGAAACAATTCTGTTACCCAGCAATCTATATCAGGAGGGTTTAACGCAACCCAAGTCGTGGACAATGCGATAGGGCGTCAGAGACAAATGAATGCATCGATATCTTCTATGTCAAGTACTCACCTTCCGCCAATGTCTGCTGCATATAGCCATCCTGTAGCCAGTCCACAACCCACTCCAATGAGCGCACAAATGCTGACCCCGACAGCGGACAATCGTCCCCATATGCTTTCACGTGACTCCCGTATATCTCTGCCCGACGAAGCTAAACAATACATGATGAGCATGTCTGATTCACCAGTACCAAGCCCACGAACAGAGAGCTTTTCTCCCAGATCCAAATTAGCTACTACTGTATTCCCGCCACCTTCTGATAGCCTGAAGGAAAGTGGACGAGAGAGCGAATTTTTAGACATGGAAGAAGAGTCAGATGAAGAGTCAGAAGCAGACGAACAGGCAGATCATACGGCGGGTGCGAGCAATCCAAGTGCGTATTATTGTTCTTTTACTGTTTTAAGGCGCTACCTTCTGACTTTTGTTAACAATTAAAAAGTCTTCGATGGCTTCAAGACGGATAAACTTGTTCCCAGCTCAGACCCCAAAGACAATAGTCCCAAAGACCAATCTGGCCAAAAGTTGTTCCCTCCTGAATTTCCGAACAATTACAGTTCATCCCAATCTAATTCTTCTTCCCGGGAAGATGTCGATGTCATGCAAGGAAAGAAAAAGGAAACATCACGTGTTGGTGCTGAAGAATTTCCGCTTCCACCGCCATCAAGCATCTTCCTTCAGCGCCAACAGGCATTAGCAGCGCAAGAAGCCCAAACACAATTGTACGCCCAAAGCCTTCAACGATCGGGCGCGCTGCAACCACAGCAACCGCCGTCAGCCCTAGTATTGTCGCCTTCTAAACAACCGCAAGCAATACCGGATCAACAACAGCAAAGCTCTATGTCTGGCGCTCAAGCTCAACAGACTTCCCATGAATCGCATGCTTCAATGACGGCGGATAACGGACAACCCGCCCCGCAGCAACAACAGTCTGCGTTCCGCTCAGATCCTATCCCTCAACGCGAACAAGAAACTATAACGAATATTTCAAAATTCCGAGAACTTCCCTTACTGTCCTCTGACCTCCCACATACCAATATAACGGTTTCGCACTCGTTCGTGCGGCCAAACGACCGGGGCAAAGAAGTTCTTTCCTTCATCGTGTTCGTCAACCCCGGAAATGGGAAAGAAGGATGGAAGGTGGAGAAAATGTATTCCGACGTCCTGGGTTTGGACCAACGTGTCCGCAATAGCGTTGGCAAAGGAGTAGGGAAGAAGATAGCTAATTTGCCTGAAGGGAAACTTTGGAAGGATCATGCGCCAGCAAAGGTCGATCAGCGAAAGGTGAGTCTTGAGTTGTTTCAAACAACCTCACATCTAAAGTTCATTATCATTAATCTTCCCGCCTTGTACTCGGTTTATAGGCTGTGCTTGAGAATTACCTACAGACCCTGATACAACTTCCGGTCAAAAATAATGACGAGGTCATCGCGTTCTTCACATCGGACATTGTTCGAGAACAGAAGGTGCCCGTCATGCAGGCTGGACACAAGGAAGGTTACCTCACTAAACGTGGAAAGAACTTTGGAGGATGGAAGACACGGTTCTTCGTCCTTCAAGGACCTGTCCTGGAATACTACGATTGCGTAAGTGTATTCATAAATTTCGTCTGTGCGCATGTTTCACTTACATGGATGGATATAGCGTGGAGGTGCTCATCTTGGTTCAATCACTATCACTGGAGCCCAGATTGCTCGTCAGCATCGGACCGAACGGCCTCCTGCCAGCGATGACGAAAAGGAATACAGGCATGCATTCTTAATTGTCGAAGCGAAGAAAGGCCCAGGAGGGAACCATCCACGACATGTACTCTGTGCAGAAAGTGATGAGGACCGCGACAGTTGGGTGGAAATGTTAGTCAGATACTATACCGGAACATACAGCGAAGATCTGGTGTTCAATCCAACCTCGGGATTAACGTCCGTGCAAAGCAACTCTGTTGCCGCATCTTCCCAGGTATCCGCTGGAGTAGGGCAACCTCGATCTAGTACGAGTTCGGCTGACATGTCCTCCACCTCCACACCTCGCAAGTCCGGTCCTCGAGGCATGTCCCGCGATGAGCCTTCCAGGGTCTCTACTATGCCCATTTCACTTTTGCCCCCTGATGCCAATAACAGTAAACTCTTCCAACCGGTACCGATTTCAGAAGATTACATCCGTTCTTCTAGTCCATCCCGTTCCATAGATCCTTCGCCCATTGATAGACGAGGTCCTTCTGCAGCTGGGGGAGTTGATATTCAGAAACGGACCCTTGATTCTTCCAACCTAGGCTTACCCTCCAGCCTTCCGGATCCGTCGCCGTTGTCATCAAGCCAGTCTTTCCAAAACGACCCGCCGCCCTCCGCCCAGCGCGCTAACTCTGAATTGGGTCACTACCCTGACCTGCAAGACAACCGTTCAAATCATGGGCCACAGAAAGGCCAACGACAGCCTTCACCCGAACAGCACAGAACACGAGATGATACCCGCACGAAATCTTTCTACCCCACCTTGAGCAGTGTTAGCTCGTCAGCGCCTTCTGAACGAGCACCTTCTCCCGAAAAGCCCGACAGCAGTAAAGTTAAGATCTCAGGTCCTATGGATGGTCAAATCTTGCCGTCTGGCTTTAAATTTGGGAAAGAAACGCCTCCTTCAAACTCTGCCTCATCTGCGAATGACAGGAGAGAAAAGGCCAAATCTCGTTCATTCTGGGGCTTCGGTAAAGGTAAGCATCAAGTTCTAGACTAATAACGAAAGGCTTGATTGACTGATAATGTAAAACAATGTAAAAACAGGTGGTGATAAATCACATCCCCATGCAGCGTATCCGCCCAGAGCTGTCTTTGGCGTCCCGCTAGAAGAGGCGCTCGACGTTGCTCAGATATGCAACCTGCCTGCAATAGTGTTCCGTTCGATACAGTATTTGGAAGCCAAAAAGGCGGACCAGGAAGAGGGTATCTACAGGCTCAGTGGCAGTTCCGCCGTGATCAAGAGTCTGAAAGATAGGTTTAACAATGGTGAGCGTCTTTTGCTTTAGACCACTTCCAGAAAAGCCCAGCTGACAATTATATAGAGGGGGATGTGGATTTACTATCTTCTGATGAATACTGGGATCCTCACGCCATTGCTGGACTTCTGAAAGGCTTTCTTCGGGAGTTGCCTAACAGCATTCTTACTCGCGAGTTGCATCTGAGGTTTCTCTCTGTAATTGGTATGTGATTCCCCTACAGTACACGTACTGAACTCGCCTGATTTTAATGCTCTCATGATAGATTTCGTCGACCCCCAAGAAAGAATCAAGGAACTTTCCCAGTTGATTGCCGCTTTACCTCTTGCCAACTACACCTTGCTTCGGGCATTAACAGCGCATCTGATTCTGATTGTTCAAAATTCCAACGTGAACAAGATGACGATGCGAAATGTTGGGATTGTGTTCAGCCCGACGTTGGGGATACCTGCTGGGGTGTTCAGTCTGATGTTGGGAGAGTTCAATCGGGTATTCAACGTGGAGAACAATGACACGGATGGGGACAACGCAGAAGAGAGCGAAAGTGCGCAACCGGATTCGTCTGAACCACTCCGACGGAATAGTCGACAATACTCTGATGCAGCTGCAGATCAAGTCCTCGGATTATCTGGGCGCACGCTTACCGGTATGTCTCCATTTTACGCGGACTGTATGTGATCTCCGTTTTCTAAAACCTAGGATTTATGTAGCATCTGCAGAAGAGGCGCAGTCTGATGGCGATGATTTTTCTCTTCAAGATGATAGCGGGACAGAAACTACGGAAGGAGAAGTAACCGTGGGATCGTCGTCGTCGTCTAGCCCCGTCTCGACACTCGACAATCACGACTCCAATGCAAACAACAGCAACACGCCGAATACACCTACCGGGAAAACGTCAAAAGCCTCAACAACGGCCTCGAATAGAGGTCTAAATGTGACGGTTACACATTCTGACCGCGGACACCGACATAGTCGAATGATGGGTCTCCCATTATCACCACGGCCAGCCCAGCATTCACCGTCGCGACAAGAGTCCCCTGCTCCTAACGAATGAACATTATTATGACTCTGTACTTTTTTTTTTCTTGCCCTCTCTTGTATCACTTTTTTTTTTTTTTTTGCATCGAGGTATCATCGCACAGGTACTTTCGTTAAATTCATATCTCTTTTCCTACCTACTTTTTTCTTTTATATACCACATCTTGATACCATGAATCCTTGTGCGTGTATGTGTGTGTGTGATTTTGTCTGCATGTAATTATGATTTCTGCACTACATATTATGAGTAAAGTAACGTCGATCAGAAGAAAGAAAAACAAACGACCAGTGTGTTGTGATGTCGATGAGCAGCGACAATATTTCATTTGATGAGCTGTCGTTGATTTGACAGACGTTTCAACGATGTGCAGAATCCATAAGCGGCTTCGGACAAGGGTTTACTCTTGACCAACAACGCCCACGCACGCTAGCTGTTATGGGGTTCAAACAAGCTGCTATTCTTGCCCCCGTCTCTTTCTTCCTTGGTAAGTTGCGTGTGGGGATTATTAGCATTGTATCATTCAATATTAGACTTTTCTTGAAGGGTGTATTGATGTGACGAAACAAATTCATGTTTTTTTCTTTCTTTCTTTCCTTGTCGGCTATGCATTAACTACCTAACTGAATATCCCACTTCCAGGTGTTCTCTTTATCTGCTTCAACGTGGATCACCGATTGTTATGGGGAGAAATCACTGAAGACAGTATTACCGACGGGCTCCAGTTCTATACGACCTTTTTCAATGCTCCGCCAGCCATAAAGGTCCGTCTGCTGTTCCTTCTCTTCGGTGTGGACGTTCTAGAACCTCTCTCTCTATGCTAGGCATTACTCCATGGCATGGTGGGTGTCGGACTCATCGGGCTGCTCTCGAAGTTGCACAAGTGGGACGAGAGCGCGGTGTTCTTTGACGGTAGCAGTTTAGGTACGCACTGACGATGTCATTTGTCTCTGACGTGTGTGTTCTTAACTTGTGTTTCGTGCGCGCAGCTACGTACGTGTTAAGCATTATTGTGTACCTCACCGTCATCATCAACTCGCTCCGCACCGTCGTGGACCCTCTCAAGGATGAGACGCGGGAAGACCAGGTCATGGCGATGCGTGTCCTCGCAGCGGGCAACGTCATCGTCATGGCGTGCCTTGGACTGATTCTTTTCCTCCAGGTAAATACAAAGGCTTCTTTCGTTTCTCTTTTATGGCGCGACTAATAAAACGCGCATCATCCCTCCCACACGCACACGTAGGCCGGACAAGAATGGGCTCGCCGCACCGAGGCAAAAGCGATTGCCGAATGGGAGGCTAATGAGCGCAAGAAGGCCACAGAAGTGACGGCAGACAAAAAGGACCAATGAGGGAAACGTAGATGAAGGTGAAGATAAAATGAAGTCCATAATATTGTATGTACTAGTTTTCATAAATCTATCATATCATTTCATATTGCTCATCCCCAAAACTTTGCCACTGCACTTAGGCCGCTACGCTACCGACTCGGACATGGTCGTTTCATTCATTTACCTACCTATCTATATACTACCATTTTAATAATATGTCAGGACACATTTGTTTAAAATCGGAAATTTCCCTTGGAGGCGGCGGGGAAAGTTACGGGCTTTTGCTTCTCTTCTTGATGGTGGACCAACTGGACCGTTGGGTTCTGATGGAAAGCAGGGGAAACATACGTACGTGGAAGGTCTAGCAGAGCCTAGCCAGACTGGTGGTTCGATGTACCTCCCCTCACGAGAGACGTGAGAGAGAGATGGGATCTACCTTGGGTCTCCTTGCTTCTCCCGCGAATTTGGTCTCTCCCTCCCAGACTCCAACTCTCCCTCACTGTAAGTATTCTTTCAACCGACTTTGCAACGATGACATGAGTCTGAACATAACGGTTCCTGATCAGAAAAACATGTAACGTTATGTACGTCGATCACCAAAAACATACCATTTGTTTTCTTCTGGGAATGTTCGATTCACCACTAATCATATTCCAAATACAACACGGTATGCCATGTACACACAGACACATATTTATGTATGCACTGCGATACCTACCAACGTCGATTTGACGTATTTTTGACTTGACTTGGCTGGGCCTGCGACCAACTTGAGCTGCGGCTCAGCTCCATTGTTTTGAAATTCATTACTCTCGTTGTAACATTATTCTTTTACTTGGCTTTACATAACATATCATTATCATTACGGTGGAATACGAAGTGGCTTCCGCGCGCAAGTCAGTAACCCAGGTACTCACCAAATTGCAAATACTCATTCGTACTCATGTACGCATAAGTAGTATTTCTCACGGACCTGACCTTGCCTGACTCCTCCACAGTAGATGACCAGAGATGTGGGATTTTTCGAAGCATCGTTACTCTGCCTGACTCCGAGTACTTCACTACTAGTCCTGAGCCCGTCCATGGAACACACCACCCCAACATGTTCGTGAGTACTGGTCTTCTTCGCGGTAAAGTGTACTTTGATAGTACCTATTGATGCTCAGGCTGTAACTAGTAACTCCCCGCAGCTGTGGGTTAATAGTAAATGAAGGAATCCTTCCATACATCCCACAGAGTCACAATGTCCATATGTACCGTGGTGTCCCAGAGCCGTCGCTGGCCGCCGCTCCACGAACACGGTAGGCCTAGCTAGAGTAGTAGCCCTGCCGCAGTGGTGCGCAAGACCCCCAAACTTACCCACGTACCAGGCTTCCTTTTCTTTTTTTCCTTTTCTTTTCCAGTTTTCAAATTTTCTTTCCTTCCACGCAGAACTGCTTACTAAGAACTTGAAAGGGCTCCTGGATCTTAATAGGCAGGCTGCGCTGCCAGTCAATCAGAGCTTCGGGTCGTAAGTAAGACTAGCACCTCACTTACTTGCAAGTTATTCTAGGACGCACCCTCGGCCTGGCACTATGATTAAGGTGTACACCCGGACTGTGATCATTGAGATTCCGAGGTCGCTTGTTCGGAATAGCGCACTCACTCAACTCGGTGTAACTGGCTAAAATACTCAGAGATACATCTTATGTACGTACGTACATAGGCTATCGTCATCATCAATCTCATCATGATCATTCTAGTTAATTTCCAGCGCGTGCGTGCCGCGAGCGTGCATGTTCGTTTTCGCTCCCTCGTTCGCTTGCACAAGTGTGAGTTGTTGGTTGCCACCGCCGCCTTCGACTGTGCTAATAGTACCATAGTCTATTGTGATCAGTACGCACATCACATGGAATTTTGCAAAGAAGAATGATTCAGTAGTACTAGCACTACGCGAACAAGCGCAACTCTGATACACATACATACCCACCAAGGTGATACCCACCCGCGAAATCCAATATGAACGATGAACGATGGCATGGAAGGCGCCGCTGCAAAGATGTCATCATTTTAAAATTTTCACTGGCATCATCATCAACATCGTCCATCAGAGGATCATGCTCTGTGCTTGTTACTTGATGGTCACTCTCCGAGTCCGAACTTCTTCTCGACTTGAAGTTTGAACGTGCGTCTGTGAGGGTTTCGGATAACCACCATTATATAAAGAACTGAGTTGAGACTAGCTAAGGTAGTATATGTGTACTTATGAGAGTTGTATGAGAGTCTTGAAGTGTTTAAAGTCAATATGTTCATATTTTATTTCATTTTTGATCGATGCGTGTGGCCACTGTTCGCATGAAGCTTTTAGGAGTTGAAGGTTGACGTTGCAAGTTTTTGGGCCTTTGACAGATCTACTTACTTACTTGAAGCTTTCCATGACCGTCTTCGAAATCAGTTTTTCACGGGCGCGAGGCGAATAAGCAATGTTTATATTTTTGTTGTTTTTATGAGTTGACGTTGCAAGTCCGAGTCTTTGACAGATCTACTTACTTACTTACTTACCTACCTACCTACCCTTGACCGTTTTCGAAATCAGTTCTTCTAGCACAGGCGCGAAGCGAGGCGAATAAGCGGTGTATGTTTTTGTTTTTATTTTCGTTGGAGTCCTATTTTTGGTCACTCCAGGTCGCATCTCACTATGTTCGAAGGATCACCAGTTAACCTTCTAAAAAAAAACAAGGCATGGAGTTGACTCATGATGGTCGTACATCCCTCCTGTCCGAAGCCCGAGACTCGTATATAGCAAAACAGCAAACCCCAACTAACTCCCACACCCATTCTATTAGGGTAATGCTTCGGATAACGTTGGTTGACGATAGACAACGATAGACATGTCAGATCATGATGTCGTGCACCACTGGACTCGCTATAGCCTGCAGTGCATGTAAGGATGCATGTAAGTATGTTAAGTATACTCCGCCGATCATCGCCAACGCCTTCCACGCTGACCGGTCGTTCGGTAGTTCCCCAGAGTGAAAATCCACTCAACTCCTCCTCCAATCCATCCATTCCATCCGAGTTCATCTATATATACAAAAAAAGAGAAGCAAAGGTAAAGTACGATATGATGAGATCAACGGTCTGTCAGGATCATAAATAGGTAGAGTTTTTTTTTTTACGCACTCAGCGGCACTGGAGTGAGGAGGAGCGACCAAGTTCTAGCCTTTCCTGGTTAAGGTTTGTCTTCTTTTAAAAAATTTCATGCGCAGTGCGCCGTGCGTCCCGAGTTCAAGTCCGTGGGCCAGGCCAGAGCAAGGCCAGAGCAAACAAGGAGGGACGGATAGACGGATCTTTAACCTTTAAGCTTTATCGTTTTTTTCTCGGTAGCAGTCTTAGTAGCGGTAGCAGTATGAGTATGAACAATAACAAAAACAACAGTGGCGCACCAGAAAAATTTGAATGTTCATTTTAAAATACACTAGTAATCAGACAACAGAAGGAACTTCTTGCTATCTAAAATGACAGCGACTCCAGTGTCCAGTGTCATTCCGTGTGCGCGAACAAGTCAAGACCAAGTATTCGAAAAGTAAGAAAAGGTTGACTTTGACCTTTGACCGTTGACTTGAGAAGAAGAATGTACATGCCATAGTGATATCAGTGCCAGTGCGCGTGCGCGTGCGAATCGAAAAAACAAGAAGAAAAAAGGTCAAGCTTGACTTTGAAGTTTGACTTTTGGATCGAGAAGAAGGACGTGTATGCAGGCATGATGATATCATATCATATCATATCACACACCATAACGTACGCGTACCGTCTCGTCTCGTCTCGTTTTTGAACTTCGATGCACGCGTTGGCGTTGTCGTTGGCGTTGTCGTGTTGTCCCTAGGAAAGAAGTAGAGACACTGGCAGAGGCAGAGGCTGACATAGGCAGAACGTTGAACGTTTGAACGACAGACTCGGAGGACAAATCGACGATCGACGATTATCACCCATCGATATCCCCTAGCACAAGGGAATTCAAGCGGATCCGACACGATACCGAAGAGAACTTGAGAGAACTTGGAGCCCCACGGATCCGATTAATAGAGTAGTCGTCGAAAAACGAGAAAGGTTTTAACCTTTGACTTGAGAAGAAGAAGAAGCCATGGTGATATCATATCGATATTATATGTACACATAGCAGCCATATTATGCCCATGTCACACGATCGAAAATTCGAAAGAAAAAAACAAGAAGAACAAAGGTCAAATCACATCATATCATATCACACAGCATACGTACGCGTACCGTCTCGTCTCGTCTCGTTTTTGAACTTCGATGCACACGTTGTTGTTGTTGTTGTGTTGTGTCGTCCCGAGGAAAGAAGCGGAGGAACTAGCAGAGGCAGACAGAGAGACAGAGGTAGACAGGCAGAAAAAGACTGAACGTTGAACGATAGACTCGGAGGACAAATCGACGATCGACGATTATCACCCATCGACATCCCATCCCCTAGCACAACGGAATCGGATCCGACACGATACCGAAGAGAAGGAGAACTTGGAGCCCACGGATCCGATTAATAGAGTAGTCGTCGAAAAACAAGAAAGGTTTTAACCTTTGGCTTGAGGAGAAGGAGAACATGCCATGGTGATATCATACTCCAGTGCGCGTGCGTATCGATATCCATATTGATATTCACATAACAGCCATATCGATCAAGGATTCGAAATTCGAAATTCGAAAGAAAAAAAACAAGAAGAACAAAGGTCAAACCTGACTTTAAAGTTTGACCTTTGGATCAAGAAGAAAAACATGTATGCAGGTGTGGTGATATCGTATCATATCACACACCATACGTACGCGTAGCATCTCGTTTCGTCTCGTTTTGTCTGCGAAATTCGATGGCACCCTCGTGTACGTTGTCGTTGTCGTTGTGTTGGCTCGAGGAAAGAAGCAGAGAACGACAGAGGCAGAGGCAGAGGCAGAGGCAGAACGTTTGAACGACAGACTCGGAGGACAATCGACGATCGGCGATATCGATCATCCCCCATCGATATCCCATCCCAATGCCCATCCCCCAGTATAACAGAATCGGAACCGACACGATACCGAAGAGAATATTGGAGCCCCACGGATCCGATTAATTAACACATACATAGTCCGATGCGCGTCGAGAACTCAGAAAATTTAACAGAGTATAGTGCAGTACACAGGAAGTCCACCTGCGCATGTGGCGGCGGCGGCGTATGTCTAGATGTCTAGAAAGATGATTATGATGACGATTATGACGATGGTGAGTGTGAAGCGAATAGCGAATAGAGACGAATCAAATTCAGGAATAATTAGTGGGAGGGAGGGAAGGAGGGAGGGTTCGAAAGAGGGACCTCCCAGAAGTCTAGCAAGGGCGGGCGAGTCCCAAACCCATGGACCACCCAGTAAGTACCTACTGACGGTGTCGGTGACGCGCATCCGATGACGGGGTGTGAATCGCGCTATAATGTACACACCAAACACTAAGGCTAACGCTAATTAGTAATAATTAGAGAGCAGAGACTAGGCTTGCTCAATATTGCTATATTATCGAGACGAAAAATGATGAATCCCTTCCGTTTCGGAGGAGGCGGTTTATGTCTTTCTCTCTCCGTGTGTGTGGACGCTTCTACGTATGTATATAAATTTGGGTAGGTGGGTGGGTATGTGCATACGCGGTAACGCGGCTTCTGGGTCCTATGCTCAAGTTCCAAGTTCCAAGTAAGAAGTTGGCAATGAAAATTTTTCACGATGTTCTCCTTCGAACGTGACGTCCGTCCGTCTGTCCATCCGTGTATTTTTTCACGGATTTAACAGTGCGTTTACTCGCGCGAGTCATAATAAAAATATGTACCGCGAAGGAACTGGCAACAACTCGTCATTAAGACCTTTAGACGTGGACACGAACGCACGCACGCACGCACATCCGGCGGCATGGACGTGAGTGAGAAATTGGATTGCTTCTGATCGTCAGAGTCCCATCCATACTTAACAGAGAAAATTGTATGTGGGAGAGGGACTCCAGTGGGAGGGTTCCAAACATGGAAAAGTGGCCCAGACACTCGGGAATCGGGGGGAATGCGACTGTGATCATCTGTCGCTTGGCACGGTCACGCTAAAGCGTGACAAAGTCGCGAGATCTGAAATCTACGATTTGATCTTGTTCCCCGATCTGGGTCATCGACTTTTTATTAATATAAAGAGGAACGACCCCCAGTGATACCGCCTCTTCCTCACACACAATGGACATCGACTGGTGCTTGACCTGCGAAAGGCGTCTTGTATGTCTCTTTTCTCTCTGAGCTCTATTCACCTCACTCACAATCTTATCAGGAATATTCAGACAGCTTATACTGCTCACCAGAATGCCAATCCCACGGTGCTGGGCCTTCAATACGAAGGGTAACACAACCAACAACGACGACGAAACAGTGGGCAGGAAATGACTATGCAGGGATAGCTGCATGGGCCGCCCAAATACCAGCAGGAGCAGCACCCTCAAGCGTCTCTTCAAAGAAGTGTTCTCCCCCCAATCTGCTCAAACCCAGCCGCTGTCTCGTAGCTCAAACTCTCCCTTCTCCTCCTCTTCCCTCTCCACCTCCTTCAAACCCAATCATAACTCCAAGACACCACCACTACCAGCAGCCACGGTCATCCCTCCGCTCAGCGGCAACAGCCGAATCCTCGTGCCTCGTTGCAACGCCCCCATGCTCCTCTAAACCCGTCCCAATATCATCCATACCATCAATAACGAGGAAGCAGTCCATAATAGACGGCATGTACTCCCACTTCCTCCAGTCATGGAACTCCGCCGTCGTACCCATATCCAAACCCCCCCCCAAAGATGACTTCTCAAACCAAACAACAACACACCTCGTCAAAATCATCTCGTCGTCTGACCTATCTTACGAACACCAACCGTCGTCCTTCCACAACCACCACCACCACGATGACCACCCATCGTTTAGAACGCGAGGTCGAAAGGCGTCGCGTGTAGCTGCTTGATTTACTTTTCATCTTTCGTCTCGTCGTCGCTTCCTCGCTTTGCTTTGTTATTATGTATACCACACCACCACTCGGATTCCACATAGATTTCTTTTCTTTCCTCTCTCTCTCTCACTATCGACGACCAACATCCCTCATTTGGATTTACACCTATCTATACCACCCTACCCCACCACGACTACAAATAAAACAACCGTCGTCAGTCGTCCAGTCGTCCTTCCTTCCTTCTATGCGTCTTTCTTCCTTCGTTCCCCACCAACCAACCCAACCAAATGCAAAGAAAAAAAGCGCCCACTTTCGCTCTCAACTTCCTTTCTTCTCTCCTTTCTTGCATCGTGTTCTCACACCATATTACATCGCATCTCATACCCCCCATCTCTATCTCTGCATACATACACCATACATACATGCTCTACATACGTATATATACTATACGTATCATACATACATACAATAACATGACTACCGACGGACGGCCGTTGGCCCTTCCTCCCAACACAAAATTTGACTTCGAGCTCGAGACTGAAAACCAGTTACCAAAAGCCACTTTCGTTCCACCTGCATCTGCATAGCAATGACACCACCACCTATCACATAAACCAAGTAACAACATAGACGGCATGCGCTTTTTCTTCTTCCCAGTTAGATAACTGTAATATTATATCGATACATCTTCGAGAATGAATGAACGCAAGAAAGAAAGAAATAAATAAATAAATGTTGAATATAATGGGAGGAAACCGTCCGTTTTGTTCAAATTGGACCCCGACGACTCCAAAGACGAAGACGACCTTGTCCCCGTTGCTCATGTCAGCTTGGGCTGCCATCGGTATCAACGACCTTGTCCTTGCACTACAACAAGTTTATCTTTGATTTTTTTTTAAATTTCTTGCCTTGCCTTGCCTTGCCTTGCCTTGCCTTCACGAAGAATCAAGAATCAAGAACTCACGACAAACGACAACCGACAACCGACCGACACGCCCATATATCTCTTATCATCCCTCACTATGTGGTCACTCTCGAAAAACGCCTCTGTGAAGAAGCTATTTTATCTTATCGTTGGTTGTCACCTTAAACTATCTTCACCGTACTTCCCTCTAAAAACCGAAGTTCGAACACACGTCGGACGCGATAAACAGAGTCCAGACAAAACAACGGGGATCGATCGAGAGGAATTAATCGCGAGTTGACATCGATTCCTTTTTTTTTTTCTTCTTCCCAGTTAGATAACATGGGTCACAGTGCATGCCAGTGTTGTATCAAGACTCTATGATCTTGGATTCGTCAGTATCGACGACCTTGTCCTTGTACTACTACAACAAGTTTTTTTTTTTAAATCTCTTGACTTAACTGGCAATATCATGCCTTGCCCCACCTTGCCCCACCTTTCCTTGCCTTGCCCCCGCGAAGAATCGAGAAATCACGACAACCAACACCAACAGGCCCATACAACCACGATACGATAAAACCCCGTGGGTCATGCATGTATGTCAGCTTGGGTTGCCAGTGTTGTAAGTATCAGGACTTCTCTGATCTTAAATGCGTCGGTAATAGGTATCAACGACCTTGTCCTTGTACGTACGTACTACAGCAAGTTTTTTTTTGTTATCTCTTAACTTGACTGGCGGTATCATGCCTTGCCTTGCCTTGCCTTGCCTTGGCGAAGAATCACGACAACCGAAACCGACACGCCCATACGACTACGATAAAACATAACGATACGAATACATGCATCCCTTATCAATGTCATCCCTCATCCCACTCTCAAAAAACGCCTGTGAAGAAGCCATCTTATCGTTAGTTGTAACTTAAAAAACTTTCTGCACCGCACTTCTTTCTTTCTAAAAACCGATCGAATACACTGTCGGACACGATAAACAGACAAACAACGGGGATCGATCGAGAGGAATCAACATGGACATCGATTGGATGGATAGACAGATAGATAGCCAATATTGCTATCCAGAGGCAGAGGCGGGTTGGTCGGATTCAATTGATCAAGTTCTATGTATTGATTACTTACTTACTTGGTAGGACCGGGAGATATATGCAATGTAAACTTCTCATTAACCCGCCGGGTCGAGTCTAAATATTTATAAAATAATATTCTCATTTCCCATCCTCATGGGAGCGAAAGGTGGAGTGGAGGAGAAAAAAGGAAAGTCTTTCTTTCTTTCTTTCGTTTGCTGGCTACGGCGCGAGGGACATGCAGCTGGCAGCAGGCTCGGAGCGATCATCGATCGACGTTATTACGTTGCCACAACCTTCAAGTTTTTTCACAGGTTTACTTTCACGTCCATCCTGACCCATGCAGCTTGCTCTGTTTTTTGTTCATATATCACTCAGGAAGCTTTGCCTTTGCCTTTGCCGTCGCCCGCCCGCCCGTCTGGTTGTGAACCGTGGATTGTCACCGACGAGACGAGAATATCCTCTCGCCGGATCCTCTTTCTCTGTCTCAAAGTTTTCCTTGGATCCTTCCCTCCATCATACTTCCTAAATTCTCTCCTTCTACCCATTCAATACACTCCATTCCATCCATTCTTGCAATCCATTCAATCCGCTCAATCAAAAAAAAGACAGAAACAGAAAGAAAAACTGCGCGCCCCCAGTCCCAGCCCAGTCCCGTCTTCCGAAATCTGAATCCGATTCACCCGCAAATAGTCCTTTTCGAACGAGATGAGACGAGACTCTGATAAAAGAGGTCTATGTACGCTATGTATAAGTGCTATATATAGTTATGCTTTTTGTATAGGTACCAGTATGTAGCATGTATGGCAGGGCGGCGGGTGAAGTCTATCCCTATCCGTATATCTCTATCTCCCCTTGCGCATTACGCCATCCCATCCCATGGCACTATGTTCGGGCCATCTATTATTAGTGAGGCTCGCTCGCTCTCCTCGCTATCAATCAAGGGGAGGGCTTGGGGAGGGTTACTCTAGACTGATGTACATATTTACGTTTACATGTAAGCTAATCTATGTATGAGCACGCCATCGTCACGCGAACGCCGAACGAGTGAGTGAGTAAGTCAGTAAGTGTATTGGTCCTGAGTCCTGACTAAAAAGCTATTTGTTTGTTTGTTACTTATTCTTACTCTTACCTTACCAACCCCACGGCAGACGTAATAAAGCATTAGTAGTAGTTTGTAATAAGTATCATAGTAGCACCGAAACGGACGAAACTTGGAGCAAGTTTGAACGCGAACCTATGGAAAGACTCAGAAGAAGCACGGTGACCGACCCGGTACACATAGTAGCCTGTACCCACCTCAGATGTCTTTACTTAGTACCCTTACACTTGCCTACCTGGGCCAACGCGCACCCATCGTCGGCCAATCTGCTCTAATCTGGGTATGGCTGGTAATAGCTAATGTACGTACGTGTTTTATTTGTGGGCAAGCAACCCTGACGCACATTTCATCACTTCCTGGATCTGGAAAGCAATTTGATTGGTATGTTATTACGGATGGCTCCGACTCGGATTCGGCGGATCTCTCAGTATACGCGTCTGGCCTACTATGGCAACTTGAATAAGTAAGTAGTAAGTAGTACATAGCATGGTGTTACTAATTAATGTACTATCACTTCGCCCTCGCTGCCTCGGGTCCCAAGTTCCATGCATAAATATGATAAGTATCGATATAGTATCATAAATAAGAGCAACAGCCTCAAGATCATGATCATAGTGATCAGTGACATCGTTGACTGGCTGATCAACAGCGTCCACTTCCATGTTCAAATTTTATCGTATGGCCACGATATCGATGTGATATTTATGTTGGGCGTAGGATCCACGAGGAGACGGCGGATATATGGACCGTCGATTCGATTGCTACTTACTTATAGTATGTATGTACATACCATACATGCATTATAAGCGTTGCGCGATGTTTACTGAATAGCTAGAAGATGGCTCGTCCAGTGGAATTGTAATTTGTTGCCAAGTTCCGAATTTGGCAAGTAGAATTCGAAAAGGTCAAGTTGGCTGGCAATCTCCGATTTGTCTTGTCCTGTCTGATTTGATTTTTATCCACCACCACGGTCCATCACCACGACTAGTCTATAGGCTCGTTCCTCTGGGGTTTATGCAATGCGAGGTGTTTTTTTAAATAAAAAAAACCTATGTCGACGCACGTACGCAGGCACAGACCAGACTGACGACTGACGACACTCCTGGTACTCAAGCAGTACAAATTCAGCTGGCCCAGATGGTTGTTGGATGGATGGACCAACAATCAATCCACGCTTCATAGTGTTCAGAAAATCGGAGAACAGTGACTTGCAGTTTCACCACCACAAATCCTCAAGGCCTCAAGCTCAAGATCGAAGTGATTCAAGTTGCAAACAAAACAAGAAAACACAGAAACAAAACAAAAAACTGGTTGTCGGAGATTCAAAATGCTTCCATATAAAGCAAGGATCACTTACCGTATCGACCACTTTCGGGGTCCGGCTACTCCGGCTACACCCAAAAAAAGTATATTCTGAACTTGAATGACTTGTCGAGGTTTTTCTTTATCTCTGTCCTCATCGTATCCTACATCCCCATTTTTTCTGAGTCTTACCTTTACTTCGAGAGGAGGTTTTCAGACCAGAGCATACAATACCCATCGCTTACTTTCAAGCTTAAAACCACAACGCCAGATTTCTAGTTCTAGTTCTAGTTTATCGGCATCATCATCATCGGACAGGAATATCACTAGAAGATTACCACCACCCACTATATCCTCCCTATTCCATCCACAGAACCACCACTCATTCTCAACCATGTCATCTTCATTATCATCATCAACACCGGGCGTCAGCACCGCCGACTTGGAGGCCGAGATCGTCGTGCAGACCGCCAAATTCAACGAACTGAGGTTGAAGGGCGAGCCTCTGGACGAGATTAAGAAGAGTTTGTCTGATTTGAAGAAAAATCTGGCGTTGGCGAAGAATGCAGGGAAGGAGAAGAAGGAGAAGGTACCTGAGGGAAGCGGTGCTCAGCAAGGACAGGAAAAGAAGAAGGAAAGGCTGCTCTTGAAGACTGCAAAGGTGCGCGTGCCATAAATTGCTTTCTGCCTGACTGACTGTATACTTTCTCAAAAAATAAAAAAATGATATTACCGATTCCTCGTAGGGTACTCGCGATTACGGTGCCGCAGAGATGTTCTGCCGTGAACACATCACCCAGGTCGTCAAAGACACCTTCACGACATTCGGCGCTGCCTGCCTCGATACGCCCGTCTTTGAGCGCAAGGATGTCCTCACAGACAAGTACGGTGAAGATGCCAAGCTCATCTTCGATCTCATGGACCAAGGAGGCGAGCAGCTTGCGCTGAGGTACGACCATACCGTCCCGCTGGCAAGGTACCTCGCAATGTCGGGCGGTACGACGCCCCAGAACAAGATCTGGCAAATCGGAAAGGTGTACAGACGCGACAACCCCGTCATGAGCAAGGGAAGAATGAGAGAGTTCATGCAGGCTGTGAGTACGCACGCGTTTTTTTTTTTTTGCATTTGGGTATACCCAGAAGACGTCGCGCTAATACCCACATTCATTCTAGGATTTTGATATTACCGGCGTGTGGGACCCTATGATCCCAGATGCAGAGTTGCTCAGCATGCTCTGCACCGTCCTCTCCAAACTTGACGTTGGCGAATTCACCATCAAGGTATGTTCATGTATTTGGGTCACAAGATAGCCCTTGTAAAAAAAACTACTTCCACGGTAGATCAACAACCGCAAAATTCTCGATGGAATCTTCGAAGTGTGTGGCGTACCAGAGGACAAAATTCGCAGCATCTCATCTGCTGTTGATAAACTGGACAAGGTAAATATTATTATAAGACGACATATGAGCTGGCTCATGACTGATATTTTCGTCTAAATGGGTCCTAGATGCCATGGGTGGATGTGAAGAAGGAAATGACCGAGGAGAAAGGTCTCGATCCTGCTGTAGCTGACAAGATTGGAGAGTACGTCAAGCATAAGGGTACGCGCTTTTTTTTTCTGTCTATTTACCCAACGGATGGTTAATCAAATTATATTTCTTTTTGAAGGCGGACCAGAGCTTTTGCAAGTCTTGGAAAAGGACGCAGTGCTAACCGCAAACAAGAGCGCAAAAGAAGGTCTCTTGGACATGACCGTTCTATTTGGACTTCTCGATGCGTACAAGGTTACTGACAAGGTACGTATTTTGAAAAACAAAAGGAGGGGCATAACGCCTGAATTACCATTTAGTTCTCTTTCGACCTCTCCCTCGCCCGCGGCCTCGACTACTACACTGGCATTATTTACGAAGCTGTTGTCGAAGCCAGCGCACCACCAGGATTTAAATCTGCCAACGCACTCGCGACCGCTCCCTCGACCGAACCATCCGCACCCACACCCGCTGTGCCCGCTAAATCGTCCAAAAAGAAATCAAAACCTACCGAGGCAGACGCCGACGAGGAAAAGGAAATCGACGAATCACAAGTCGGTGTCGGCTCCATCGCTGCTGGTGGGCGATACGACGGGCTCGTAGGAGCCTTCCTTGCCGGTGCCGCTGGTGTCGATCCTAAATCAAAAGAAGGCAAGAAAGCCATGGGTCCCAATGGCGGTGTACCTTGCGTAGGTGTCAGTATCGGCATGGACAGGATTTTCGCACTGGTGTGGCCGAAGTGGTTGGCGAGGGGTTCCAGGACAAAGGAGACTATGGCATTTGTGATGTCCTCTGGTGATGGCCTGTTGAAGGAGAGAATCGAGCTAGTTACGGAGTTGAGGAATGCTGGAATTAAGGTTCGTCTCAGCCTTATTTTATATTAATGTCATGGTTATGCTATTGATTGGTGGGCTAACGAAATTATTCTATTTGCTAGGCCGATTTCCTCGCCAAGAACAAACCCAAACTGGACCCCCAATTCTCTGCAGGAGAGAAGGACGAAGTACCGTTCGCTCTCATCATTGGCCAAGATGAAGTGCAAAATGGTATCGTCCGCGTGAAAGAGCAACGATGGGAGTTTGTGGATGGAAAGAAAACGAAGATTGAGAGCAAGGAGAAGGGCGTGCCCATAAAACGAGAAGAACTCATCCAATGGCTGAAGAACACGGAGACCTGGAAAGAATGGAGTGTTGGCAACTGGTAGACGGTTTCTATAACATTTATTGACTTTTCCTTCTTTGGATATAGAACGAACGAATTAAATCTGTAACAAAACAGCTCTCTCCCCAAAAGAAATACGGCTCCGATTTTTCAGCACGCCAAGCCCACTATGGCAATATGTCTTGATTTAATATTGGTTTGTAGCTCGATCTGTCACTGAAGATGATGACAGCGATGATATATGTACCACATTATCACCTCACTCTAAGTAAGTCCTACTTATTTTTTGCGCGGTAGCGAGGGCCGTTCGTAATCATCATCATCATCACTGAAAGTGACACCACTGAATGACACTGTCAATCATGATATATGATATTTATGTCAGGGCAGGTAAGTGTGTGCTTACTATGCGGATATGTGGAACCGTCGAATCCCTCATATGAGCATTGCGTTATGTTATGTTACCTTTTATTTTCAAATATCCTTTGGACGGTCCCGGATTGTTCGCGCACTTCCAAATCGGGTATGTAGAGTTGACCTCGTCCGAACCTAAGCTGTCTGTGACATGTCTGTCTTGTCTCGATCTACCACCACCACCATTCTGTTCGTTCCTTTGGCGTTTATCCCTTGCGCTACTTTCTTTCGGTGCTTTGGTGCCTAGAAAGTTATTTTCTTGCTTTTGACGTCACCTCCATGGTCCATAATTAAATAAAATGTGGCTTAGGTGGCACTGGCTTTGGCAAGGCTAGAGCGCCGTCCTTTGCTGGTGTGACGTTTGATGCAGGCACACAATGGACTAACGGAACCGCAAGTAACTGGACGGACGGATGGATCAACAATATTGGTTCCAAGATACCTAGCTGGTATATCACGATAATTAATGATTCGAACACTTAAATCAGAAAGTACGGGAAGTACAAGTCGCAACTATTTGGCAACTATGCACCACAGTTCTCGAATTCTAGTGAAATCATTTCACTATATCAATCTCCCATGGCTCAGTCGAACATACGAACCATCTGTCGACCACCTTTAGCACATGGTTGAAACACTCTGCGATGTCCAACAAGCCCTCAAGTCTGAGATTAGCTTTCACTCGATTCAATTTATTCTCGTCATATTAATGCAAGTTTTCTCAACTAGAACTCCGGACGTCTAACGAGAGCGACATAGCATCTACTCTATAAATTTATCCTTAGCAAGTATCGCACAAAGTTTACAAATTTATCTCTGAGCTTACGACATGGCGAGAGAGAGGTCCATCGAACAAGACTCCGATGGCACAGCTTAGGTGCTATTATCGCGCTCTGATGTGCATATGTACTCTACAGGTTCCCTTGTGGCTTTGTATATACATAGCATCTAGCCCCAAGCTTAGAAGTAAGTCACTCGTGATGAATTTCTCAATTGACCTATTCATACTCACCAGGCTTTACCTCACCCGAACACAACGATGCTGGTCAGTTAAGGTATATGTATTCACCCGCCAGATGATCATAAATCAAGATCCAGGAAAGAAATAATCGCCCCTTTATCTGCGGGCTTGGACGGGTATACATAGAACAAACAAACATAGAATTTGGAACTTACAGGGCTCCAGGTCGCACTTGCGACGACATGTCACCGAACGACGACAGCAACAGAAACCCAGTGGCTGGAAGCCGGATACACAGCTCAAATAAGCGAGCCACCTATATCTACGCGAAATTCGCCTTTAAATGGTGTCCTTATATGGAAGACCCCGCTTCGACCGCTTACTAGTTTTAACATGGCAGGCGCAACCGAATCGACGATCATGGGGTTTGAGGCTTGGTACATCATACAATTACGATACAATAATCCCAATTCAATCATGGAAAACTCTATCAGCCATATCTGTGATTCCATGTCGCGTCGGGTTCACGACTATACTAATTGTAGACGTGAAGAGGCTCGGCGCCATCAGCGGTCAGCAGCTGCCCGCAGGCAGCGCCTTGCCCTGTTCTTGGCAAGCGGGCCCGACCCCGACTGCGGTTCCACCGTCCCTCGTCCCTGACCAGAACCATAAACTTTAAGTAAGTCGATAAACTTAAAGTTCGTCGGTAAAGATACGCCAACCTATTGGCCGGTGTACCTGGGTCAGCTCGAAGCTCTAATGCTAGGTCAGCTGCTTGCGCCCCTGCCCATGTATGTACCGTCCGCCTAGATGACGCAAGTACATACGCCATAGCTTCTCCCCGACGCGTCGGTTATTGTTATTTTCAGACTTTGAGGGTACATATTATGGCCAGAGGCGTAGCCGATTAACCGAGAAGCAGGACTTTGAAGTTAGATTTTATATTTCGAAATGCGGTGGTCATCTAGCCTTACACTCTTTCCGTGAACTAAGGACGCCCTGTTCAACCTTAACTCGATAGTCAAGTGCCATTGACAATGAAGTCTGGCCCAACTGTCTACGGCGCCTAGGTTCAAAGAAATGTGTTAGTAATGATAGCAAAGTCACCGGGACCGGTCACTGGCCAATCTTCAGGCCTTCAGGATACCAAAGCGATAATGACAGTGATAGGTCTCCATTATTACCTGTCATTCCTCGTCATTGATCAACTTCCGCCAATATTTCGGCCCTTGAGCCTCTATTCGGGGCTGGACCGCCAATAACTCTAATTCATCAGTGGAATTGAAAGGCGACGATTTAGCATTGTCAAGTGACGATGTGTTCAAAACACTCAAACGTTATGTTCTCGAATTCAAGTTGAAGAAGAACCACCCAAGCTTTCCATGCTAACAAGATTTGAACAAGGTAGGAACCAACTATGTGCAGTACATACAAGCTTATACTCATTAGAACGGAATCGAAAGATGACTTCATACCTTTTACAAAGCCATGCTTGAAACCGCTCGAAATGGTTTTTTTTCCTTTGGGCGTGAACGCTTGTGAACGCGCTAATAAACTCTAATAATGGTGCATCAGCGCTCACTAAAAATAGTCTCAAAATCGACATTATTCGGAGTCTGTCTGAGTCTATGTATCGCTGCTCGCATGTTTTTTGAATGGGTATTACTGTATCCCGATGAGTTGATGTTTTTCGGTCACCTGGAAACTGAAACAAAGCGACTGAAAACTGAAAGACTGAATGGTAATCAAGTTTTATATGGGTTTTCAGTGACCGAAAAACATCAACCCGATCGGCAGGGTGTATGGATACATATGTATGAGAAAATATGACTTGACTTCTTCAAGTAGCAGCAGAGATAGATGCCGAGTCCGATTAAACAGACATCAGCAGAGGCGTGAAACGAAACCTAAAGCTTAGATTTCAGCGACCTGCAAGGCCGCAATAGCAGTATATGTACTTCACTGGTAATTCACCCCCCCTTCGACAGTCGATGGGCACACTAACTTGGGCCTATTGAGTTTGTGGAGCTTCCCAATGGTTATTTCGGGTCCGACTAACGAGCTGCGGGTGGAAGTTCTTGGACATTGAAATGTATGTTTTGAATTCACGAAGTCGCTACGCACTTGTGGTGTGTTTCATCCATTCTGACTGTGCAGACAGTGACTAGCTCAGTTCTGTGGCGTAGAAAACAGCCCCGGTCACAGTGGCTCCTGGTGGCAAAATGAAGAAGACCCTGCTTCTGCGCTTCCAACCCTGAGGACGTGAGATATGTGTCGTTTAGAAGGTATCCAAGCGACTTGAATAGAAATACAATATGTAAGCTTCTGTCCAACCTGTGCGATCGGATAATGTAGAGAGCGAATGTTTATTCACCGAGTCCATTGACTTAAATCACCGGATGGTGTTTGAGCTGTGGACTTGGGGAACCCCAGCGGTCATGGACCTTCAGGGACTCAGCCAGTGTATCAGATAAAGAGATCTATAAATTGTTGTTAGCTTACGCAGTCAGATGGCGAAGACATGCCTATTCGCAAGCATTAGTTGGTGGAGCTGAACAAACCCCGCCGCATTAAAAAAAATTCGACCGCAAGTCAACGACTATAAGTCATTGAAAAAAAAGGACCCTTGATATTCACCGGAAGTATCGTTCATTCCCTGTCAACATATTCAAAACTTTCCCCATCTGCAAAGACGGGTCAGTGACACAGTACCGCGCGCTAGGTGATAGCGCCGACTTTGAATAGGTCGTAAATGAATTTATGCAAGACAAGTAGTGGTGCCGACATATCGTCAAACAACCTTCGTCTCTTCTCCATGTCGAAGGGTTTGACCGTTGACAGATCGGTCACTTGACTGTATTTAGAGAAAACAAAAGCTAAAAAAATGTCAGAGCACGAGCGCGAGGGTCAGTGACTCCCGGTAAACAAAGACATTCCAAAAAAGAATCTGAATTTTAGAGCAAACGGAACAAGATATGTCGTGATAACGAATACATACACTATTTTATACTCGTTTCTTTTACATGCACGGTTACAACTGTCAGGCGAGCATCACTACTGGGGTGGTTGGAAGCTATTATACCGGACCTCGTCAATAAATTGATGACTTGTGCTTAGAAACAAGTGCTTACCCGGGAGGAGGACCAGCAAAGCCTGGAGGAGGAGGGAAAGGCATACCTGGAGGGAAGCCGGGGGGACGGAAACCAGGAGGAGGACCTGCCATACCCGGTGGGGCGAAAGGCATGGGTGGACGAGCCAACGATGGAGGACCCACTAAAAATAGCAAGCTCAGCCATAACACAGTGATACATCGATATAAAGGACTTACTTGGAGGCATCATACCCATTCCTCGTCCAGCGGGCATACCACGTCCCGGACCAACGGGTAACTAATAATGCAGTTTTATCAGACGTTTATATCTCTGTTTCCGACTGGCTCCAAGTACTCACAGCATTCTTTTTGTCCTCATCGACTACTGGGGGAGGTCCTTCTACGCTGATGCTGACGACGGTTTCTCCTCTGAGGATTACGAGACCTAATGATCGCTTCAAGTCTTGCTCAGGCGCAGTCTCCTCTCCGGCCTTTTTCTTGGGCCTAACTCTTCTGAATTCTTCGCAGTCAGCAAGGACCAAGTTCATGTGCCGGTCAAATGCCAGCATTTGGCCTATCAAAGCACGACCATCGTTAATCGTAACTTTCAGTCTCCAATTGATGAGACTGAGCATCTTTCCGCCTTTGGATTTTGGGGGAGGCTATAATGATAAGATACAACAATCAGATTACAAGATCTCCTTTCTCGAGACAATCCGACGACATACCATGATGAACGACGCGTTGAGGAGTATGTACGTTCAAGTTGAAGGCTGGACGAAGGTTTCTGTATCGCCCGCAAACAACTGCACACAAACCATTGAACGCTCACTGATGTTGCACAGCCACACTACACATTTCCGACCGTTCTTCAGGCTTATGATAGTTTTCGGATACTCCTGGGCCGTGCTTGCTAATACCTATGCAAAAAAAAACATATTTATCTCGAAAATGCTAAACGACTCGTGTTTCTCCAAACTCCTTTCTTTCTCTTGTCTCCTATCTTGTAAACAATCGCAATTCGCCCCATGGCCTCGATAAACACCTCTTTGACCAAGTTGCTAGGCATGCTTACTCTGAGATTAGATATCTAACACATCTAACGGATCTATGAAGGTATCAAAACACCCATAATAGCTGCACCGATGGCAGGCGCAAGTGGGGGTACGGTACACAAGAAAAAACTGTTAACTTCATCTAGTCTGACTAGTTTTTAGGTGCTTTAGCTGCTCAAGTTACCCTTGCAGGAGGTTTTGGCTTTCTTTCTGCAGGTACCTACAGACTCAAATTACTCTTTCACATAGAAACTTATGGAATGACGTACGAATCTTCAAGGCTATGATTCCGTTGAGAATCTCAAGCACGAAATTGACATTGCTCGTAATCTCTTGCATGTCGACACGAACTCAGGGATTACTCTTTCTATTGGCGTGGGCTTCCTTGTTTGGCAGCTCGAAAAGTCTCCCACCACGAGTGAACAGCTTCTCTTGGCTGCCTTGGAAAGCCGTGTTCAGGCTATATGGCTATCCTTCGGCGCTGACCTGGGCCGATGGATAAATTTTGTCCGCGAACATGATCCTCTAGCGGGATCTGCAGATGCTGTCAAAATATTCGTCCAAACTTCAGTCGTTGAAGAAGTCATTTTGGCGGTTCAAACGTGGAAAGTAGACGCGATCGTCGCCCAAGGTGCGAAGCTCTTTAAGTTTGAATCGTATATAACATAAACTTACATAAAAATATACGGTTTCTTTTGACAAACGTTTTATGTTACTCGCAGGAATCGAAGCTGGAGGTCACGGTCTTGGCACTAGTCTCCCTATTCTAAACCTGTTGCCGTTGTTAGACAGCGTGGTTTCCAATCTCAGTGGACCTCCATTGCTTGCAGCGGGTGGTATATCCTCTGGGTCCCAGATTGCGTCACTGCTCACACTTGGGGCATCTGGAGTCGTCCTGGGAACTTTATTCCTCTTGTCTCCTGAGAGCTTGTATTCAAATGTTCAACGTCAAGCCCTCCTTGACGCCGATTCCTCCAGATCTGTGAGGACCATGGCATTTGATCACGCGAGAAATACCTTGGGTTGGCCAGAGGGTGTCGATGGACGGGGTCTTCGGAATGGTGAATTACTTTCAATGATATAATCTCATTTGCGATTGACCGCAAAATTGACAGACACGGTCGATGACTACGAACGAGGTGAAGAAATCTCTGTCATTCAGCAAAAATATACAGAGGCGGTCAAGATTGACGACAACAAGAGAATTGTTGTTTGGGCAGGCTCAGGTGTTGGCCAGATGAAGAAAATTATGCCAGCCAAGGTTAGTTTTTACTTCAAGATTTACGGCGGTAACTCAGTTAAGAACCTGCAGGAAATTGTGGAAGCTCTGCATGCCGAATGTGTTGCTAGTCTACGAAATGCATCACAATTGGTTGTTTAAAACCATGTATTGTATTAGTTGTGTTACATGTTTACTGAGATCATTTGAACTTCTCCAAGACAGTATAATGATAGTTCTATTGAATGAAAAATTTAAAACGATTGACAGGCGTGTGTATGGGTCAAGGTCTTCCCACAAGTAGGACTCCCGATGAAGGATTTCAGCAAGTTATAGTTACACATTTTACCAGCACACCAAGTAATGACCAGATATGAATCACCCGGTCTCGATTTATCGACATTCCGTTTGTACACGCGCACCGGTTTTCCAACGAATATTCTACGCTGGCCGGGACCAAAGATAATTTGCAAAACTTGACTGAATACGCATTTATACAGCGGTGCACAGTGAATGATGAGCCCAATTTACAGAGATTGCATTTATGTTTGGATATGAAGATAAGAACAAAGAAAGAACAACGATGGATACAAATTACAACGATGGGTTATTAATGCACAATTTCCACAGTCAAATCGCCCTGGTTGATGGAATCGCCTGAAAGATAAACCAAGTTAGCATGCATCCTCAACCGTCATAGTTGTACGAATATTACCTTCTTGGACGACCACTCGCTTAATGTGGCCAGAAACAGGCGCAGTAACAGCAGATTCCATCTGAGAAATGTGAAAGAAGATGTAAGTATATAGACATCAACACAAAATTAGACAGAGTCTGACCTTCATAGCGCTGAGGACTGTATAACGGAACATCGCTTAGCCATTGACCAAATAGAAACTAACGCACAAGCACATACCACAAACAGGATCTCCCTTCTTGATCTCCTGACCTTCCTTAACTCGCACTTCAACGACTACACCGGACATCGGAGCACCAACAGATCCAGGGTCAGAAGTAGCTTTCTCCCGCGAAACAGTCTCGACAGCAGAGTTCTTGTCTTCGACGGAAACGGCCCGAATCTATGTGAAGGCATAAATTCAGACCCTCGTAACCACGTTAACTTATTCTGGCGCAATTACCTCTCCATTGACTTCGAACCAAACGTCACGTTGCGCGCGACCTTCGACGACAGGTCCAACAGCCATAAGACGGATGATTAACGTTTTGCCCTTCTCGATGGAGATGTGCATTTCTTCTCCAACATCAGGACGTCCCAGGAAGTAGCGAGTGGGAATAACGCTGCGAAAACAATTTCAAAACTAGTTAGATAGTGAGAGAATAGACATAAATACCTGAGGTCGCCATATTTCTCAATGAAGCCTTGATATTCTTCGAAGACCTTAGGTTATCGTAAGTATTAATACTCGGACAAAAGAGGTGCTCTGCGCCATACCTTGGGGTACATAACATAGGAAGTAACGTCGGCATCCGTGATGTGTTTTCCGAACTTGCTGCGCAATTCCGCTTTGATTTTCTTGAAGTCCAAAGGTTCCATAGTCGCGCCAGGACGGCCATCAATCCTTGGCTTATCTCTGATGATCTTAGTGCGCAAAGGCTCTGGGAAGCCACCCACGGGTTGTCCCAAGTAACCCTGGAAGAATTCGACGACGGAAGAGGGGAAATCAAGCTGATCAGCACGCGCGAGAACATCTTCCTTGCTGAAAGAATTAGATGTCATCCACTGGGCGAAATCACCAACGACTTTTGACGATGGTGTGACCTAGAGAGATATGAGCCACAGTCTAACGATGCATAAGTTCTAATTACCTTGATGATGTTGCCGCACTAAAAGTTCATGGTCAGTATCAATAACATGATCGTTGCACTGAGGGTAAATGACGTACGAGTTCGTTTGCTTCAATGTATTTCTGTTTGATTACTACACATTGTCAACCGTTGAGACGTCTGGACCCTGAAGACCATTCGAATATCACATATAACGTACCTGTCCATTGCGTTCCAAGTCCGAGTTGAGAAGCTTGGAACTAATAAAAAAAAACACTGTAAGCCACTTATACTTTGATGCAACAGCCAATTGAACCCACCATCAAGTTGGTGTATTGACCTCCTGGCATTTCGTGGTCGAAGACACTAGAATCAGAAGCACGAACGTTGGCCTCGAAGCAGCTGTAAAGCATGCGGACTTGGCTCCAGTAAAGGTTGAGAGCCTGGATATCCTCGTAGCGAATTCCAGTTCCAAGGTTGGTCTGCTCAAGGGCCATGCAGACAGCTCCCATTGAAGGTTGAGAGGTCAATCCAGACATGCCTGCGCGAGACCAATCAGCGTCGAATATAGTACATCAGAAGAAAGTGTGACGAACTGTCGATTGCGACATCAACGACATCAGCACCAGCAGCTGCGCAGGCGAGCATGCTAGCAGCAGCGATACCAGCGGTGTCGTGAGAGTGGACGTGGATGGGAAGGTCGGGGTGGGCTTTCCTGATAGCGCCAATCAAACTATTTGATAAAAAGAGGATACCAAAATTAACGACAACGATATGAAGTCTGTCAACAATCCTTACAGTTTGGCAGCCTCGGGTTTCAACAGACCAGCCATATCCTTCACACCGAGAACGTGGATACCTTCTTGGACGAGCTGATCAACGAAGTCGAGGTAGTATTTAAGAGTGTATTTCTTCTCGTTGGGGCTGGCGACGTCACCACTGTAGCAAACAACAGCCTCGCAGACACCACCAGCCTTCTTGGCAGCATCAATGCCGAGTTTCATCTAGTAGAGCGTCAGTTGTTAGTTAGGCGCCTGTCTCACAGGATAAATAAGCGCTTACGTTTTCTGGAAATTTTATTAACGTTGTTCTTTCATGCATATAGGACAAAAAAACTCACCGAAGTAGTTCAGAGAATCGAAGACACGGAAGATATCAAGACCATTCTCGACGGCCTTCTTGGAGAAATCGTAGATAGCATTGTCGCTAGATAACGGTTTAGAAATACAAAATAAGAAACACACAATAAATTTCTTACGGGTAGCTCGTGTATCCAACACCATTAGCGCCGCGAACCAAAGCTTGCAAAGGAATGTTGGGAACCAATTTCCTAAGGGTGCGCTGAAAAAATATCGTCAGCACCTTTTAAACTTGCAAAATTCATGCTATGAACTCACAAGACGCTCCCAAGGATCCTCGTACAAGAAGCGCATAGCAACATCAAAGGTAGCACCACCCCAGCACTCAAGACTGTATGCATTGGCCAAAGCGTAACTGGTTTCTTTGGCGATGTTGACCATGTCGGTAGTACGGAGACGGGTGGCCAGCAGAGACTGGTGAGCATCACGCCATGTCGTGTCCATGATCAAGGTTCCTGGGTATTCACGGACGGCTTTAGCGAAGGCTTCGGGGCCTTTCTCGACGATGATGTTACGCCATCCAACCTCGCAAGGGAAGGTTGTATCGAGAGGAGGTCCGTTGGGGTCCTCGCGGTTCTGGAGTTTAGGAACAACGATATCTGTCTTCAAGCCAGGTTCTCCCTATGTCATGACGTGAGTTAGATACGCAAAGACTCCACTCGATGATATTCAACTTACAGTCTGTCCTTTGATAGAGCTGCCGTTGACAGCAAGGTCACCAAGGTAGGCCAACAATTTCTGGGCACGGTTCTGGCTTTGTACGAGTTTGAAGAGATCAGGAGTATCGTCGATGAACTGAACAAAAAAGGGTCAGCAATGTAATAATAATAAACGCGTTAACCCCAAGGACATACCGTTGTCCATGTCTTTCCACCAATGAAGATATCGTGAGTAAGGAGACGGAAGAGGAAGGGAATGTTGGTCTACAAGGATTGGGTCAGCGTTGGTAATAACGGTGAGAATTTCACGTCTACCTTGACGCCACGGATACGGAACTCAACGAGAGCGCGCAGCATCTTTCGACGAGCCACCTCGTATGTGGTTCCGCTGACAGTGCACTTGACTAGTAAACTGTCGTAGTGAGGCTACACAAAAATTTAGCCATGTTGATTTGGAAAAGAATTTGTCGAAACGCACAGTAATTTGAGCACCGGCAAAGCCTGAGCTAGCATCCAGACGAACACCATTTCCACCAGCACTACGGTAAACTTCAATCTTTCCGGTATCGGGTTGGAAACCTTGAGCTGCATCTTCAGTGGTGATACGGCACTGAATCGCGAAACCACGCTTGGTGATAGCATCTTGAGTGAGGCCGAGTTGTGGCAAGGTGGCACCAGCGGCAATTTGGATCTGAGCAGCGACGATATCAATTCCGGTGATCTCCTCTAGACGTCGGTTAGCAAGATGACCCTGACGAAAGAAACAACTTTTTCTCACCAGTGATAGTATGTTCGACTTGAATACGGGGGTTAATTTCAATGAAATAATGCCTTCCCATCTGATCGACCAAAAATTCTGCTGTTCCAGCATTTCTGTATCCAACACTCTTGGCCAACCTGATAGCATCGGCGAGGATGGCTTGTCTAACTTCTTCTGGCAGGTGAGTTGCGGGAGCAACCTCAACGACCTTTTGATGTCTACGCTGGACGGAGCAATCACGCTCGAACAAGTGAATAGTGTTTCCAACTGCGTCTGCGAGGATTTGGACTTCAATGTGACGAGGGCGTTCGAGGAAACGTTCGATAAAGACGGTTCCATCTCCGAAGGCGGCCTTGGCTTCACTGACAGCACGTTCGAAGGAGCTCTTGAACTCGGATTGCTCTTTAACGACACGCATTCCACGTCCACCTCCTCCCATAGCAGCCTTGATGATGACTGGGAAACCATATTCCTGGATGAAAGCTTCTCCGTCCAGGTAGGAATCGACTGGCCCTGGAGTACCTGGGACAACAGGGACACCAACTTTCATGGCTAGATATACAGAGTTAGTAGATTGTCTACTTTTTAAACATGGTAAACGTACCAAGAGTCCTTGCCTTAGTTTTGTCCCCAAGACCATCAATAACTTCTGGGCTGGGACCGACGAAGGCAATTCCAGCTTGCTCGACCTTTCTTGCGAACGCTGCATTTTCAGACAAGAATCCATAACTTTTGACGAAGAAATAGAAATTCGGCTTTGATGCGAATCACGAATATTTTTGAACACATACCCGGGATGGATCATGTCAACGCCATGTTCCAGAGCGATTCTGATGATATCGTCCTGGGCGAGGTAAGCGCCAACAGGTGTAAGTCCCTTTCCAACTTGATATGCTTCATCGGACTAGAAGAGAGAGCCATGTAAGCTACATTTGATACACGATCGACCTTTAAATCACCTTTTGGCGATGTGCTGATAAGCGATCTTCGAACGAGTAGATCGCGACAGTGTGCATGGCGAGCTCATGCGCAGTTCGGAACACTCTGATCGCGATTTCCTGACGGAAGAAGGTTCAGTAAGAATTCTGAAGGGCCTAGACACGAAGATGTACGTACTCCACGATTAGCAACGAGGATCTTGGTCAAAGGGCCACCATGTCCGGCCGCTTTCCTTCTCATAGTCTGGATAGAGTGGACTGGGGTGCCGGGAACACTGGGGGATCCAGCGAACATGGCAGCCAGCCTTGGGGGGTGGAGGGTGGAGGATTGTGCAGCCATCGAGGCGGTTGTGGTTCAAACTGTGTTCGACGCTAACTTGTTCGTTCGGCCGCGATGGAGAATATCGGGTCGGAAAAGGGTTGATCTGATAATGAAATACAGACGTAGGCCAAGACGGCTGGGCAAAATTTGACGGTGTCTCGCAAGCAACTGCAGGGAGTCGAGGGAGAAAGAAAGAGAAAGCAAGAGTAAAGACTTATGTACCCTAGTTTAACCGCAATTTCTATATCTAAAAAAATAAGATTGCCTTTCGACTTATCAACCGTACATACCAAGCCTTAACTGCATCCGGCATTAAGGCGGGTCCTTAGCGGTCCCCGCACATCTCCACTACTTGGACGCCGCCTACTCGATGTTATTCTATCATATTTCTATGTACATTCCCAACATTTTTCTGTACACATATCTCGCGAAATGGGCGACTGACGTAGTAATCTAACCGAGGTTCCCATCACTCAAACGACACCTGGCGCCATGTGATACCCGAACGCCATACACGGAACGGAAAACGAGAAGTCGAATAATAATCTCATTCAAAACGCCCTTCCGTCGGTGTGAGCTCCTACGGTTTCCGATTCGTAAGAGGAAGGATAGCGTCTGCTTGTAGTCTACTCTCCATTTTCTTCTGGTTATTTTTTGCCACTGCGTACACAAGCCCTGCGAAGAAACCCATCCCAACTGCCGACACCGATCCAAAGGTGACAGCATCACCGAAAAACAGCATCCCTGACGCCGCTACCGGGAGCTTGTTCAGCGCGCCAACCATACTGAAACGATCATCAGCCAGAGTTAGCGGTATGAAATTGATGAGAATCGGTCATACCTGTACGTCGTACTACTAGTCGTACGTACACACCATGCGGTCGTATAGGATATCCCAACCGCCGCTGCACCAGAGAAGGCGATGGCCATTAGCAGAACACTCCGGGTTGCTGGAGGGCTGTTTGCCGAAAGGTTCAAAATGAAATTCACGTTTGAGTGGGAGCGCTAAAATTACTCACAAATTCCGGGCCAGGTTTTCAGTGCCCCAATCTTCCGCAATGAACGAACAGACGGCAAGAATCGGTATGCTCAACAGGTTATTGTAGAACATGGAATCCCAATCGGAAAACCCGGTTGATTTGATCCTCTTTCTCATCGAAAGGACCTTGAAAACAGTCCTGAGATCCCGCAGAAATAGACAAATATAGCCAATACTCACATACGCTGCACTCGCTAGGCAGTTTACGAGCATCCAGAAATACCCAATATTTAGGTTGCGCACGGCACCCGTCATATGGTCCAGTGTGTATACGCTAACATCAGGTGTTATTGCACTGGAAACATCCGACCACGCTGCAATTACGGAGGATACCACCTGGGTGGGTATTAGAAAGGCACAATATAAGTATATCACACGGAAACCTACCATTAGAACGAAAGAAACAAAGGTCAGAGTGGTTACTGTTCCTCCGAACCAAATTACTTCGCCATATGCCTATGAACAGTTATTTGCTTGGGAACCATTATATGCGTAGGTAAACATACAATAAGTATGATGGTGAGATTTTTGAAAATAGTATACACAGGGATGCTTAGGTTTTGCTAAACATGGGATCCGTTAGCAAAGGAAATACTTTGGTCCACAAAAATAACATACCAGACTCTTCGAACCCGTATAGATGACACTAACTAGAAGAAAACTGATTGGAAACCAGGCTTTGGCGTCCTGCCAATCAAATGCTCTGAACGAGATGATGCCTATACGTTTCACCAATACAACGCATGATACGCAGACAATTGATTGCATGCAAAGCAGCAGAAAATTCATGGAGAAATTTGCCCCTGATACAACAAACTGCGTATCTTCTTCGGTATTGGAGGTCAAGTACGACAAGAGAAAGTAGAAGTACCTTATTGACTACAGTCATTAGAATAGAAGCGACACAATAACATAAAATAGGGGGTACTAAAAGAATGGTCAACTCAGAAGACTGACAACAGCGTCATAGACGTACAAGATGAAAGATTCGCCTCTTTTGCAGCGGCCCCCGTCGCCAACGCTTTCTTTATTTCTGCTGCATCCCTTTCCTCAGCAGCTTTAGATGTAGACTGTGAGGCCATTGTCTTTCTGTGGCTCTATAATCTCCAATACCCGGATATAATTGCTAATGTAGGCTTGGCTGCGGCACGCTATTAAGTGGCGAAAATCCCAGAGAGGTGTTGACACGCTTGTAAAACGTATGTGAGCGGGAATGTGTCCAGTCGAATGCTGTGTGGAATGCTTGAATCCAACGCTATCCAGCGGTTGAGGTCATAAATGTGCGTTTGTGAAGGTTGCTGTCCAGGAACAATTGGATCGACATCATGTGACCTGTCCCGTGGCATGCCAATGCCAGGCGCGTTGCGCGTCGCGCCCTGAGAACGTGGAGTTTCGAGCGTCATCATATTATTTTGACTCTAAATGCAGCTGAGGATACCTTTAAAGCGTCAGATTTTTAAGGCACATGCAGCCAGTATCAACTCATGTCTTTAACAGTATCCAATAAATAAAAATCGCGTTTCGTACAGAGGAACGCCTGCTAAGTAAACCAACAGCTCTGTCGCATAACTTCAACCTATAGCACCCACGAGGCGGATTTAGAAGGGTAGATAAGAGGTAAATAATTTTCGATGAATCCGAATACGATGATTTCAAACTATGTGGACTTTATGCGGAAGTGATAACCAGCGTATCTTGTAAGTTTTCCAAGCTCCAGATACTGTAGCGTCGTGAGAGACATAGCGATCGGAGAAGTTGGATATGCAGAGAATTGTCCGGAGTATACATAGGCTCTTAGACAAGTGGATTCTTTATATCGTTTGCGGAAGCATCTTAAAAAGATTTTCCAATTCTTCTTTGAGAGTCTAACCTTTTTGTCTTTCTGCCTCATGAAAGAATTCCCCGCTTGCCCAGTGATTATTTGCCAATTAATTTACCGCCTTTTACCACCTATGTAAACAATTTTGTCCGTACCTGCCAGCCAAGACGCTGTAAATTACGAATTCACGGACAGGAGACAAGTCGAATGACAATCCTTGCAAATTATCCAAGTAAAAGGCATACTTGGCCTTACACACGCTCAGCCCCTTCAGAGATTATACTTCCCGAGATCTGCGACTGGAATGGCATTGAAAAAGACCCCAGCGGTATAATCCTCTTTGTTCGTAGTTGCGGGGTTGGTGATACACAATATCTTGAACACAGATTGTGCAGAAATCCGGTACTAGTGGTCACTATGTTCGGGATATGTATTCGTGCTGGACTTTGAGAAGCAAGGAAGCTCCATGGAAAGGACTCATCGCGGCACCCGAAAATCCCTGGACGGCGTCTTTTGCGATAGCAGGCTGTTGTTCATGTCTCACCTGTAACTTGGGCCTTGTGGAAATTAGTCTAGAGTCGCAAGTTACAACCACAACACAGTTCTCAACACATGAGATTTTTCTCAGCCAGGGTACTACAAGAGATGACAAGAGATGATATCCAGCAAAGAATATTACGAATACTTACTACCTGTGAAGAGCCAGGAACAAGAAAACATTATGAGGCATGAGCAATGCAAAAAATACTCAAAGAGAAGATGAGAGATAAGAATTATTTTGGTCAAGTGTTGGTTAAGACAAGAAGTTAGAAAGTTACTAGTTTTATCACATACGGTATGCGGTCATTGGCTGCTGACCAATCGTTATTGACAAACCATCATCGCGTGTGTTGCATGGAGGATGCGGCACAGTTACGCGGGCCCGTTCAAGTGACGCGATTCATTTCAAAGTCAAAGCGCTCGTTTACTTCCACCTTCGACTCAAAATTTACGTCGTACAGCTTGTGTCATCCAACAGTGTCTCAGAGTTTCAAGAATTCAATGGTTGCTGGATGGCTTTCAACTCTCGCCTCTATAGGCATGGCGGTTGGCCCCCCTTTGGTGTGTTCCTACCCACAAATTTAGTTAATGGTCACCCTTCTCATTCTCTTCAGGTATATGCCGACCAAGCCATTTCGATTATTAAAAAGAAGTGAGGACATGTTACTGTCTGCAAAGTAAAAGCTCATCTAAACAATGGCTGTCTTTTTTAGAGACTCGACAGGATTCTCGCGAGACGTTTGCGCAATACTGTATGTTGGCATATATGAGGGATTTACTACGCACCGCTCATACCTTCTTAGGTTGATTGCCAACATTACAAGATGTTTCTTCTGGCTTGGGTATGTCCGAATTCCAATCCCAGTGTCCTTTATCTGTACTCAACTACGTCCACAGCAATCATTTCGAAACAGCTTTGTTGGTCCAGTCGATTCTCATGATATTGGCCCAGGTGCGAAATTGTTACCTACACATCTGGATGTATGGCAATCACGCTTACCATTTTTTCTTAGCTTGCCTTGCTCTACATCTGCATCCTTTACCGGCCGCATGTTAGTCCTGAGACCTTAGGCACCTCTGGCCGTCCTCTATCCTTTTGGCAGTGGCCAACATACTCACAGTACATCGAATTCCTGGCCGGTCTGATGTAATTGCTCTAGGTTCTTCCGAGCTCGCACTTTGACTAACCCCCCCTAGTATCTGTCAAGCCATCCTTTTCTTAATTTTTGGGCGTTCAGAGGTCTTCGTTGGGATACTTGGATTCTTGGCACTAGGTCTCGAAAGTACTCTACCCATACCACAGCTGATCAGGTTTGTCATATTTTTATTTTTGAAATAGCTTGGTCTGAAAAACTGTAAAGCAACTATCACCAACGTTCTTTATACGGGTTTCGCATGTCGACATTAATCGGCTGGGTTGGAGGAGACTCATTCAAGTATTGTGTTCTCTTGTTTTCTAATTTTATTATACTCAATGTACTGTTATAGGACGGTTTACTTTTTCCTTCAACACACACCACTTCAATTCCAAATTTGTGCCATCTTCCAACTGTCGGTTGATCTTGGTAAGTCGTCACCACGTTTTCTTAGAATTCATAGTCATTAGTGCCATTATATCAGCTATAATCGCACAACGCGTGATATATGGAAATGCACCTCCGATATCTGCTCTACTTGCCCAAGATGACGATTTAGAACAAGCCTTAGTCTTGGGAGAAGAGTTGTGAAATTAACTGGCAATGGTTAGCGTACAAGTCTAGCAACCTGCCATATCAGACATGTACTTTATAGACGTTATATTTTTAATTTAAAGGAGACTTGTATGCATACCGACTAAGGCGTCAAAAATAATCAAACTGAATACAGTCATTTGTCAAGAAGAAAGGAAGACTTCTACTTTAGTTGTGGCTGTGCGATTATTTGGTTACCCGATTGAGAGGCAATGACAACAAAGACAAACACCCAGTTGCCCCTCTCCTCATCCTAATCCAACGCGCAGTCTCGCCGAGAGTCCTCTAGGACGCCTTATACCTCACCATGGCTGCCGTCGACACATCAAAACCCATTGCTTTTTGCGAGCACCTTCAACTTTCAAGTTTGGGCGTTCAGCCAGCCTCTATTTCTTTCCAGGTGAGTTGACGCGACACTATGCTTATGTCTGGTGACGACAGCTCATCCATGCTATTTCTTAGGTCTGTACTTGCATTCATCAACAGTATTCAGATGCTCATTTTGCAAATCTATGAAGACATTAACACTCGAATCTGATCACTTCATCTGTATACGTGAAAAAGTTAATGAACAGGGTCAAGTCGTCATCATAGACTTGTCCGACGCCAATAATGTCCTCCGACGCCCCATTTCCGCGGACTCAGCTATCATGCATCCAAAGCAGAAGATTTTAGCCCTGAGAGGTACGCCTGTGTTGCTGCACTATCCGTTGTCGCCTTCTCTGACACCCATGTCTAGCTGCTCGTACATTACAGATATTCAATATCGACACCAAACAGAAAGTGAAGTCGCATGCCAACAACGAAGATATTGTTTTCTGGAAGTGGGTATCGGATACCACTATTGGAATGGTGACAGAGACAGCCGTATACCACTGGACGATCGCGGATCCCACATCGCCTCCTCAGAAGATATTCGACCGCCATGCCACCCTTGCCGGCGCCCAGATCATCAATTATCGTGTAACGCAAGACGAGAAATGGTTGGTTCTCATTGGTATATCCGGAAACTCGACAAATCCTTCTGCTTTTAAGATCAAGGGCTCCATGCAACTCTACAGCAGGGAGCGAGGCGTTAGTCAACCTATCGAAGGTCACGCAGCTGCGTTTGCCGAGGTCAAGCTCGACGGTCACCAGAAGCCTACGAAGCTCTTCACATTTGCTGTCAGGACAGCTACTGGAGCGAAGGTATGCTCAACTATCATCAAGAATGTCTCGAACTGACCTCGCGGTAATAGCTGCACATTGTCGAAATTGACCACCAAGCCCCTGACCCTCCATTCACCAAGAAAAATGTCGATGTCTACTTCCCCCCAGAGGCTGTTAACGACTTCCCAGTGGCAATGCAAGTATCCAAGAAACACGGAATTGTGTACCTTGTGACAAAGTACGGGTTCATTCACTTGTATGATTTGGAATCTGGTGCTTGCGTCTACATGAACCGTATCTCTGGCGAGACGATCTTTGTTACAGCCGACCACGATGCTACGAACGGTATCATTGGCGTGAACAAAAAGGGACAAGTACTAAGCGTCAATGTCGACGAGCAAACCATCATCCCTTATATCTTAACAACCCTTAATAATACCGACCTGGCATTCAAGTTGGCTAGTCGCGCGAATCTGCCTGGTGCAGATGACCTTTATGTCAAGCAATACCAGCAATTGTTCCAATCTGGTCAATTTGGCGAAGCCGCGAAGGTTGCAGCCAATTCGCCAAGGGTGCGTTTTATTCACAAATACTTTCTATGGCATCTCTAATATTCTGGATCTAGGGCATTCTCCGAACCACTGCTGTTATCGAATCCTTCAAGTCAGCACCTGCCCCACAAGGTGGCCTATCACCAATCTTGCAATACTTCGGCATTCTTTTGGAGAAAGGTGAATTGAACCATCTGGAGTCTCTCGAACTTGCAAGGCCCGTTTTGCAACAAGGAAGGAAGCAACTCCTAGAGAAATGGTTGAAGGAGAACAAGGTGCGTATTCTTTATTTCCCTTTTTCAGCGCGTATTAACGTGAATATAGTTGACATGCAGCGAGGAACTCGGTGATATTGTTCGACTTCACGACATGACTTTGGCACTTAGCGTTTACCTTCGCGCCAACGTTCCCAACAAAGTTGTTGCTTGCTTCGCCGAAACTGGTCAGACCGACAAGATCGTTCTATACTCGAAGAAAGTCGGCTACACCCCCGACTACGTCGCTCTGCTCCAACACATTATGCGCACCAATCCCGAGAAAGGTGCTGAATTCGCCGCTCAGTTGGCTAACGACGAGAACGGCCCACTTGTCGACATCGAACGTGTATGTGGACGATACCCAACTGTTTTGTATATATTGTGCTCACATTTCTGCGATATAGGTTGTTGATATCTTCATGTCTCAAAATATGATTCAACCAGCAACATCATTCCTCCTCGACGCTTTGAAGGACAATAAACCTGAACAAGGCCATCTGCAGACTCGTCTCTTGGAGCTTAACCTTGTCAATGCCCCCCAGGTCGCCGATGCTATCCTGGGTAATGAGATGTTCACCCACTATGATCGACCAAGGATTGCCAACCTTTGCGAAAAGGCTGGGTTGCTTCAGCGTGTATGTCCATTATGGCTTGTCGTTCAGTATATCATCTCATTTTCACCAATTAGGCTCTCGAACATTATGAAGACATTGCTGATATTAAGCGAGCAATCGTACATACAACTGGCCTCACTCCTGACGTATGTTTTGTTTCCCGATGTTTTCATTGGGATGTTTCTAATAATGCCTTCTTTACCAGTGGCTCGTTAACTATTTCAGCCGTCTGACCACTGAACAGTCGATGATCTGTTTGCAAGAAATGCTAAGGGTGAACATTCGTCAGAATCTCCAGGTAGTCATCCAGATCGCCACCAAGTATTCTGAGATCCTGGGTCCCATCAAACTCATCGAAATGTTCGAATCATTCAAGACATTCGAAGGTCTTTACTATTACCTTGGTTCAATCGTCAACCTTAGCGAAGATCCCGAGGTACATTTCAAGTACATCCAGGCCGCTACAAGGACTGGGCAAATCCGCGAAGTGGAACGCATTTGTAGAGAAAGTAACTTCTATAACCCAGAGAAGGTCAAGAACTTCCTCAAGGAGGCCAAGCTTGCGGACCAACTCCCTCTCATCATTGTCTGCGATCGGTTCGACTTCGTTCACGATCTGGTTCTTTACTTATACCAGAACGGTCTAACGAAGTTCATCGAAGTCTATGTTCAGCGTGTTAACTCGGTTCGAACTCCTCAGGTCGTCGGCGGACTCCTTGACGTTGACTGTGATGAGGGAACAATCAAAAGTCTACTAAGCTCTGTCACAGGCAATTTCCCTATTGACGAGCTTGTTCATGAAGTTGAGCAACGCAATCGACTTAAGCTCATTTTGCCATGGCTCGAGGCCCGCATTCAAGCTGGCAGTCAGGACCCGTCTATCTTCAACGCAGTCGCGAAAATTTATATCGACAGCAACAACAATCCTGAGCAATTCCTTAAAGAAAACAACGTGAGTGTCCTACAGTGTATATGTGCCATAATCTCATCGGCTTGTGTAGCTTTACGAACCTTTGGTTGTCGGAAAATTCTGCGAGGCCCGCGACCCCTACCTTGCATACATTGCTTATGCTAAAGGTCTCTGTGACGATGAGCTGATTGCCATTACGAACGATAACTCGATGTTCAAGCAGCAAGCCCGTTACCTCATCAAACGCCGTCAACCTGACCTTTGGGCTCAAGTTCTCGTTCCTGAGAATTCCCATCGTCGCGCTCTCATTGACCAGGTAATTAGTTATTTTAAGCTTTTTTTTACCATATTATCTTACTTATAACTTTTAAGATCGTTGCGACCGCTCTCCCAGAGTGCACCGACCCCGACGATGTTTCCATCACAGTCAAAGCGTTCTTACAGGCGGATCTTCCTATCGAGCTCATTGAACTTTTGGAGAAGATTATCATTGAACCTTCGCCATTCAGCGACAACAAAAATCTCCAGAATCTTCTTCTGCTTACTGCCATTCGCGCTGACAAGGGTAAAGTCGTTGGTTACATCAACAAACTCCAAAACTACGATGCTGCCGACATTGCCAGAATCGCCACTGAGCATGGCCTGTATGAGGAAGCTTTGACCATTTACAAGAAGCACGACCAGCATGCCATGGCGATGAACGTTTTGGTGGAGCATATCGTTTCCATCGATCGTGGTCTGGAATATGCTACGAAAGTCAACCAACCTGAGGTCTGGAGCAGGCTCGCAAAAGCTCAACTTGATGGTCTCCGTATCAAAGATGCCGTTGGTAAGTATCAGCAACATATAATGTTCGTTATAAACCGTTCGACTGAATCCTTTCGCAGAGTCCTACATCAAGGCGCAAGATCCTTCTAATTTCGCAGAGGTCATCGAAATTGCCAACCACGCCGGCAAACACGACGAACTCGTCAAGTATCTGCAAATGGCTCGCAAGACTCTGAGGGAACCTAAGATCGATACCGAGCTTGCTTATGCTTATGCGAAGACTGACCGACTCCATGATATGGAAGATTTCCTTGGCATGACCAATGTTGCTGATATTTTGGAGGTTGGAGAGAAATGTTTCGAAGATGAACTTTACCAAGCCGCCAAACTTCTCTTCACGAGCATCTCCAACTGGGCCCGACTGGCAACAACCTTAATCTACTTAGGGGAAAATCAAGCTGCAGTTGAAAGTGCGCGCAAGGCCGGCAATACTCAGTAAGTGACATATCCTACGGTTACAATTTCTTTCCTTACAAGTTTTACAGGGTTTGGAAACAAGTTCATGCTGCCTGTATCGAGAAGGGAGAATTCCGTTTGGTGCGTCAAATTTAGCGATTCTAGTTACAGCTTTGATGCTTAATTGCTGCTATCTAGGCGCAAATTTGTGGTTTGCATATAATCGTTCACGCAGTAAGTTATTTGACGATATGAATCAGTCGTTCCTCTTATCGTTTAATTTCATCTCTCAGGAAGAGTTGGGTGCTCTTATTCAACTGTATGAGCGTAGGGGACACTTTGAAGAAGTCATCAGCCTCCTCGAGGCTGGTTTGAGCTTGGAACGTGCTCATATGGGTATTTTCACGGAATTGTCTATCCTTCTGAGCAAGTACAAGCCTGCCAAACGTGAGTCTTAGAATCGGTTTACTTGTTGAATAAAACTAAATCCCTTCTATCAAGTCATGGAGCACCTCAAACTCTTTGTCGCTCGTATCAACATCCCGAAGGTCATCAGGGCTACCGAGAAGGCACACTTGTGGCCAGAACTCGTATTCTTGTACATCAAATACGACGAATTTGTGAGTAATTTCCTGAGGAAAAAGAGGAGGCGGCTAAACGAGTTTCAGGATAATGCCGCCCTTGCTATGATTGAACGCTCGGCTGATGCTTGGGAACACAATCAATTCAAAGATGTTATTGTTCGAGCAGCCAACGTCGAGATGTAAGCTTGGTCATTTATCATCGACGCTACAACTGCTAATTTCCTCCATAGCTACTACAAGGCCCTGACTTTTTACCTGCAAGAGCAGCCTACTCTGCTAACCGATCTGCTCACCGTCTTGATTCCCCGGATTGACCACAGTCGAGTAGTCCGTACCTTCAGGCAGATTGATCACATTCCTCTCATCAGGTCATATTTGATTGCTGTTCAACATGTAAGTAACCAAGACCTTATCTTAGTATTCAATGTTTTAATTGATCTTTTCTAGTTCAATCTCGAGGCTGTCAACGATGCCTATAATGACCTCCTCATCGAGGAAGAAGATTATAAGACTCTTCGCGATTCAATAGATAGCTTCGACAACTTCAACAACATCAGCCTTGCTAAGCGGTTGGAGAAGCATGAGCTGCTGGAATTCCGTAGACTGGCTGCCCATCTGTACAAGGTATGTTTAGCCTTGACTTTTCATTGCTCTTGTTAACTCATGTTTCCAGAAAAATGCTCGCTGGGAAGAGTCAATATCACTCTCCAAGCAAGATAAACTGTACAAAGATGCCATGGTCACAGCGGCAGTATCGAGCTCGACTGAAGTTGCCGAGGAACTGTTATCATATTTCGTCGACATCGGGAACAAGGAATGCTTCGCCGCTCTTCTCTATATCTGCTTCGACCTCCTGCGCTCGGACGTTGTTGAAGAGTTATCATGGCAACATGGATTGAACGACTTCTACATGCCCTATAAAATCCAAGTACAACGCTCACTGGTTGAGAAGGTTTGTAATATCAATCATTACTCATTTTTTCTGTATACGTTGACTAACACGGTGGTACCATCAGTTGGCACAACTTGAAAAGGAAGTCAAGGAACGATCTCAAAAAGATGCCCAAAAAGAACAGATTGAATCAGAAGCCCCAATAATCAATCCTGGTGGCTTTGGAGGTCTGCTGCTTACGAACGGGTAAATACAACGTCGTTCTTGATTTTGTATATTTTGTTAATCTGTGATTTGACAGGATCGTCGGGACTGCTCCACAGATGAACGGGAACGGGATGATGCCTGCTATGACTGGCTATGGTTATTGATTTGCTTTGTCGTACTTGTATAGTTGGATGTATAATTTCTCACTTTAATCGGATCTTTTTCTCTCTCTCTGATGCCCCTCACATTTCGAGTTCAAGGATAAGAAATTATCGAAATTTCTCAACAAGAACGTATTATTCGGCTTCGATTCTATTATGCCCGCAAAAAGAATGAAACAGATGGTATAGATCCATCGACAAATGGACTAAAGAAAATAGGTACTACTGGTATAATTGTACAAGTGTCCAAAGCAATATGCAACTACGATAACGAAAATACAAGTTGACGAGAGCATAATTAGCTATGAGAGCTGGAAAGCACGGGACGAAGATCAATGCAAGGAAAAATAGTGCGCCCATAATATCGAGAGAGCATCCGAAGATGCTATCCTCTCACATAAGATCCATAGAAAAGAAAAGAAAAGGACGGAAGATAAGCACACTCGGCCCACCACTGTTACATCACCACGCATCCCGTATCCCCGGATCCAGAAGATTTATTGCGTGTACTTAATGATACCCTTGCGGCTTCGTAGAATACTTCGTTTACGCCTCGGTTGTGTTTCGAACTGCATTCTATGAAGAGAAAGAAACGGAAGTAAATCCGGCGGTAAAGAGCACAACCAAGAGAGGACTTACCTAGATAACGTGAAGCTCGTATTCGCCGGGCAACAGCCAGGCCTTCCTCATATTGAACTGTATGTGTCCCATAGCGTTTTAGCCTTTCTTTTATTGTTGGATCGTCCCGAAGATCACATTTCAATGCTGATGGGAAAAGTGAAGAGATCGAATCAAGATCCAATGAAAGTGGAGCAGCGACGAACCAACAAGAATCAGCTTTTGACGAGATAGTCAGACGATTGATTCCAGTTGAACATGTTTGAGGAACGTACCTTTACCCCAGGACAAAATTCCAGAATCTCGTCGAGCCACTAGTACCATTATGAGGTGGGAAACTGAGGTTGGGGCGTGATGGAACGAACCTTCGACTCGACGTTCTCTAGTGATACTGGATTATCAACAGAGAAGCATATCATGATCACGTTGGTTTCGGCGTAGGATAATGATCTGAGGCGGTCGAATTCTTCTTGACCTGATAACGATGAAATACCATCAATGTTTGTGAACAATTGCAAGTGGAAAGGGGAAGGGGTCCTGGATAGTCAGAGGCGTTACAGGGGGGGAAAACACGCATAACACGTACCTGCAGTATCCCATAGACTTAGTTCCACCAATTGCTCGTCGACGTAAATGTCCTGGACATAATTCTCAAACACGGTCGGCTCACTGGAAGGTGCCGCACGGGTCAATTACTGTGGTTGATATCAGACCGCATTTAGATAGACTCACTAAACTTGAGTGAAAAATCCACGGGTAAAGACATTCAATAGGGATGTTTTGCCTGAAAGTTATCATCACGGCAATGGTCAAGATGCCCGCCAAACAATGACGAACGGAAGTAAACATACCACACGCGCCATCCCCACACACAACCACCTTAGCGAAAACAGTGACCGCGTCAATTGCAAAGCACATTTCTAAGAATATAAATCCCACAACCGTACCTTTCTTTGTATCTGTGAATGCGCAATAGTGTTAGTGTAGTGTAGTTGATATGTCGATCCATTAGAGTTCGGACGTACTGGTCTTCCTCGTCCAAAAGAAGCTCCCTTGCTTGAAGTACCGCACAAAGACATGATTTTCTTCCTTGGCGTGTAGTTATGATATCAGAGCAATTATAACGCCAGGAAAGAGGAGGATACGGGAGTTATGCGGAAACAAGGCTGGAGGTAAGTGAAGAAGAGGGAAACCACATTACCACATAATCATTACATTGTACATAGTATCACGTGATCGGGTCCATCATTTGAAATTCCATTTCAGGTGGAGTACGGTGACGGTTAAAATAGCGAGATTGACTGGCAACGCGATTAAGATGGAAAAAAGGCTCAAAAATACATTATATTCGATTCACCGATTATAAAAACACAGAACAAAACATTTTACACGGGAAAGAAACAGGATACAGAGATACTAGATATCGATAGAAAGTAAGACTGATATATAGTGTTATACAAATCACCATCCACATCTCCACGCGTCGCTCAAGCAAGAAAAATAACATACATACATACATCTCCCTCCTTACATGGCCATCGTGTTCACAAATTCAAGCCAGGTAGATTGCATATTCGTGTCTGGCGACCCAGATACTCTTCGTTGCGACGATCCAGTATTCGTGTCCAGCATCAGTGTCTGTTGCTGTTGTTGCTGTTGTTGCTCCTGAGAGAACATGTTTCCATTAGAGGAATATGAAGACGATGCAAGACCATAATCGTAAACCGGGAAATATTGCGGGAAGTTGGAGTCAGTCTGGCCGCCCCCTGATGTGTCCATAGCACTGACAGGTGACGCTTGCTGCTGCGACGATGACGATTTTTGTTGTTGGACTTGCAGTATATTTTGCATGGAATGCGGTGGCATGTATGATCCGGACTCGTTTTGGAATGGAGGGGATGGTAATGTCGACATCCCGTATATCGAGACTGGAGATATTTCTGTACTGTCTGACGAATACGACCTTTGTGGGTTTCCGGCCAAGGAGCTGTGTCCATACGAGCCGTGGCTGGACGATGACTGATGCTGATGTTGCGAGTACAATTGCTGCTGCTGTGGTGCCTTGAAAGAATCCAAATATTCTCGAACACTAGGCGGAAGTTGATCGTGGATCCCAGGCGACAAAGGAAGAGGAACAATTGGATTCTGGGAAATGGGCGATCTTTCCATAAGGACTGGCGAGGACGGCTCCTTTTTGGATACGAGCCTAGTTTTGCCGCCCAAAACAGCCAGCTCGTCGTCGTCGGCGTCGGGTGAGCTTGGGCTGAAGGTGGGATTATGTCTGGTCAAAGGGGATCCCTTGCCCCTTCGGAATTCCTCCAGACTGAAATGGGCTTTTTCTTGCAGATGTAACATGATGTTCTAGAAGAAGACGACGTTTCAGAGTCAATAATGAGAGAATACCAACACGTAACGACACTGATACATACCAGGACTTTTCCAGCTCTGAAACCCCGTGCAGCCTTCGAAAAGAGCTCACACGCAGAATTTAATTGGACGAGTGCGGAAGGGGCCAAACTCATGGATGGGCATCTGGTCACGATGGATCCCAGCACGATCTATCGAATGTTGCTGGTTAGAAAATCTCCATTTCTCTAAAGCTTGGCTTACGTACCGCACATGAAAACATATGGGTCCACAAGAACCACATCCGCTCACTGGGTTCCTTCAGCTGTGTGTGCAAGTTCCTCATCATTGCTACGAGAGATCCGGCACTGCGATAAGCAGCAATGACAGACGTCCCATAAGGGCTTCCAAGGGGATCTTTCGGGTGATCACTAATTGCCCGGGCAAAGAAACTTCTATGCAAATAAAGCAGGTCTAATTCACCGGTGATGTAAGTAAAGTTACCGGTTTGTTGAAAAATGACATAACGTACTCATTTCGCGTATAGCCAAGACGATATGGCGTTGCAAAGTGAGCATGACAGTGTCCGGATACCCACCCGCTCGCGGTTCAGAATTCCCGAACCCGGCTACTTGAAGTATCGGGGGAACGGGGAAGGCTCGCAACTTTCTGTCCAATTGAAGGATAGTTGCATATGTTGGCATTTTAGCGCCGAAAGCTTGGTCATGAAGCAAAGTCATGCACTCCGAGGAGTAACGATGCTTCCATGAATTGACTGGTGCGGTAGTCAATACACGTTGGTCAACCTGAACTGATTTAGTCAACTTACATGCTTTGTCGTCCGAATTATCATCTAAATGAGGCATTTTGCAGTCAAAATGCGGGGGGAAGAACGACGGAGGCCTGCCAAATGTCCAGCATTGCCATGAATCGTACGTGAACAATTCCCAGAACAATTCCCTGCGCCTAGACGCCTCGACTGGATCGACCTTCCATTTACCACTGTCCCTGTCTAAAGTGTCGTATTTCAGCTATGTGAAACTGTGAGCAAATATACGAACTGTGTACTCACGTAGGCCAATCTTTATGAATAATTGGGCGAGTCAGATATCGAGGTAACACATCAAAGCTAAAAATAGCTCACGCTTTGGGCAACCTTGACAGCAAGTCCCATTGTGGCCCAACGAGCACCGGAGCTTGTTCCATGCCGATCCACCAAGAAAAGATAGAACGTCATCAGATACTAGTGAGATGATATTACGATCAGCGAACCATGTGATGAATAAAGCCAATTCTGGTAAAAGTACATACCAAAGCCTGGACTGCATTGATGGTGGGGTTGTCGAAGAACGAATGATGGAATAGGGCAGCCCTGGCAAGTTGGTGGTATTTCTCCGCGTCGAGGTTGTACGCGGGTAAATTAGAATTCATGAGAGAGCCAATTGCCAATATCATGAACATCAAGGACAAGCGATGGGCAAGAAGAGGATCATCAGGTATGGGCCCGACGTTTTGACTGTAGAATTGGACGTATACTTCACTATCAAATGATTCCATATTAATAGGGTTGTACCTTGAGACAGTTATCAGTTATCATGACCACAGCCAGATCGTTGAAAGGGTTACCCACATCCATGCGGCATGTGTGAAATAAATAGATCGCAGTTCGAGGGCAATTTCCGCTGGTGGGAGATACCAGTAAAGGTTTTGAAGCCCAACATTTCCAGGGGTAGAGAAGTCAGAGATAGGCAAAGAACCTGCGCGGGCTAAAATCTCAGGGGGCAGAATGTTCTGCAAGTTAACCAAATGGTCGTCTTGCTCAACCTCCTCCGGCAGTTCATTCTAAACCAGATCAGTTTTAGGGGTGAGAGGGATGATTCATCAAAACTCACTTCCAGGAAATACTAAGATGGGCGGTAAGTCAATGAGAGCCACGTAAACAAGGAATAGAATGGCCCAGGTCCTCACCCAAGAGTTTGCGGTATGCCCGTAATATTTCGTCTTTCCGGAAATTGCAATTGATAACGATCCAAAGGCATCCACGACGTCTGGATTCTCTTCTTCCTTGATCGTTACTGTGCTGCCCTTATTATTCACGTCTCGTTGCAGAGGCATCTTTATCTTCAACCGCTCCTCTGAAAGTAAAGGATGCGGCTCGGTAGACAGATGATTGTGAGAAGCCCGTAGGGCATCTTCCAATTCTCGAATACGATTTGCAAGTTCGGATATCTTTTCGTGTAGCTCCTGAGTTGAAGCGAGGACAAACCTATGGTGCATTCCATTAGATACCAAAATGCGAGAAAATTCTCTGGCCGATGCACACCGATTTCCTTGTCCAGTAGTAAGCGATCCCTGATCTCATAGATTATTTGGCGAAATTCCAATTAAAGTCGGAAACACCCACATCAGGGCAAATGGCCCCACAGCCACGCTTAACACAGGAACTACATGGAATTTGTCGATCGCACCGTAGTTTGAGCCTGTATTCCGAATATGATGAATGTGTGTTAGATAAGTAGAGAACTTCACTGTCCGAACAAGTACCTTCGGCATTCAGCGCAGCTCAGACGAGTTGCACCCTTTCGACGTTTCTTTGTGGGGCTATCTGAGCCTCCAAGGCTATCCATTCTCCTCTCGTAGGGTGGAGGGGAGGGCATTAGACAATTTCAGCGGGTAATATGATGATGGGAGAAGAAGAAAAGGAACGGATGATTCTGTCGAGGTTCACAAGCCCTATGCCCGATTTCTAATGAGATAGCCGCACCTACATATGTACAGGGCGGAGATGGCCGATCTGATCACTACCGATCTACTTCCGTCCCACGCGAGCGGCTGTGTCCCTTTTCCTCGAATTCCCTCCAACTGAACTCCATTATTTCTCTCTCCTTCGTTTCACAGAAAACATTTAGAAATTAGACCTTGATACATACAGACCTTGCATTTTCCTTGGATGTTTTTCCTTCCCATTTGACTCCACCCCGATATGCTTCTAATTATTCACCGTCTACTTTTCTTTTTAGAAATTTTAATGGAGTTGTGGGACCGTCCGCCTAATGAATCCCGATTTATCTGTCTCATGGGGTCAATTGGTAATTCTCGTCATCGAACCGTCATCGGAAAAGAGTACAAATTCAGCCCATTACCATCATACTCAAGTTATACGCTCATACGCTCCTTTCTTCTCTGCTCACGGTTTGAAGCTAATTTGCGACAAGTACGCTTGTCAACGTCATGAATCAGTCGATAATCTTCATCAAAGTACCCCGCTTAATTCACGTAGGGTACACGTTTTTTCTGTTTGACCTTCACAATCCTCGAAGTACTCCGCGACCGACGGAACCATCATGATCAGGGATCAGCGTTACGAGCCGAAAAAAAACCACTGCACAATCGAGATAACGCCTAAGAGTGGTGTGTCAAATGAATATCGACGGCGCCGCGAACGTTTCATGTCTTGTCTTCTATCTTTCGCTAGATAACCGTTAGTCATTTGATCCGTTTACCTATCACTATCCTATCACGAAAAAACGACCTTTTTGAAGGAGCTGAAGCGCAAATACTTCCCGAGTAAGAAAACATGAGCACTAGATGGCAAATTTACGTGTCTCATAAATCAGAAAACGAGTATTAACTCGTCTCTAGGTATCTCGAGGCAGGTGCGGGACAGTGTGGGAACCTATTTATGAACATCTATAAAACTGAGCTAATTAGGGAAGATAGGGAAGGACATATGGAGTGGCCCAAACTCTTGAATACCGTTTCTCAATTGTGGAATGATTCTCTCAAGGTTATTTTCGTATGACGGGCTCTCTTGCGTGCGCTTACGTCCCGGGACCGATTATCCGAATCCATAGACAGGCTGTGCAGTCCGGAGAACGTTTTACTCCCAATTCTAGTCCGCGCACTTGCTCATACTTCTGCTTCTCTCTCGTCGAGGTCTATTGACGCGCAGATATTTGTTATCTTGGATCATAATTCTGATCACGGTTCTTGATATTTGAAAATATCCCACTGTTTCAAGGTGCGTTGCGACGTCGAATCATATTTGACAGGGCTTATGACTGTCCTGACCATGCTTCTCTATATTAATTCTGAAGAGGAACGGACAAAATCACGCATCATAGTTTATCCTGGATGCACTATCACAATGCTTCTGAAACTCGTGTTGTATGTATGAACTGGGTAAGAAAGCATCATTCCTCGAAGTTACCCTCCTTTGATGAAGCCTAATAGTTGGGAACTAAAAGGTACGCCTCAGGTTCTATTTCGAAAAGTGGGGTTCAGCAGGTAGGATGGGGTAGCATGTAAAGGATGGTTGGGGTTCAGCATATCATGCCTTGTTCCTCGCGTGGTTATCACGGAGAAGAGCTCATTACTGCCGATAAATGAAGAAACAGTGGATAGTCACTTGAGGCTCTCCACGCGTATTGCATACTTTACACATCTATGAGCCAGGGGGTAGCCACTGGGAAATCAGGATGCGCGCTTGAAATAGAAATAGCACGTCGGTTACCCGTTTCCCCTTAGAGTTATATACGCGCGCCAGGACCCTGTCCGAGAGCGAACACCAGGCGCGATGCTGGGGCCTTCGGGTGTCCGTCAAGCAAGGAAGGATGGGCGGCGCCCTTCGAGGTACGACCATGATATCCTCCTATGCGTTTCAAAGATTGTAGCTGGATGCTTTGAAGCTCTCGGAGCTAGTTTCCAGTCGGTAAAGTGGGTACCGAATAATTGCAAGTCATATCCTCAAATCAATCAGAGTCCCGCCGACGTTCAATGTCAGCACAACCCATCATCACCAATTATGACGCCACATATTTTCGGCATAGGAAGAGTAATATCAAAGAGACAATCACATACGATCACCTACAACTAAAACTTTAGATCGGGCTTTCCCACTTTGCATTTGAGCTTATCGATATATGTAGCAAGATGCAGGGTCGCAGTAGCCCGCCATACCCTTACTTATGTTTATGTCAGACGGTAAAGGACGGTAAAGAACCAGAACCACGTTTGCTGCCGATCGCACAGGCACCCGGATATTGCTATTTATGGATTATTTTTTCCCATTCCGAGATATTTATTTCAAATCGGTTTGAATCACGTTGTTCGCAAAGATCGGGAGATCATGCAATCCAATCGAATTGCAATTCGTGTAAAGGGGTCGTGGAATGTATTGTATGCCACTGTTTAAATGAGTGCTGAAGCGTTGAAATTCAGTCAAAGGTTATTTTTTCTAATCGTCGAAACAAACCGTCGGATCCGTCGGATTTGCGTACTGAATTCCCATGTTATTGTGCTTCTTTTCCGTTGGAGCCGCCTTCAGCGCCGCGGCACATAGCTGTCTTGACCTTGCTCGTGTGCCAGTGGGCAGAAATTTCAATTGATTTTTCCGGAGCCTCTTCAAATCCTTGTTCGTGTTCAATATTTCTTGAAACTCTCGGTAATTCATTGCTTCCGTGACGAAGTCCTCTAGTGATCGAGCGGCACACATTATACAGAAAATAAACATTTGCCCCTTGCGGATTACTCTCTTTTCTCTGTCCAAAATGAAGGATGTGCCTGTGGACCTGATAGACAAAAGCAAAACTTGGCAACGTCTCCGAGACCACCTGGATAATTGACCATCATTACATACTTAACTGTTTGTCTTGTATCCACTGATAGAATCGAGGGAGGTGGTCTACAGCCGTGGGATTGATGAACTTGAGCTCAGACACTCAATAGTGGGCAGATATTATGGTATAAATCTTGTTATTTGAGCCTCTGATCATGACCTGTCCAGAGTTGATATTGTCAGTGAGTATAGTATACGTTTAGTAATGCTTGATGCACAACAGTTATATCACTCATACTCAATACCTCAGCCATGGCAACCACAAATTTGTACTTTTGCGGAGTGGATGGCTTTGAAGGCACAGATTGTCTAGGGTGGACTCGTCCACATTAATTGGGTGTCTCTAAACATCGAGTAAAAACAGAATTTTAACGACATTAATCCACGAAAGAGCTTGAAAGATCTGCTTCTAAAAAGAAGTACAACAGTAAGCTACATAATAACGTTTCGGGAAATGTGGGGACGGGCGCCTAACGACGTTAATCTATTGATAGAACATCTAACAACGGCATATCAAGTTTCACCATTCCTAATTGAAACAAAGCTACCAACAACCCAATCCCATAGATCATCTAGGACGTAAAATGCGGAAATGCGAGTATATATGATGCAACAACCAAGTAGATAAAGGGGACATGCTTAGCCGCACTTCAGTAGAGACCGCCGCAAGGATGACAAACTGATTAAATGGATCAGTCCACTAGTTCAGGGAAGACTCGCGCTAACGTTTCTTCGCATCCACCACGAAAGACGGACGTAGCCGTCGTCTCATCTTTCTCAGAAGGATCAAGGTTGAACACGGCGACGTGTCCTTTACGCCTCGTAACGCGATAGGCATATCCAGCGGCAGGGTGTACCTAGTTTGAAATCAACTTGCCTGTCTCACAGATAAGGAAATAGAGAATCAGAATGCAGACCGTAGATGAAGTACCAATAACCAAACACATATCGGCCTTGAACACGAGCTGGTTGATTTCGTCTAGGTGGTATGGTTTTTCTCCGAACCAAACAACGCCAGGCCTTGCTAGCGACTGACACTCTGGACACCGAGGCAACTCATCCAATGGAATATCGTGGTCCTTCGACCCAGCGTCAGTATAATTTTGTATATCTTCTTCAGCCTTGCCTAAAGCTGGACAGAGGGGGGTCGAGAAATCTTCCGCGCGCCAATCACACTTCGTGCATTGTACCTTAAATAATTTACCATGCATCTGCAGAATGGATCCCTTTTTGGAACGATATCCAGGCCCTGTGAGATTTTTCTGTGCCAATGAAGCTTCGACTTCGCTAGCTGCTTTGAGCGACAGTCGATCGACATTTTGGGTAATCAGGTGGAAAGATTGGACAGCGGGGGAGACGGTCTTGAGCACATTGGGTATAGCGAGTTTGGCGAGGATCCGATGGGCCAAATTTGTTTGAGCTTTCAAAGCTCTTTTTGATATGGTATAAGAAACATGATAATCGCGCAATAGACGACCAGAAGACTCACTTTTGACGACGGTAATAATAGAATTGCCACACAAGCGAAGGATTTTCATTGAATGCTTCTGGCGTGGCAAGATTAGTTGCATCTAAGGATCTCCACATTCCACCACCATCTCTGAATGTCGGGATTCCTAAATCATTTCGTAAGCAACTCCTGACATCAACAGAAGAAAAAACTGTCAATAATCTCCTGGCAGAATGCGCACCTGAGGCTGCTGAAAGACCGGCACCGGCAACAACAATGATGTATTTTGCTGCGGCAAATGCTTCTCTGAACTTGGTTACCGTTTCGGCATTGGTACCTGAATCTACTTCCATCGAAGAAAACAAGAATATTGCCTGGCGTAGTATTGGCGATACGGAATTTCGAAGTTACCGGACAATTGCGGGGAGTGGCCGGGGCTGACAAAGCGATTGCTGCCGGTGCCCTGCCACACCAAGCAGGTTCTTGTGCCACTATATGTTCAAAGTCAAGGTTTGCGAGTAACACGTTGAAACTTGCTTATAATTGTTCATCTAGTAGGCAAATGGACTGTTCCTTCACACAAAATAATCCGAGACTACCTTTAGGACAGACGGCGAACGCGATATGTCACCTATGTCACGTCAAACGTGACGACTCCCCGTATGATTCCGAGTCTTCCCGTTCAGAGAACATTCCTCTGCATGACTGTCAACGTTCAACGTTCAAACGTTTAACACTGACAAATGTCTCTCGTCTGCTATATTGATTTTCTAGGAGAACATTACACCTTGGATTGACCTTGCTTAACTCGTCTGGTTGTCAAACTGTTGTCGTAACTCTGGTCAGTTCGTGTCTCCGTTGTCTCTCCGAAAAGATATCTTTCTTGCCTTATCAATATTCTCCTGGACTCAGGGTCAAACGTCCAGTAATCTGTTTTGATCTTCTTGTCTTTATCGTTTCGCCGACTGCCTAGTATATGGCCGATCTTGTTCTTCGCGTGTATTGATGAATCTAATCGGCCGCCTTTGTTATAGGTCCTTTCCGGTCATCTGATGACGCTCATCATCCTCTCAAATATACATTATACACCAAATGGCTTTTTTACCAGAGATGCGAGAGCACTAGGAAAATGCAGTGCGGAGGCTGTATACAATTCCAAACGGAACTCGTTCTAAGCAACCAATGTGTAATATGTACCAAGCTAGCTGAAGGTTGTCTTTTCACTCATGGTCGGGTTCTTTCACTGATTGCGGCTTTGAGTCAGTCGAACAGAAACTAAACACTACCTATCTTTTACCTCTCACTGGGTCCTATTTCGGTTCTCGAACGTCGTTGCCTGAGTATATCTCAACTTTGTCTCTGTTTATAAACGTCTAAATGCGTCGGTTAAGCTTTGCTATCCCAAAATTCCTGTGTTTTTCTCGCTGCTGCTGCCAGAACAGGTACGCACACCGAGCGTAGGGATTTCTCTTAATGAACTGGTCTTAGGACATACACTCCGTGATCTTGCGCTCCATGATCTTGCGCGTTTCCATGAGAAATTTCCATAACTGACTCCAATTTTTTCATCGCAGCTGCACACTCCAATGATTGCCTCCGTTTTTAGGTGCGTGCCTATGTGACTCTCATCTTTCTGGAGCTTCTTCATGAGCCCTCACGAATCGTACATCGGCATAGATGATCCGAAAGCCATCTGACCGTGACCAATCAACACACGCAATATATACTGTACTTGTGATTCTACGAGTCTGCGTTTATAGCTGGGATTCGATTTCTGCAAAGTAAAAGTCCTTGGTCTCTGTTCTCCTTACGTTCTGCCGCTTGCTAAGACACAAGATCTCTCATTCTTCATTTTACTTTCGATATACGAAGAGTAGCGGCTCACATTGGCGTCGCGAGCGAGGGTTGGAACTTGGTTAGGTCAGATGAAGCATATGTACCAGGGATATAAAATACAGGGTACGATATGGCGGTATGTTGAACAAATTACGAACGAATTGGGTCGCTTCAAAGCATGGAGTGCAAGTGACGTTAAATTCCGACGAAGTACGTACTTTTTTTTTTTTCTTTTCATAATCTGTGTCGACAGAAACAAACATTGAACTTCACATCCAGCGCTTCAGCCTACAAGATGGATTTTCAGAAGAACTAGAAGCCATAATCACAAGTGAAGAGGACGGAAATAGTTACCGACAAAGGGTCAGATTGTAAAGGTCGGCGAATCTAGCGCCTACTAAAAGTACAGATTATGGTGGAAATGTTTTTTTCAAGATAAAGCCGGAAGATTATAGAGACTGAACAATAATGAACTTTTCTCCTTGTCCTATCTTTCTGACTGCAAGGCTGTGTCTCTAAAAATAGTTTCCAGACGGCGGAGAGCTCGGCGAGTCACTTAGTACTATGGGCAACGAATCCCATTCAAACGCCGCCAGACTTGTTCTTTCCCACCATGAGCGCTCTATCGATGGACAACCCGTTGCTTATTCGCGCAAAGATATCTAGTAAGTTGTTCATGAATTGTGTTTCGAGCATGTTTATAAGTATTAACGTTCTCGCCCCCAAGCCCTCGTGGTTAAAGGCAAAACGAAGGCTTTGAAAAAAGACAGATACAGGCACTTTGCAGTGATCGAGAAGGATGGCGAAAAGGTGGCAGAGAACGAGCATACGAAGGCTTCACAAGAGACTGGCGAGGTCAAGGTCGAATGGAGTGTTGATCAGGAAATGTATGTGGTCACATCCAAGTCATTGTATCGTGTACATATTAATAAATGAATCAAAATCAGACTACTTGCGTTGTCATCGACAATCAAAGTTACCGTCTACAGTAAAGGTCAACTCTTCTTCAAACATGGAATAGGCCAATATGAAGGGCCCATAATGGATCTTATTGGAAAGAGTGAGTGTCTGCGTCCTTCCAACCCAGCCGAACTTAATATTATCTACCTTGTCAAGATGATCCGTTTCCGTTGAAGACAGAGGACGGCGAGACGACCAAGTCGAACATTATGATCAGCGTTGCGCTTATTACTAGCCCTGATCCACTCAACAACGTCGCTCAGGTCATGACTACTGTTGATGAGGAACTCTCAGCAATGAAAAACTGGAATCTTGACGCACCCGGCGTTATAAATTTCAAATCCATAGTCGGTGGGATTCTTCAGGTGACCAAAGTCATTATGGATCAAGTAGTTCACGTAAGTGCAGTCAATTATGCTACCTTAGGATCAAGTAGGCTAATTATGCAACTAGGCACATCCTATTATCAAGGTCTCTTGGTCAGCGTTTGCATTTTTGTACCAGGTGCGCCGGCTGGGCTTTTTTTATACAAGTTATTCAAGTCAAGTTATTAATCTCAAATCAATCTCTGAAGGCTGTGGAGAAAACTGCTGTCGAAGATGAAGCAGTAAAAAATCTTGCAGAAGGCCTTCGGGAAATGCTAGGAGTTGCAAGTGTTAGCCCTGATTTACTCATTATCAAGGGGACAACAAATGTTATTTCGGATATCAGTCTCCTTTCTCTCAAAGTTGCATCAGCTATTCATGAGTATGCTGGGCACAAGAGCTTCATCAGTAAATTTTATTTTATTTTATTTTATTTTAAAAAAGCTAACATGGGCTATGATAGAGCGTGTCACTGTTCTTACTTTGACTGGCTCTTTGCATTCTCGCATTACAAAATATGATGCAGAATGCAAGGGTTTGTTGCAGAAGTTTGACAGAAGAATCATAATGGGAACTCATAGAGGTATAGGTGTGTAATTTGAACACAAGGCATTACAATTGCATTGCTGATAAGCAGAATAACATAGACAAGCTTACTGAAATTATGGTAATAATTTTCTGCAATAATGTGTCTCTATACTAATTTCTATTCAAAAGACTACCACAACTAGTGGTAGTAAGATGCCACAAGTAAAGCTGTTTAGGCCAATATCAACCACCCGCTTTGTTGGCCGCCATATGGAGCTAATAAAGCTCAAAGAGCATTTTCAAAACAAAAACAGTGGTGATAGATGCTCATTTCTGCTTCATGGCATTGGGGGTATTGGAAAAACTCAGCTTTGTTTGCAATTTGTACAAATAGCTCAGAAAGAAGGCCTGTAGGTTTAATTTTCCTTTTTTATCTGCATACTTCTTATAATTTCTTGTCAAGTTTCTCTCAGATATTCTTCATTGATGCTGAATCAGAGTCAAATCTGATTTCTAGTTTTGAGGCTATTTTTCAAAATACACCAGCCCTTATCTCATCTGGGCTCCCACAATCACCCAGAATGGTTCTTGATTGGCTATCCAAGCTAGAAGAAGAATGGCTTGTGGTATATGATAATGCAGAGAACTTTATATCTGAATATCTGCCACCAGGGAATAGAGGTAATATTTTAATGACCAGCCGGAATCCAGGCCTAGCACGGCACACATCTGGATTTCAAATGGCTGTAGATCAAATGTCTAAAGATGATGCTCTTTCTCTCTTTAAATCATCTGGATGTCATATCAATCTTTCTCCAGAGGATGAAACCATTTGTGAGAAGATTGTTATAGCTCTACAATTTTTTCCACTTGCTATTGACCTTGCTGGAGCATATACTGCTGCTGTTACTGGATTCTGTGACTTACATGAATATTTGGAGTTAATTCATCAGAAAAGTGCAGATATTCTTAATGCTTTTGATACTGCTAAAGCCACACCATATCACAACACTCTTCATGGTGCATGGGAGGCATCTATACAAGCAATAGAAGCTAAAGCTATTTCTTCAAGCCCAGGATATGAGGCTGCACAAGCTGCAATTACTCTTCTTCAGATTTTTGCATTTATGCATCATAGCAATATTGATGAAGACATATTCAAGAAAGCTGCTATTAGCTATAATGCTAATGATTATCTAGATGATTTTTCTAAACCTCCCATATTATCTGCTGAATTACAAAATATTCTCAGATTGAATGAAGATAGAATATCTTGGGATATAAGTCTGTTCAGACAGGGAATTCAGATTCTCTGTTCTTCTTCTTTGATGCAGAAAAATGAGAATAAAAGAAGTTATTCAATCCATCCATTGATTTATGCATGGAATAGGAGTAGAATATTATCTTTAAATCAATTGAATATATGCAAAGAAGCATATACTGTCCTTTTGTCTTCAGTGTCATTAGAAGATACAGATGATGCATTAATTCCTCTTCTTATTCCACACATAAAGGCAAACCAGCAATATCAGCTTACAGCAGCAAATGTAGATGAAGCATACAGTGACTATCTATATGAAAGGCTTCAGTATGTATACAAGTATGCAAATGAGCACAAAGATCAAGAAAGCTTGCTCCATAAAATGATTGAGGTCAGAAGTAGCACTCTTGGTGCCAATCATCCCAAAACATTGGAGAGCAACATGCTATTAGGAATAGTATGTCATAATCAAGACAAAAATGAAGAAGCAGAAATCATTTTGAAAAATACTGCAGCTAGTATGGAGGAAGTACACAAAGACAATCAATCAATGACACTTTATTGCAAAAGCAAACTTGCACATGTATATTTCTGTCTAAATAAGCTCAAGGATGCAGAAGAGCTATATTTGAGTGTGCTACAGGTACAGAGAAATGTTTTGGGAAAGGATCATCCAAATACCATACATACCATGAATGCACTTCCAATAATATACAAAAATCAAGGAATGCTTATACAAGCCAAAGAGTTATGTCAAGAACTGTTGACTCTAAACCAAAGAATCTTGAGTGATAGCCATATCCAAACTCTTGATAATATGTATAATCTTGCATTGATACATATGTTGCAAAAACAGTATAAAGATGCAAGAATCCTTCTACTTGATGTAATAAGCAAACATAAAGATATTGCACAAGATAAGCATCAAAATGGCTATAAATATAGGATTGCTCTAGCAGATCTTTATGTTGCTCAAGGTGAATTGTCAACAGCTGAGACAATTAACCTTGAGGTGATATATGAAATAAGTCAGAACATGGGTGAAAACCACCCCCAGACTATTACATATAAGAGCAACTTGATCAATCATTATCTTAGTCACAAGAAGTGGAAAGAAGCAGAAAATCTTCTTGTGCCTCTGGTCAATGCTAGAAAAAAAGTACTGGGTGAAGAGCACCCTGATACTATTGAATCTGTGAACAAATTGATTTCTCTTCAAGCTTTGCATGCAAAAGAGACTGAAGAAAATAAAAATATTTCTAAAGCAATGTCTATAGAGAGAAAAGTGCTAGAAGAAGAGAGTGCACATAGTCTTTCAAGCAAGACCAATTTGTCTAATATCTATATAAAACAATCAAAATGGCAAAAAGCAGAAGAAGTTCTTATATCTCTGATTGATGCTAAAAGAAAAATATTAGGGGAAGAGCATATCAATACTCTTTATTCTATGCATCAACTAGCCTTTGTTTTATCTAGTCAAAGAAAATATGCTGAATCAGAAAATCTGTATCTTCAAGTAATATATTTGAGAGGGAAAATATTAGGACAGGAGCATGATCATACTCTTTTAAGCAAGGGTAATCTGTCTATCATCTATCGGGATCAAAAGCACTGGCAAAAAGCAGAGAATCTCCTTGTGCCTCTTTGTGACTCTAAAAAGAGAGTCCTCGGAAAAAACCATTCTTCTACTCTTTCTTCTATGAATGACTTGGGTATGGCTTTTACTTCTCAAGGAAAAAACAATGAAGCAGAAAAAATTTATCTTGAAGTAATAGCTCTAAGAGAGAAAATATTGGGACATGAACATGAGAGTACTCTTACAAGCAAGGGAAATTTAGCTTCTCTTTATCTTAACCAGTCAAGATGGCAAGAAGCAGAAAATATCTATATGCCCCTTGTTGAAACCAGAGAAAGAGTACTGGGAAAAGAGCATGTATCCACTCTTAATGCAAAGCATGATTTAGCTTTTGTCTTTTCAAAAACAAAGCAAGAGGCTAAAGCAGAGAAATTATACTCTGAAGTTATTCCCTTGAGAGAAAAAGTCTTGGGATGTCAACATGAACGCACACTGTTAACCAAGGCCAGTTTAGCTACTTTGTATGGCAGTACCAAGCGCTGGAAACAAGCAGAGGAAATTTTAGTACCACTTGTTGAGGACAGAAAAAAATTGTTTGGAAAAGAGAATCCTTCTACTCTTAATTCTATGCATGATTTAGCCTATGCTTTCAGTTTCTTAAACAAAGAAGCAGAAGCAGAAGAACTATACCTTGAGGTAATACCCCTTAGGGAAAAAGTATTAGGGAAAAATCATGCACGTACTCTTTTAAGCAAGGACAATTTGGCTAAAATCTACCTTGAGCAAGAAAGATTCAAAGAAGCTGAAGATATTTACTCACCCTCTGTTGATCTCAAAGACACAGTAGTTGGAGAAGATTAGTATATTATTCCAAGTTCTATGATTGATTCAAATGTTACTGGTTATGTGTGATTCTTAAGCAAGACTTTTCTACATGTATTGAACTGTTCCGAACAAAATATATGGACAAGATCATAAAATATATATAAAACCTCTTGTATAGGCCCATCTGAGTTTAGTACATTTCCGTTCAATTCTGTTAGGTATTTTGAGTAAATTGAAAATATATCGTGTTATATTATTTAGTTACGAGGCATAAGCATAGATTAATCAGCTGTGGTAAGCAATTCCAAGGTGTATCACGGGTCGCATCAAGGTCACATCGGGCTGTACCATTCTCCTTTACAAAATAGGTGTGAATGGACGAACAACAATATTCCACTCTTGAATTGGCTCGACTTGATGCTCCCTTATCAGTCTAGTTTACAGGAGAGAGGTAATTGTCATAAAAATAAGAAATTCGCATTCGTAGAGCAAGATACCACACCCAAATAGGTTTCTACACCCTACGACCAAACCTGTGGACATCACCTATAAAAAATCCCCAAAAATTATGATGTATAACGTCGGCCTCTTTTCCAGCAATGAAACGTCGGAATGATTGCGATATTTCATCAAAATGCGCCAGTGATACCCCATCGAACCAGCTCGGATAAAAGCCACTTTCTGCCCAGTCAATAACCCATAACACTCCGTCGTCGGAAAGAAGAATGTTACCCAGGTTCAAGTCGCCGTGAGCATAAACAAGATCCCAGGTCTCCTTACCCATAACAGGTTCTGGTTTGAGTTCATGTAGCCGGCCTTGACCTCTGTGGTATCGCACTGAAGAAATCCACCCAGACATAGCAACCATCGCGCACCACGCCTGGAATTGGGGAACTGATCCAAAGGTCCCAAAATTGTCACTATCAAAAAGCGGTCCTTTGACGTGGTGTGTTTCCAGTTGACCCAGAGTGGTGCCCTTCAGACGCCGGAGCTGCGAGAGATAGCAGCGCAAGGTGCACGCGATGCGGAATTTCATGAACGTACTTTGCGTATCCCAACATTCAAGGAGCATCTTCCCTGGTATGAGATCTGATACTATCCACTCGCGTAGATGGCGGTGACGGATTTGAGGAACAGGAATACGAGTGCGTCGACGGACGTAGTCGGTAGCTACTATTTCGTTGTGGTCAATATCTTTGGCAATTAAAGTAGACGATATTTGGTGCGTTGGCATGGCGTGAAACACGGTCTTTGTACGGATCTTGAGGGACTTGTCCCATTCTTGTGCAAGTGGAGATGATGCCAGCTCTTTGACAAGCTTGTCGTCCAGTTCCTCAAGGTCGGGTGTCTGGAAATTTTCAGCATCGATATGCAAGCTAGCAATCAACCCGAACTTACATCGACGTTAACATCTTTTGGAACCGGAAGGGAGAATAATGCCGCAATGAGGTCCAACAGGTTATCTGTGAACCGTCCAACTACTGAGGACAGTTTTGAAGCAATGGCCGCTGCACCAGATTCACTTCTCTCAAGTAGGACATCAACTAGACCCTAAATTAGTCGTTTCTCGTACGCGCAGTTGAAATCGAACAAACCAATATGTTCGCACAGCGATTCGAACCCTTCCCCGTTGGAACAGTTTACCGTGAAATATGACAACCCACCGCTGTAGTAAGCTGCTCGAGTTGATTGCCATCGTACATTGAGGTCTGCTTCCGAGTAATCCTTTGCCACAAGATCGCGCTTAGTTCCAACATAACACTTCTGGAACTCGCGAACTTGGTCGATATAGGGATTCCGGGCGAAATCTATGTATGCCTTTAACGACGAGTCCACGAGCACGAGCGCAAAGTCTGCGTTTGGAAGGGTGCTTGTGCCGTCTTTGATGACGTGGCTACAAAAAGAGTAGGTACTCCCATCGGATCGAAGTTCAAAGGCATCCTATATAATTTCAGCACATATAATGCACAACGTAAAGGAAATCCCTCACAAGGTTCTTCTTGAGACTCTTCTTTCCAGTTTTTGGGCCGCCTACGAATTGGTTATTGACAAATTAAACACGTACACACACATAGTTTTATATGAAAAAAATATCACCTGTGATGATAATATTGAACGTATGCCGGGTCATGTCGAAAGGAGAAACTCAGTGGACGACAAAATGGTGGAAAAACAGGCATCGGGTAAATTTCATTTCCAGACATCGGATTTCGCCGAGCTAATTATAGATAATCTCTAATCTTATCGTCAACCGCTTATCCAAAACGTCCATTTCGAGTTGTATGTACGTACGTACGGAGGTGTTGAAAGTTCGAAGTGACGGCGAGCATTGGACAGAACTCAAAGCTCCACCTCAACGGCTCGCTTAAGTACTATCGACGATGCAAACCACAACCCCCAGCTCGGCATACATCCCGAAAATTCCACTGTCATCCCTCACACTCCAACCAGCAACACACGCGCAGATAATCGAATCGCACCGGCGGACGTACGAGGAGTGGGGGGTTGGGTTCGCCGGTGGGAAAGAGAATGGAGGCGGGTTGACCTTGGAGGAGTATTTGGCGAGGGAGAGAAGGACGCTTGATGAGGGCGAATGTGCGAGGGATGGGCGGATGAAGGTTTGGTGAGTGCCGAACTATGCAGGCCAATTGATTGAGCTTTAATTTGGGTTTACTCCAAATTTTAAATGAATTCGCAGGGTTCTGGTGAGAAGAGACGATCCAGAGAGTTTGGAATTTATGTGTTCGTGTGAGACGTTAGTATCTGTTTGTTTTGTCCGAGTGGTTTCTACTTTATCAATCAGACGAATAGATTTAAACGCGATGCCTGGTACGTTCCCAACAAAACGAGCAAGGGCGAGGCGTGTATTGCGTACGGAATAGCTTCGGTATTCACGCCTGCAAAGAAACGAGGATCGGGGTATGCGAAGCATATGATGCGGTTGTTGCATTGGGTATTGGCCGGGGAGGGATATTTAGCCGAAGTCAAGACAAATTGGCCCCTGGAGGAGTGGGGCGAGAAACCCAAGGGAGGGATGGGAGATGGACATGGAGGAGATGCGTTGTTCAGTGTGCTATGGAGCGACCTTGGGCCGGATTTTTATAGGAGATGTGGGATGGGATTAGAAGAAAGAGGTGGATGGGAGTTATTGGATCAGAAGATGCGGGTATGGGATGTGAATAGTATCGATTCTTCCACTGCTGTTGATGAGGAATGGGAATGGCTGGATGAGAAAGGTGTGAATGAGGTATGGAAAGAAGATGCAGAAATGATGAGGCGCGAGTTGGACGCAAACCAATGCACGATCTTACCAGACAAAGGCGTCGGTGACTTTCAGATTGACAGGAAGAGGGAGGCATGGGTCAAGATGCGTCCTGTTCCGAAATATTGGGGAGTACGACATGTTAAAGATGGTTTACGACGATATGCTACGTGGACTATCGAGAAACGGGAAGAAGGAAAATGGGTGATGGTGGTAACGAGACTGCGAGGAAGTTTGGAGGACGTTCTAGCGGAGTTCTCCAAGAAACATGGGATATCGACCATCGAGTGTTGGGGAATGGGCGATACACAGAGAACAGACCATTTGACTTGTATAAAATGGTACTGCGCCAACCAACTGGAGTTGAGAAACGACGAAAAGTGAGTTGATTACAATCTGAGCTATCCTATCGTGGCTGAAGAGGAGAACAAGGTTCTGTTGGTGTTGAATCGTATGGCCACTCCGTACTCGAGTTGAACCCAGCAGCGTGATTGTTATATCAAAACCGTCGCAATAGGTTTTGTTTTCTTCACTTTTCAAGGACAAAAAGCGAGGGAGCGAAATAGTGATTTTGAAAGATAGGCCAGAGGTGGCTAGGGTTCGTCCAAGACAGAGGTATTGCACCTGCTGTCGTCTCTGGCTATGTGCGTTTACTGTAGTTGTTTTCGTTTACACCCAAGCATCTTTCCCTCGACACCAACTCGACATCACTTTCTGTGTCAAGGGCCTAGCCACAATTAGTCCAGAGACCTGCACACTTGAGAAAGGAGGCCCCTAGTTTCTGGAGACAACCCTGCATTAATCGTAGACAAGAAATCTCGTCAAACCGAGACAGGTTGAGTTGCAGCATCGTTCCTTCAGCTAGGGATTCTCGGGACAGTTGACCGTACTTTTGATGACTTTGGGGGTCATAAGCACGTCTGCCACTGGAATTTAAGGGTGTTCTTCGATTTGACGGACTATGGGACATGATTCGAGTGTGAAACTTTTCCTTGATGACCGGTGTATTATCGAAAAGTGTAGGGACGACAGTCTAGGTGTATATGACTATACAGACAAATCAGTAAGAAAAACATGGTGTGCATCTTCCGACTGTGTTATTGAACGATGAAGTTGTAGAAAGAAAAGAGAGAGAGGATAATGATTTAAGCTAATTAACGTGGCTGACGGCGATAGCAAGGGTCTGTTGGTGTTAGTTTGTACAGTCACAAGAGAGTACCTTACTTTCTCTTTCTTTGCTTCATTCATGTACTTGCAATGTCCTACGATACTCTCAGTACAAATGCTCCTGATATCCATGCGTTCAACAAGTTTCCCCACACCCGCGCACAGCTAGTTGCTCTCTCTCGCCAGTATAAACCATTAGAGTCAGACTCAGGCTCTCTGGATCATGTCGAGCAGCGACTGGTGAATCAGGTCGTCAGCCTCCTTGCTGCCGAGAGAGAAGATGACTTGAAAGTGTTGTTGCAGGAGGTATACGGCATTGACGATGAATCCGTGAGTGTCAGCGTTGTTGACGAGCAGTGATGGCTGCTGACGAAGCCCTGATGCAGGTCGAGCATGGCGTGCTCGAGCTCATGCACAAGCACAGAGACGACGTCGCCGGCGTTCCTTTTCTATTCCTTACTCCTACTCGCCGCCCCATATCCCGTCCTTCCTCGCGAGCATCATCCACATCGCGCTTACGCCCCGACGCCCCCATATCAGCTCCCACTTCGCCCCTAGCCAACCTCTTCCGCAAACCTACCATGTCTGAACATTCTCCATCTTCATCACCAATCTTATCATACTCAGCCATACCCTCGTCGGCGTTTATATCCCAAAGCCAATTCACCGCATCGCTACCAGCTTCACCACTGTCCTCACCTCGTCTCCTGAACGCAAAAGCGAATGAATTCAGACCAATTCCTCGCCCTCTCTCCGCTGCTGCGAGCCACCCACACTACCCACACAGTACGCCCTCGTCTCTTCTTGGATTGAGGGCGGATACTCCTTCCCCGGACATGTGGGCACACAATTCTCCACGCGCGACGAGCAATTTGGCCATTGCTGCACCGTTAATTGCTGACCAAACCCCTTCGGGGCACGGTACAACTCCATTACGCTCTTCCCACAGACCAAAGGATTTCAATGACGACGAGGAAGACCCGTTCGATCCGTTCTCGTCGAACAACAAGAACAGTGGTGGGAACAACGGTAATCCACTACAAACGTTCCATTCGATCACGATTTCAGATTTTGATACCAATTCGTGGGATGCGGGTGACTCTCCTGAGGATGGACAAGGACAGCAGCAGCAGCAGCAACAACAACAACAGCCATTCCCACTCTCGTTCTTCCCCTCTGATTCGGATCTAGAATTTCCGAACAACAACTACTTTGAAGATTTCGACGTCAATGATGATCCTACCGCCATGTACGCCATTAACGGCTTTAGTACTAGCTATAGCGCAAATAGTCTATCCTCTTCTTCTGCCCTTGGTGGTGCAGTAGGAGGAGCGACTGACGATGAAGCTTCCGCCGCATTAACAGACGGTATGACACCCTTCGATGTGCTCACGTCCATCTTTGGAAGCACATTGGCCCCTAGCGAGTTGGAAGACGCGTTAGCTGCGAACGGGTTTGATTTCGAGCGTGCGATGGCTTGGCTGGTCGATAGGGCTTTACCTTCCTCTGCTACTACTGGCCAGCAGCCACAACAGCCACAGAGGATGCAGCAGCAGTCGATGGGTGCTCGAGTGACGCTCGTTGGCCGAGGAGCACCCGCTGGGAGAGGCATGCCCCCGGGCCAGATGATCATGATGGGAAGACAGCAGCAGCTTTTGCAACAGCAGCAGGGAGGCGGAATGGGATCACAACAGCAGCAGCAGCAAGGGCGATTTGTTAATGGACGACCTGCGCCCGGTGGGAATAGGGTCTGCCGCTATTTTGTTGCAGGGGAGTGTTTGAGGGCGGATTGTCGGTTCAGGTGGGTTACTATTTTTATCTTTAGTTCTTGAACTTTCGGTGCTGATGGAACTTTTTTTTTTTTTCATTATCATTTCCTCTTATTTGTTTGGTTTTTTTACCTCGTCTATCTGTTCGTTTGCGTAACTGGGAACGATGCGTTATTTATCTTAACGTTAACTTCATCGACTCACCTCTATAAACATCGTCAACTAATTTACCGACGTTTATCCGAACATTAAACATACCTACTACAACCACTACGAATTATCCAGCCACGACCTCGAACGCGCATTATGCCGCTTCTGGCTACGAGGAACATGCGCGAAGCAAGAATCGTGCGAGTTCTTGCATCATCTACCAAAAGACGTGGACATGGCAAGTCTGAACGCCGTCCTGGCACGAGCGAACGTACAGCCAGGTACGGGCCCCTTGGCGGGTCATATGGTTGCCTTCGCGAATGTAGGAGTAGGGCAGCAGCAACAGCAGCAGTCCTCGGACGAGTTCCCTGTACTGGGTTATGAAGGGGGCGTTAATGGTGTCGGAGGGCCGAACGGAATGGGCAGAGGCGGTCCTGGTGCGATGAAGAAATATGCTTCGTACCTGAACGATCCCAGTCGGACGAGGTTCGCTGCTGCTGTTAAGAAGCCTGCGCCTGCAGCTTTAGACGAGAATGGAAACTCGTCGAACGGTGTTAATGGGAATGGAACCTCGACGAATGCGAATGGGACGGCAGCAGCTCGCAGTGTCCTCGGTGCAGCTGCTGATAACTTGTATCACCCCACAGCGATCGTCGCTCCTCGTCCATCGCCTCGTCTGAAGCTCCGCCCTCCTCTTTTGTTACCCACGATACCTACCGGCGGATCTCTTTCTTCCTTGTATATGACCTATCGCAACCGGGCCCTACAGCTCGGAGCTACGCGTAACGCGTGTCTGTCGCGTGCAGCAGACGCATGGCGACGTGGAGACGGGGCTGGTGCGAAGAGGTTCAGCAAGGAGGGCCAGGCGATGAACGAGCGGATGAAGGAGGAGATGCGCGAAGCCGCTGCTGGCCTCGTGAGGGAACGCGTGAAGGTAGCAGAGAGCGCTGTGAGAGGACGCGATGCGGGCTGGAGTGATGATCCAGGTGATAGAGGTGTCAGAGGACGTGTGGTTGGTGCTGGGCTAGGCGTGTGCCTTGGAGTTGTAGGAAGGAACCAGCTGGCAAGTCTACCCGGCGGCAATGGCGTGGTTAGCTCGGCAGGCTCTGGTGCTGGCGCTGGGAATGAGCTCACCCAGGACGAACGCACGGAGGCTATGCTTGATTTGCACGGTTTGCACTCGAACGAAGCCACTGAAGTGCTTGAGAAATTCCTTTTGGGACTCGAGCAGGAACATTTCTATGGGCTGGCGTATGTTATCGTTGGAGAGGAGAAACATACGGGATCCCAGGATTTGCAGAGAGGCGCGGCGCCTGCGAGGGGCGGAAGACTCGCTATGGCTGTCAAGGAGTGGCTGCACCGCTGGGGGTACCCTTGGAGCGAGCGCGATGGAGTGGTTTGTGTGGATGCGTTGACGCATTTGAGTGCATGAGTGCACTGTATGTGTGACTCCGCGAGGGTAGGGAAGGTGGAAGACGATGAAAATGTATCAACAAAATTGGCCTGTTGCGGGTCGAAGAATCAATCCCAAGAAGAGGAATTAATTTAATATATCGAAGGTGAAGAAGGAAAAAACAAAAATGTATGTATGTACTACGTCTTATTGCCAGCTTGGCAGCGGTTCTTGGTTTTCTCTCTTTTATACTTTTTTCCCCTTTAAATTTATTATGGTCCTTTCCTTGTTCTATCTTGCGTATTCCTTGGTCCGTACAGGGCCTTTATAACCTCTGCCTTTCTACTTTCTTACCAGTTCGCGCATTCGCGGCCCAATGGACAAGTTGGGCTCGAGTCCTCGACAAACAGACCTGAATCCGTTCCTTTTATTTCTGTCTGTCTTTTGAAGTTCAGGTTGGAATCGAACGATAGCTAGCTTTTTCCAGTTACGGTTGCTTAGTTTGTTTATATACCTCTTACCCATGTTTCGACGTGGTCGATATTTAATGTCTTTTTGGCTAGTTACCCCCTTTTTTTTCCCTTTTTTCATTTTCGTCGTCCTTGTTTCTTACTGCGTACATGAAGCTTGTTACGTAGACTGTACGTAGTTGTTTATTGTCAGTTGGTAGATGCTTGGATTGTTATATCTGTCTGTCCTACTCCTTGCGCTTAGCATGCTTCAAGTTTAGTGTCCTCTGATTAACTATCTGTAGGTTTAGATGTTTTTGTTTTCCCAATTTATTCGCGTGTTTCCCATGATATTAACTATTCGAGCCCTCATCCTGAGGTTGATTATATGATTTAGACGAAGATCCACAGGTCCAGCATTCTGTAGGGACGACGTACATATACAAGACAAACGTCGGCGGTTAAATGCAGCATTTCTTTTATGATATACGCGGCGTGAGATTAGGGAAGACAGCATCAAGACGGCCGCTTAGAGAGAATGTGTGAATGGACCTGCAGTACATAAATGCAACAGTTGAAGGATCCAAACAAAGGCGTAGAGGTAGATGCTCCTGCAGCCACGAGTTTGAAAGCACCTAGAGAATCTTCGACCAGAAAACGAAATTATAGCAGTAATTTAACTTCAGTCAGGGGATTTGCAGATAGTCAACTTGGTTAGCTGAATGATAAGTTGTAGATAGTGCATGATTGATGTTCTTTTGAAGGCAGATATAGCGAACAACACACAAGCAAACCTCACGAGCGAAGTGAAGTTCCAAGCAGAAGCAAGTCCGCCCACAGTAGTTAAATGTTGAACATGAAGCCTTCAAAATTGGTACGGAGACCAAATAGAGCCATAGAGCCCTCTGAAAAGTTTGAAAAGATACATACCTTTTATAAATGTCGTGGGCGGTAGTCCAAGTGAATCCCAGAATATCGGGCATACTTGAGTTAGAAAATGGACAGAGCCTGGCCTGTTTTCGGTGTCTTTAGACGTATTTCGCACTTTACAAAGTGCACCCCAAGTGCGTGTAGTTTTCCTGATGGTTATGCTTCGAGACGAAACCGATGGAATCTGACAAAAACGCCAGGATTGCCCAAGTTACATATGAGGCTATCTCTGAGTTACCGGCGCCAGCTCAGTAGCCACGGCAAAGTTCGGCTGAGAAGATGTCCTTGTTTTGGTTTAGAAAGATAACCTCGCGTGCTTGTCTCCCGCTCTCCCGCTTTCGGGAGACTGAGTCTCCTCCCCCGGTAAACCGGATTTTCTGGGCGCCCTCCATCTCATGCGTAGCCGACAAGCGTACCTCGTCTTTGAATGGCTGCTACCGTTGCTTCCCGAATCTCTTTGACAAGGCTTGAAGGACGTTTTTTCGTGTATCTTAAACTGCCCCTACTTTTGTCAAAAGAAGAATTGATTCACTATACACTGATTGAACACCTGCTCGAATTCTAATAGTAGTACTGGCAATTATGACGCTACACAATGCTCGTCTTCATCGTGTCACTGTTGTATATCTTGACTATTTCAGACGGCGAGTCTCGCGTAGACCCTCACCAAGGCCCACTCACATTCGGGATCATCATCTTCTAACCAGCCCTAGCTTGAATTTTCTACAAACTTAACGATCAACCAGGAAGTTGAAGTGACTGCGGTTCGCATATTATTCAAGTCTTATTACTCATTGTTTTTTTACTGCGGTTCCTGTCGGCCCATGAGCTCATCGTGATTTAGAATGGTTGGCAAGCACAGACAAGCTACGTAATTCCTCTTTTTGATACTTTTGGCCCTAATTTGGTAGCATCCGCATCAATTTCTGTCTTGTCCTAGACGAAGGTTCCGATGATCGAACATGCGCAGCAAAATCCTGCAGAAAATTTAACTCAAGACTTCCCAACGGTTTTAAATCCTGGCTATGCTTGCAGTATCATAGGGTCGAAAGTGCGTTCTTACGGAAATCTTACATCTAAAAAGAATAACGAGACGATATTCCCGTTGTTATCCGACAAGTTGGAGACAAATTCCAGGCAGTGCAACTTGTCTTGCACAAGTCATAGCCGTTTTGCTTGGCCAGCAGTTGTTTTCAAAATACCTTGATCCATATAGTCCACCAAGAAATCTAGGTTGAGACTTCCTTCTCACTTTCCTTCTACACATCCTCGATTCGCTGTGTCACCTTCGAAACGTTGACCCAAGCTCGCCGGGCGAGCACAGCTTCATTTGTGGTATAACACCCCGTCCTTGCTTTCATATTGGACCATAAGAGTCCTTCATATCACTTAACCTGCCAACTAACTCACACCCGTCATGCTATCGAGTGTATCGCTACTGGCCGCCTCACTTATTCTAGTACAAGCGCTCGCTGCACCTCAGGCGAGCGCTCCTGTATCATCTGGTTTGACGATCCCTCTCACAAGAAGATCTCCGAACCTCAGAACACCTGAAGAATGGGGTGCATGGGCGAAAGCTCATCGTGAAGGACTGGAAGCGAAGTATGGCAACTCAAAGCATCAAAAGCGTGGTTCGGGAACCAATCTGTGAATCTGTCTCACGTTGCTTCGAGAAACATGTCATCTGAACTATATTGCAGATTGACGAATCAGAACGGCGACTCTAGGTATGTTTCAGTCGCTGGGACACTATGTATTAGACTAACTTATTGATGGCTTTCAGTTATTTCGGTTCTCTAGCAATTGGCACACCTCCGACTTCATATTATGTTATTCTAGATACTGGTTCTGCGTAAGTTTCATATGTTTAAACATGTCTCCTCCCAGAAACGTATTTTAATAACATTAACAGTGATCTATGGGTAGCCGATTCTGCTTGTCTTACAGGATGCTCGACGGTGCCTACTTTCGATTCATCTTCATCCTCGACGTTCCAGAACGACAGCACTTCTTTCAGCATCACGTACGGCAGTGGCCAGGCCGCTGGCACCCTCGGTGCTGACACTGTTCAAATGGCAGGATTTTCTGTGAAAAATCAAATATTTGCCGTATGCGATCAGGTCTCCTCTGGTCTCTTGACGAGCCCTGTCTCCGGATTACTTGGGCTGGCCTTTCAAACAATCGCTTCATCAAAGGCAGAACCTTTTTGGCAGACTTTGGTGTCTAGTGGCGCATGGGATTCGCCGGTCATGGCTTTCCAACTCACTCGGTATGTTCTGGGCGCTATTGACTACACAATCCGGCTCATCATGTTCTCGACTAGTTATCTCAATGATTCCTCGGCACAAACCGAAGAACCTGGAGGTTCCTTTACGATGGGTATGTCTTAAACTTTTCAAGCACCCTTCCCTTTTCTGACTTTGAAAACTCCCCTAAATAGGCGCCACAAACAGCAGTCTATATACAGGAGATATCGACTATGTTGACATGCCTGTACAGGGATCCTACTGGATTCTTGCGCTGAGTGGTTTGTCTCTTATCTAGATTCTTACACCCTCGATTATAACCTCTTTTTATGTGCAGACATTACTGTACAGGGCAATTCAATATCTATCCCCTCGGGTCAGGAGTCGTATGCTGCTATCGACACCGGCACAACCCTTGTTGGAGGTCCTCAAGAATATATCTCAGAAATCTTTGCACAAATCCCCGATTCTCAGCCTGGTACTGGTGATTTCGAGAATTACTATACCTATCGTACGCATCCCATTCCTGCTGAGTACATATATGGTCCAAGCTAAACTCATCGTTGGTGTCTCGTTCTATTCACAGCTTGTGCAACAACCGTAAATATTACCCTTTCGTTTGGTGGATCGCGGAGCTGGTCAATCAGCCCTGCCGACTTCCAACTATCCAGACTTTCAAAGACGACCTGCCTTGGAGCTTTCTTCGTGCTTACTACCGGTAGTTCGGCGCCGTCTTGGATCGTTGGCGATACTTTCCTGGTAAGCAATGAAATCCTCATGTCGCTTCAGTAACTTTTTTTTCGAATGGATTACTTACAGTTTTTGAACTTTCTGTAGAAAAATGTCTATTCGGTTTTCCGCTATGAACCTCTTTCCATCGGATTTGCACAACTTTCATCGACGGCGATTTCTCAGAATGGCATTGATGCTGCTGCGCCTAGTGCCACAATAGGATCTGCTGCTGCGATTGTTTCAGCTACCTCGACAACAGGCCAAAGTTCTGCAGCGATACCCATAGCGGTTCCCTTCGAGTTGAAGGCTGCGACCGTTCTTCTCGCCCTTGCTGTGGCATTGATGTCTTCCTCTGTTTTATGACTTTCATCGCTTGCAAGTTGTCGATTAGTTTGATTTTTTTCATCACGCTTTGAATGGACAGATATGAAAAACGGTGCCAAGTAAATTATTTACTAACAGTATGTAGAGTTTTTTTTTCATGCGACGGACGTTAGATTATAACTTTTTTAATTGTAGTTATTCTAGGAGCGGAGGTTACTGAGTGCTAATAATCGAGGGCTTCGATACTGATAAATGTACCATCATCATCAAAATAAAGTACGATGCCCATCGATGTGCCGACTTTGTATCATGCTGTGCAGATAGGTGGTTCTGCCGCGAGATAACGGACTATGTCTGTCTATCATAGGCAAACAGAAAATATCAAGATTCGCTCTTTACTTCTTCCACAACGGTTGTTTCACGACGCAGGTATCGCCAGTATGAAGGCCCATAAGTGTAGTATAAGATTCCGAAAGCTGCGCCTCCCAAATGAGCCCAATGATCAAAGAACCTAAAAGGGAGAGATAAATTAAAAATAGTACAAGAGAAGGAAAATGTCTACTGACCGCCATCCTCTGATAATACCAATGACGTCCAACATCATTAGTCCACCAACTCCGTACTGAATGTTAATAGGGTAAGTAGGAGGTATGAACAATGCGACCTGCGAGTCGGGGAATGCCAGAGCGGTCATCGTGACAGCAGCATAGATAGCTCCAGATGCACCCAAGCTAGGCAGGATGTCTACCATTTTTTTCTTCGTCGTCGCCTGGGCAGCGGAAGCGGCAGATGCAGCAACGGCTCCTGCCCATGTTTCTGTCTTTGTAGTGACGCTGGCAGACGATGAGAGCTGGGAAATTAGACGAGGGTATCGCAGTTTGGCATTAACAATGTGGGACACGAGACCCGAGAATAAACCGGCTGGGTAATCAGGTATCAGTAAGGCATACTGTCCTATATATATAGGCGCTTGTATTCTCTCTTACCAGAAATAAAGAAGCCAAGGAAGTGATACGAGGAAGTGGACTCCAGGATGTCAGGTTCGCATTTATTCTGTTCTCGTAGGAGATAGTAGTATGCGGCAGAGCCTATTTAGAAAGAAAAAATTGGTGTCTGTTTAGTTATATAGTCTGATGCGAACTCACCGAAACTTTCCAGAGCAAGACAGTTGCACAGAAGATGAATAGCTGATCTATGACTAAAATAAGAGATAAATTGAGCACAGAAAGTTTATAAAACACAGAAGAAACAACTCATACCTAAACATACTAGTCAAGAGAGTCATCGACATACCCGACAAAGGATAGTGCATGAATCGTGTGGCCATGAACCCTTGCCATCGTTTGACTTTCCAGGCAGCATAGACGGCAAAGTTGAGTAGGCAGATTTTCCAACAAAGACGTTTTCCTTCCGAAGCGTCCGCATAGGGTTGCATAACAGAGACGAATGCGAGATTGATCCATGGTCGAATGAGGACTGGTATTTGTTGCACGGTGCTTTGGATATTTGCTAAGGTTTCCCGCATTCTCTACGAGTTATCTGGATCACTCTAGCATTTCGTATTAATCAAAGAAGATTTACTTACCTGTATTAATTCGGCATTTTGAGCGCGTTTTAAATCTTGGTTCGTAAGAGTCTTGACACTCCAAACTGGCGATACGGATGACATTCGCTCCGTCCAATATTCCGTTTCGACAGTCGTCTGAGTTGCCGCCAGTGTTAGTGCCAGGAAAGAACCCACAGCTACGAACTACCACACGTATTAACAAAATGGCGTGAAGTATATGACTTTTGACTTACAATTATCTGTTTGCCGATTTTTGGCTTTCCTATTCTCTTATAGAACTCCGGCTCCTGGTCAAAAGCATTGTCTTTTCTCTTCGGTAGTCCATCGGGTGATACTGCCTCTTGTCGAACTAATGGCGTCCTCCGCAGAAATCCGCGCGAGCAAGGTGTCCAAGAGAAACTTCGCAATGGGTAGAGCGAGGAACTATATCGCGTTGGACATGATTTCAAGACCGAATGTCGGAAAGATGAAAGCATTGGCGCAAGAAAATAGGTGGATCTGGTCACCTAATTGTCTTCGCCTTTACTTATCGAAGTTCTCGTAGGTCTGAGGTCTCTATACGTATTAAACCCCGGCGCGGCGGAAACACATCATTATAGTGATTACATAAGATTCCAGACGCGCTTTGTTTCATTCACAAAGTTCGTGCCACAGGCGACGACCGCGACCTACAATAACTGGCCACAAAGGAACTTGAAGGATACCTGTAACAAGGCGTACAACTACGACGACGACCAGATAACACTATGGCAGACCACTTAAACCTTCTGCCACCTTTGGTTGAAGCAGGCAAATTCCAAGAGCTTGTCGATGCGGGACAGACTTTGTCTGTGGCTCTGTCTCCTGCAGATAATTCTTTAGGCGTTTATATTACCAATATGGTATGAAGCCTCACCTATTAACCTTTACTAGACCTCACATTTGCCTTGTAGGATCCCACAGGTCCAGGAAGTTCCAGCCGTAATGTAGACGATGATCAGCCATTCTATCTTGCAAGTTTGGATGCTGTGCCCTCCTCTGAGAGGCGATTGGTGCGTAAAACCCTTCTTGCAACATTTCCGTGATTTTAATATAATATGTAGTTCCTCACAGACACTTCGATAATATTCTCAGCCTTTCAAAACTTAATGAAGAATGCTGCGACACGAGCACCGGATTGGTATGTTTTTGAACCGACTGCAACGATTCATCATTTAATAATCTTTACGCAGGTCGCAAAGTGATGACTACGTAACGATGACCAGGAAGCTGTCTATTGACTACGTTAATTTCATCAAGGAATGCTGGATACATGCTTCGGTGGGCTTGGTCAGTAAAACTTGTCGAGAATGAACTGAGTATAAGCCTTTTAGCAACCTATACCCAGACCCGATGGACCATTACAATTTAGCAGTGATCACTATCGCAGCCTGTACACATGTTTTTCCTTATTTGTCGTCCTGAATCAACCAGAGGCCGGTTATGAACAAGCGCCTGTTGGGGACGAATTGATGGAGTGGCTCAATACGCATTTTATTGAACCATCGACTGAAGAAGGAGACGCTTTGAGCGCTTTGGACCAGCCTTGGGAAGATGAAACGTTCTGGCCGTATCTGACACGGTGAGTTAACTCTTTTATATCTATTCTAGAATCACTGACACATGACAGCTCCATTTTACGTGGTCTTTCTAAGGCTTCTCTCTTTTTTCTAGGAGTCCTGCAGAATCACCCATCAAATCGACTTCACCGGTTGACTAGCACACTCATCCCTATAATTGACACTCAGCCACGACTTTCAAATTTCACCGCCGAAAAAGACTTTGCCTATGCCATTCGAAGATGGGGTGAGAAAGTGAAAGCTCTTCGAATAGACATGAACCGTGTCCCCGAGAATGAAAGATTTGACGACTTCGAAAACTGGTGGGACAAACTCAGCGACATTGTCGGGATATTAGAAGGTCGACAGGATATCATCTATCGAGTTTGTGAAGATATCGGCGCTGACTGGAAGGAAGTTTGTGTTGCATGGAGTATCTTCGTTGATCCCCGAATGCGACGAGAAGAGTTGCCGTAAGACACCGTGACTTTCATTCGGTAAATCGTTATTGATCATCAAAACAGTGAAGTTGTTTCCCAAATAGTTAGTGACATGCCTCCCGATCCTACAGACCCGGAAGACATGATCCATGCTTCCCTTTTTTCTGGACAACCGGTTGAAGCATTACGCCATGCCTATAAGCTAGATCGCTGGCTGGCGGCACACCTTGCCGATGTTATGGAGTCCGTACAGCTAATAGAAAAAGACGCAGATGAAGAGTAAGTTTCTCCGTTTCAAATGCCGTGTCCAGGTCTAATTATTGCTCAGTTCTGAATTATCTTTGCGTGACCAGTATATTTTGTCATACGCAGATTACTTGCATTCCGATGCTGCGCTGTGGCGGATTACGGTCGATTATATGTATTCCTGCAATGAAATTGGACAGCGCAGGGCAGATGAAGTTCTCCTACGTGTCCCTTTGAGGTTGCAAGAACAAAATTCTGACCTCACGGTCGACAGCCGGATCAGGTCAGGGGATATCGTAGGAGTTCTCAAAGACGTTAACAAGACATGTTTCGATTACCAACGGGAGAATGTGAGACGGACGGTGTGTCGTGTGAGCCTTTTTATTATTATCTGGTACATACTTGCGTCTTTATTCTTGATTATCTAGATCGCGGCTCAAACCCTGGTGTCCCAGAAAGATTACGGTTTGGCTGTGTCATATTGTACCTCGGCAGAAGACTGGCGTGGATTAGCACGCATCGTAGACCGCGTCTTGAACGAATATATAACAAGCGGTAATGAAAACCAGTTATCCTTTGTCCAAATCAGCTTTTACCCATCCTTATCACAGGACCCCAGAAATTTACGCAGTATGCGCTAGCCATCGCACCTTCGGTTCAAGAATTAAGAACGCAGTCAACAATCCAGGGCGTTTTCGTGCATCGCCTGATATTCGCTGTCCGTTATGCTCACTATCACGAGCTAGTAGCAAAACAAGAATACCAGGATGCAGCGTCCGATCTACTCGCAATCTTCATTGAAGATGTCGCTCCTACGTCTTGGTGGGCGGTCGTGCTCTATGATTCGATCCAGCTCCTTCGATATGGTATGTGCAGGCATTAATGATTGCGATTCCCAGATTAACGGAAACATTAGCGCCCACACTTTTGTTTCCGACTTCTGGAGTATCTCTTATGCTTCAGAAGCTGGAGGAAATCTTTGTTCAGACATCTCAAGGTGCAGATGACGATTACCTGTCCATCTTACTCTGCGTAATGAAGTGCCGGAGTAATAGAGAAGTTCTAGAAAGGTTGAAAACAGTGCGACTTGCTCTGGCGCAGTACTTCGCCAGGTCCCTCGTCCAAACCATGGGAAAACCATGATCTATTATCCTATGTTGACGACGCCTCGATGTTCATGCTATGTGATCACCGTTTCGATACGGCTCCTTCCCTTACCCACCCAACAGGAATGCCTTTATTTACACAAACGATGGTTTTCTTTCGGCAAGTTGTCTTTTAAAGTATTTACATTAACCTTGCTTAGATACTCGAAGACAACATTCTGTAAGAGTTGATGTAAACCGGTTATGGTGTATACCTGATACCTGATTGTGTATATAAAGACGATGTTTCTGCGACGACTACACATCAACCGAAAACTTGACCCAGCTACTTGAACATCCTGTATTATGTGCTACCTTCTTCGCGTTCGAGTGCGTTTCAGCTGTCATCACTCCCATACCGACTATAGGCAAAAGGTTTGCCCCTTTTTTTATTTATTTGCGCGTTTGCGTTGTGCGGGCTAAGTATCATTCCTTCCTTAGGTCGACTGCCATTCCTCCAACTGCTCCCACAGTGCAGCCCATATAACTACAGAGCATGTTTGCATTGAGACCTGCGTACAGAAGTCAGTACTGACTACTTGCCCGACCCACGTTATGATGTTGACCCCAACTAATAGCATGGGCCCATCCCAAGAGCTTATTCGCGAAACATTGACTTATTCTTGCGCATCTTGCGATATTGGCCCTAATTAAATAACACCACATCTTTTACATGGCTGATAATTAGTACATTGTACTGCGTATATGCACCGGAAAATGATAGATCACGATTTACTACTATGTTATTTACTTACCCGCGTCATCTTCTTTTTCTTGAAACACCGGACCGTCGACATTCAATATTCAGTGCTTGTTTCCTCTAATGCTTTTTACTCTTTTCGCGTTCTTCATTTTTGTTCTGCTTTTTAGTTGTCCTCTATCTGACATATGTGCCAAACTTTTCTTACGCTCACGAATTAAATCGCTGCGACAAAAACAACTGATAATTTTCCTTTTTCTCTGTATCGGAGGCGGAGTCTCGCAGGGTTTACTATATACTTATACGTGACTGTTCGAGCTAGTTTGGTTTGCAGGGATTACACCGGAAGTAGTGCGATTGTGCTCTTTGGCAGTGGTGGTTTACGCAACCTCCACGTACGACATCACTGTGTTTTAGTTGTATAACAGAAATGCGACATTCGGCGCCTATTTCTTTGCAGTTAACGTTTGGTACCAAAAAATGGGGCATGAGTTAAAATCCAGTTAGTGTTAGCTACTATTGGCGTAGAGAAACGGAGAGGTGGAGAGTAAGGAGAAGTCGAAGTTTGACCCCTTGATATGTACATCATACGTGATATGTCTATGCTATCCGTAAGTTACGTTGCGTTTGCGGACTTGTTCAGTCACAGTTCGTCACGCGCTGATCTCGGCAGTCATGTTGCCGCTGGCCAGCGTTTTACGTACAATTTCCGTTTATAGCCTTTATAGCGATCTAAAATATATTTGAAAGGCGATTGCAAAAGCGCCGAGCCTGGAATATTTTTTTGCGATTATTACCACCTTTTCCGACAATTATCCACTCGAATTAGAGACACAAACCTTAGCGTGACCGAATAGTTATAATTAAATGTTCGCCGTGTAACTCTGCAACTTCCATATTCGGTGTCCAGCTTTCTAAAAATGGAATCTTCCATCTTGGCCAAATGTTAAGTTTAAACAATCAAAACACAGAGACATGGATGCTGCGAAGTAAGGGAAACCCAGTGTTTGAAGTCGCATATATGGTTCCATGTAATGGTACAAGTAGAACGAGTCCCCGGTTTGCTCGAGTGAAGTTTGGACAGTCAAACTAGGTTTCATGTGCCTGCTCCTTTTACTGCACTCGTCGTAGTAAGTAGTCAAGAAGCCAGAGCGTTCTACATCCTGGGCTGCGGAGGACCCAAAAGACAGGCACTGGGACTGAATCGAGTGGACATTATAACATAACGAGTACACGATGCACTTATAAATCTGCGTTCATCGATTGCCAAGCAGCTTCTTTTTTTTTTCACAGACTACATATTTATTGGTTGGACGGCGTTACCATCCCACAGGGTCATTCTAGCTCTTTGCAAGAAAGTGACCCGGATCTAACGACAGAACGGCGTGCTTTCAGAAAAACCACATGTTCGACTGCACAGTGACCCAATCTCCGTGATCAAGAGGATAACGGCAGTGACCATACTCACATCTGCTTGAAGGGCAGAGAGACTTGGATAGTGACGGAGCTGACAACACCACCACCTTTTTGTGATTGGCGGAGATGGTGACATTTCAGTACTTCAGTCAGCGTGCCCTATACAACGCTTCTTTCTGATATTCGTGTCGTTGGCTGTTCTATCAATAATCTAGGATTTTCGCGTGCGACTATGGGACCAGTTAAATCTAGCATCGCTGCTGGCATGTAGGATCGTCACTTCCCTTTTGGTCACTCGTCGCCGACAGGGTTCGAAAGCATGCCCGGACCGTGAAGTTGTAAGTCGGTGTGGAGGATGGAGGCAGAAATGGAGGTGTCGTCTCACAATCCAGGGAAGATTGTGCAAGAAAGGTGATACTGGAACACAGGGACTGGGACTTCAGAGCTTCAAATGCTGACCCCCAGCAACGCCGCCCGGGAGGATGATCGGTCACTAAATAAAGGCCCTTATTTCTCATACAAGCAAAGTATCTATCTAGAACTTGCAGAATGTACTGAATATATCCATCATGTCAATAATTTCTGGAGCGACGACTCAATGGAAATTTAACATTCGTTCGGCGAGAAAAACTTATTCGAAGGTATGGGGAACTAAAGGGGTCATGAATCGGCGCGGGAGATGGGGGCAGTGTCGTTCCACAATCCGCTGTCTTTGTCATGAAAGCGACACGGACACCGGGACAGGGACTTCAAAGCTTCAAGTGTTCGGCGAGAAACTTCTTCGAAGGTCTGGGAAACTGAAGGAGCAATGGATCAATGGGGGAGATAGGTGGATACTCACACAATCCATTTCAGACTTTGCAATGAGGACGACAGCGACACCGGGACTGGGACTTCAAAGCCTCAAGTGTTCGGCGAGAAACTTCGTTCAAGATACGGGGACTCGCTGAAATCTTGAATCGTTGCAAGAGATGAGGGTATCGTCACCCAATCCACTGACCCTGCAATGGGGGTGACACCGAGACCGGGACTGCGACTTCAAAGCTTCAAATGTTGACCTCAAATAAGGGCAAGCGGTCGCTCAAAAAAGACCTGTATTTCGATGAAGGTAGGGTTTCCGGAGCTAGAAATGAGCTCACTGAATGTCTATTAGATTACTGGTCTCAAGAATGACTAAATGGACAGACAACAAGCGTACATCGTGGAACCTATTCGAAACCTGAGGTACGGGGAAGTGATGTCGTAAATCGGTGCGGGAGATGAGGGTGTCGTCGTACAATCCACTTGTTGATTTGCAATGAGAGCGACGCCAACGCCCGTACTGGAACTTTAAAGCTTCGTATGTTGGCCTTCAGCAACGTTGCCCGGGAAGATGAGCGGTCACTCAACAAGGGCCTGATACAACTTCAAATTCTCTAGAACTCAAGTGGAGGGTATTGAATATCTGTTAGATCAATGGGTTCACTAATCACGGCTCAATGTAAAGTCAACAGATGTATGTCGAAAATTTTATTCAAAGGTAGTGAAGTCATGAATCGGTGTGCGGGGGGTGATGGTATCGTCACACCATCCAATTAACAAATCGTGAAACAAAAGAGGGGCCAACACCAGGACTATATTCAAAGGTTCAACGTTCAGATGTTGAGCTCCAGGAAGGATAAACGGTCTTTCTAAAAAAAACGTATCTTTCGAAACAAGTTGGTAAAGTGTCCGGAACTCTCAGAGCGGAGTGTACAGAATATCTATTTTTATCAGTATGACGTCGGGAATGACGCGATGACGCGATGACGGCTAAATGAAAACTTAAAAGTATATGTCGGAAAACTTTCAAGTTCGACTCTCTCTTAACCCATAGCTGTCGGTGGGGGTACAGTAGTGGGTTATATGTATGAAGGGTCAACCGGTCATAGCCTTTGAGCGGTTTGCTAAAATAGAATATACGATTTCGGATGAAAAATATGTTTCGTAGTAATAAATAGCTCAGGACTATCATAATTTTGTCAAACTTATGGCCAAAAATATGAACAGAAACATATTTGACTTCGTCCCAATTCTTGATCTGAGCGTTCTCACGGTCTCAGTGGAAGGTGTCCCATAAAAGTTGTAGCTCCCATATTTGCACATGCCTAGTATATCTAAAGTTAATTAAGTCATATATACTTATATATTCCCCCTCCCTCAAAGCGGTATGGCTTATGGGTAACTTCCTGCGAACCAACCCGGTGGGTAGAAAATGCTATGAGTTATAAGGGCTTGTGGGTTCTGAGGGGTATAGGCTAAGAGGAAGTCGAAGGCTGTATATTCGGAGAAACCTCTTGAAGGAGAACAGGCGCATGTAGTGAGGATACGGAAAGAGTAGGTACGTCTTGGGTTTTAAATTGCAATATCACAGGAACATGTACATATCATGACTCACAATCCGCAATATGTGATGAATTTCTTCCGAAAACATCCTAGTAGCATAAAATATTCAATATTCAACCCTTACATACAAAAGGAAAAGCTTTCTACTACCTGCCATTCGTAGCGATTAATTATCGCGTTCATCTGAGTTCACTCTTCCGCATCAAGGAAGGATTCAGAATCAGTGGTATCGTAATCAGAACTATCTTCAACTTGAAAGAGCCTCCGAACATCGTGGGTATCGGTTCTCCCCGGCCTAGCCAGTAGTCTCCACCTCGCGGGAGTTAGCTTGATATCTGCGAGAACATTGGTTAAATACAACATTCCATTAGTATCGCCTTCTTCCAAAAAAATATTCCATCCAAGAAAGACGCGGTTCTTGTTCTCCCTGCTCTCCCTGCTAGGGCGGCCGCCATCTTGTTCGCTCTCGTCTAAGAAGTCCAGGCTCTCGAGGTAAACTATGATGCCAGCTTGGTGTGAGTATATGATGTCGTACGTATCGATCATCTCAATAGTACAGCCTCGCCGGAGAAGTTCGAGGTGTTCTTCGTCAAGTGCAGTCGAACGTAATTGTGCTGGAACCACGTCCATAATCGGTGGCACCCAAGGTGGTATTGTATACCTATGAGGCGGATTCCGTATTTCTTCGTCACTACTGCTATTGAACAGGTCATCATCATCATTATCAGGTCCACTGCTATCGTCGATATCACTATCACTCGAGTCCATGATACGATAGGGCAATCGATACCGGGGTGCTCTGAAAGTGATTTCCAAATTGTCGTCGTCTTCAGATTGATGGCTCAAATCCACGAGGTTATCATCCTCATATTCATTGTCGGACGATTCGTCACGATCATCTTCAGACTCGTCAGGGTCGCTCGGAAATATGCCTTTCCAAGGATCGTGTCCGGAGAAACAGGGAACATCTTGATTGGGGGCCACTTCATTACCAGCGATGATAGATCGTGATTTCGACAAAGCCGACGCCACTGCCTTAATCATGTAAGCGGGTGCGGGTCGATGTTTAATGACTGCTCGACAGGAAGGACAAGACTTGGGCCGCAGCAGGACATCGCTAGTCATGATCATATCTTCCAATTCTGCATCTGTATCATCAGAAGGACCCCTTCGGAACCATTCCTGCAGGCATTGAAGACATAAAACATGGCCACATGGAGAGAGGCTATTGGTTGTTTGTCAAAATAATTCAGGAGGGAAGGGGGGGAAAGTATAATATATTACTTACGTATACGGTTCATGGGGAATGTCCATACATATCTGACAATTGATCGACGATTCTATGGTGGAAAGGAGCTAGCACTCAAGAATTCGGTAAGAGATAAGTATTATTTTGGATGGCCGAGGATACCTCGTCTTTTTTCCTGCCAATGTCTTTCAAAGTTAAGATTTCTTGTTCCTGAGCGTGTACAACCTGTTTTCGGTGTTAAATGCATGAGGACAAGACGCAGTCCCAACATACTGACCGACAATGTTGCTGTTAATTCGGCTTGCATCGCCTCGAATTTCTGTTTACGACGAAATGCATATTAGATGGATGTAACCTCGATAAAGTTGAGTGGACACACCTGGACTTGTTGGAGGGCTGCTAATTTACATTCCCATAGGGCTTTTTGTAAAGCATCGATCTCCTTTCCCGTACTGCCATGTTCAGCTTGATTTTCCCTGGATTGCCGGTTACCAAAATGATTGACGTGAATGAGCGTGTGTCGTGACGGGTGGGCACCCTCATCCTTGTGTGATATTGTAGTGCTTATCGCAGAAGAAGTTGGCTCGGAAGGAGATGCTGTAATTCTGGCCATCCCACTTTCCGGAGAATCCTTCCTATTCTGAGTACGTGAGGCTGAGGGGTCAAGCGGTAAAGACTTATTTCTCAAGCCTAGCTGATGGCTCCTTTCCTCAAAACGGTCTCCTAAGTTCCAGCGAGATGGGGAGTTTCGACGTCGACTTTTCTCTCTGCTCCTTACCATAGACCCTTCCCCTACAGACACTAGGTTGATATTGGAGTTTTCCATAAGCTGGGCCACTCGGCGCCGTATGGCCTCACTTCCAGAACGCGTCCTCGTTTGCGTATTTCGAGGGGGATATCTCAGCTGACTATCCGGCATTGTGATGCAGACGGGCGGAGGTCAACGACCGCAAATTTGAGCTTTCAAGCTCCTATCCTATGGCCCGACTCCGCCAGATCCCGAGTGATAAACTGAGCGTACAATAGAATATGCCGTTGTAAGTCTGCGAAGGGGCTCTTGTAAGGCTTGGTCAAGCCTGTCTGACTAAGTAACTCTGGCATTCGATACAAGCTGGCGTGGGAACTTTGTCCAACTTTGTCACAGCGTGTACCTCCACAAATGCTGTGTTTGTTTATTTTCATATCTTTAAGAGACTTTATATGTTGTATATGTTGTATGTATATATACCCTAATACATCTTCTTTATGAGCGAAGTATTACCATGACTAAAACGAGCTGAACTGAACTCGGAAACCCTAGGATACGGCCTTACACACCCATCAAGGGTCTTCCGACTTCGTTCCAGATTGCTCGCTGAAATCGATGTTTTTTTCTTTCAGAAGTTTCTTGGAACCTTACCACTTTCACCAACTAAGTTTAATGTGAGATGTACTGATATAATTCTTTCTAAGTTTAAATCTAAGAATAAGCAGCAACTTCGGGCTTGATCGCAACTACATAGATCGACATCATGAGTCGCGGAGATCAATATAATTGATCGCTAAGATTATCTTGATTAGATCAGATGGATGCTATCGAATCAAAAAGTGAACGGCCGAATCGATGTATTGATGTCTAGTACCGAAATTTTATTCCACCCGAACTTGACTCATAACTACATCTATCCCTAAATCCTAAAACCCCAAAATGCCTGCCAGCGCCGGTCGTGTTCTTCTTGCCTACTCTGGAGGTCTCGGTATGTCATACAATCATATCGATAGGTTTTATTAAATTAACGAGGGGCCTTTGTAAAGATACTTCCTGTATCCTTGCCTGGTTGATCGAACAGGGATATGAGGTCTACGCTTTCATGGCTGATGTTGGCCAGGAAGAGGTCGGTTTCCTGTTTGCCAAATCACGTAAAACTCGCTATAATTTTTTTATTGTTAGGACTTCGCTGCTGCAGAAAAGAAAGCGCTCAAAGTCGGAGCAAAGAAATTCTTCTTACAGGTTAATGGATCTTGCTAATGAAATCTCCGCGTATCTGACCTTTGTTTCAGGATTTGAAACGCGAGTTTGTCACTGAATTGATTTACCCAGCTGTTCAGGCTAATTGCATCTACGAGGTAAGCTTTGGCACAACGAGGCAGGAATTTAAACATCGGTAACGCCCAGATTCTAGAACGTCTACCTTCTCGGAACCTCGCTCGCTCGCCCAGTCATTGCTCGTGGGATGATCGAAGTCGCAGATAAGGAAGGCTGCGAGTGAGTGTCTGCGCATTTCTCAGTGCTATTGTATTGATTCTAAAGGCACCCAGCTTTGTTTCCCATGGATGCACAGGCAAAGGGAACGATCAAGTCCGTTTCGAACTCGCGTTCTACGGATTGAAGCCTGACATCAAGGTTATCGCCCCATGGCGTATTCCCGGTATGTCACGACCAGTCGGGGTGAATACGGCAGGGACTAAGAAATATAATGCTCAGAATTCTACAACCGCTTCCCTGGCCGTCAGGCTCTCCTTGCCTACGCAGAAAAGCAGGGCATCCCCGTCGTACAGACTGCTTCCAAGCCCTGGTCAACAGATGAGAACTTGTTCCACATCTCCTACGAGGCCGGTATCTTGGAGGATCCCAACGTCACTCCCCCCGTTGACATGTGGAAATTGACCACTGCTCCTGAGAACGCACCAGAAACCCCTGAACGCATCACAATCGAGTTCAAAGCTGGTCTCCCCGTCCGTGTTGTTGTCCCCGCTGACTCCAAGGAATACACCGACGCCGTCGACATCTTCAACGCCCTCAACGCCCTCGGTAGGAAGCATGGCATTGGCAGAATCGATATCGTCGAGAATCGCTTCATCGGTGTCAAGTCCCGCGGATGCTACGAGACCCCCGGAGCCACCATCTTGCGTGCTGCCCACGTTGATCTCGAGGGTCTCACTCTCGACAGGAACGTCCGTGCGTTGAGAGATCAATTCACCACCATCGAGTTCAGCCGAATCCTCTATAACGGCCACTTCTTCACTCCCGAACGCGAGTTCGTCACCAGCTCCATCCCTACCAGTCAGAGGACTGTCAATGGATTGGTCCGATTGAAATTGTACAAGGGTAATGTTGTCGTCGAGGGACGTGAGAGCTCAGAAGTACGTTATTTTCCATCGGCGTCTTTTCTCTTCTCACGATCAATGATCTATTTCTCCTCCAGGGTCTCTATGATGAGCAACAGTCCTCCATGGACGAGCTCGGTGGATTCGAACCCACAGATACCTCCGGATTTATCCAAATCGAATCGATCCGAATCAAAAAGTACGTCGAACGTGTGGCCTTGAAAGAAAGTATATCTTATAATGTCATACAGGTGGGCTCAAGCCAACATCCGCAAAGGACAAGCCGGTGTCGGCCCCAAAGACGTCTATGGCAGCCGTGTCTAAATTTTTTTCTTGCGTTTCGTTTTGTCACATCTACAAATTTTCAATGTATTGTTGCTTCCCCCTTCGTCTGCCGAAAACAGGGCTTAAAATTCATAGTAAAAAATTAATTTTGTAATATTGTTTAAGCAAATATAGATATGAATGATTAAAGACAGCTGTATTTTGGCCAACATACATGATCCTGCTGCCTCAGGACACTTGCATCGAGAGTGGTGGTGGGTTTGTGGTCTTGTTCGACTGTGTTCGACTGTCTGAACCACGGAGTACCATTGCCATGACCATGACAGACATAATCTCCAGGGATGGAAATTGGCACAAATAATGTACCCGTGGCTCGAAGCATGGCGCATGACGGTCTGCCAGGTAGCATTTTCCTGACTAAGGGTGGTGTGCCCACAACTTGTGAGGTGGAGACGGATGGAGGCCTTATAGGCGAAAACCAATAAAGGCTAACGAGGTCCGGCTGAATGTCGTTAGCCCTTCCTTCGAGGTAAACCTGTGTTGTGTAGCAAATCCTTCTTCTTGAGTTCAATTTCGACGGCATTGTGAAACGACTCTGGTGGGATGACTCGGTTACGATTGCCTACGGCGTAAATTTTGCGGTTCCAGGTAATGAAAAACATCGTTCCCAATTTCATAGCCTTCTCTGGGTTGATACTAACACATACACGATCGACATGGTTAGGGATTCGATGACCTGTAAATTCATCGTTTAATTCATAAGCTATGTGACAGATCAAAGATACTTACTGGCATATACCTGACCGTCCAAGGTACGGAATAGAGGTATGACGCAATCTTCGCTTTCATGTATACCGAATTCCCCTGGAAAACATACTCAGAAAATATTTCATATAGAGCAACGAATTACTCTTACTTATAGTGTCCCACTGGTCAGGGTGGCAAACATATGTTAGGGTTGGCAACCTTGTCTCATTAAGAACCCTGTGGGTCCGACCGTCAACAACCTTTTGCAAGCGCTATGAGTTGGGTACACGAGAAAAAGTAGACACCGAGAGAGTACGCGTACAGGTATGTTGTGACCTCTTCTCGCCCTAGTCCACCAAGATTCCGTCATAACCCCATTATGGTATTCAGGCAATCGAGCCACTTCAAAGGAATCCAAGGGGTCGCGTTGGCACGCTTTTACGAATTTCTTGAAGTCATAATCCCTGTAAAAATCGTGGCGCAGCTAATTCAACTGTCATTAGCTTTAAAGAGAGGGTGCAGAGAATGGCTAGGACATACGATATCCGTCACACGCACGAACCCGTCTGGCATTATTTGATAACCCAAATCCCTAGCAGTGTATCGAAGAATTTGTGCAGTGGTTACTGAAAACAGGAATTGTTGAGTTTCGACGGTAGGCGCGCTCTTCTTTTCCTCCTTTGCAAGCGTCTCCATAGCAAGCCTCTGTGCCGTGTGCTCAGGAGTGACGTGATGAGTTAGTGTAGGTGAAGAGGTCTGTTCTTTTCGAGTAATTGGAGTTTTCTCGGGTATGGCGTCCGCCACGACCCCTTTCATTGACCGTATAGAATTTACGTTCAGAAAAGGTTTAATCAACAGCGGAGGTGGGCCGGACTTTCCAGACGACCCATATCTTTTCCTTTCCCAATGCAGAACCTGTTTCTCATTTTTTCGGAGGACCTGAAGAAGAGGCGAAAGAGGGAGTTGTAACGCGTGCCGAACGGTTTGAGTGTATTGCCCACATCTGACGGCTGCAATTTGCATGTCGTGGCAGACGGGTATGTGCACTAAGAATCAACGTTCCTGGACCAATCTACGGGCGAGGAAACCAGCTGCCGACGATGAAGAACATACGGGATGGGTGGAAGCAAATTCAGTCGCCAGCAAAATTTGGCCACCTCTATTGGCTTACCATCACGTGCTTGAAATTCTATGTCGCGTTTAATTTTAGCTTTAACCCCGACCCCCGGCGCTGGCCTAATTGACGACTCCTCCGGACTCCAAAGCTGGCAGAAACTCTGGGAGCTTGAGAACTCCTAGCTCAGTGTTTACTAGGTAAAGAGCTCTGAGATGATCCTATTGGCGGTACTGTGCACTGATCTTCTCCTGCCTGGCTGTACAATCTGAGGATTGAGAAAAGTAAGAGAATGACTTTTTGTCATAAATACTACAAGGTTCCTGGTCAGATTTCTATGCCTGCCACATTTTTCGTTAACTGGCGTATCGCTAGGCCGCTTTTATTTGTTTCTGTCGGCCTCACTTTTGTTCTGTATTACTTGTATTATACGTTCAAACCCCCTACTGCTCTTTACGATGATCTTTTCACCTCGGAAAGAGGTCTATCCAAGAACCTGATACATAACGAGCGAGGAAATCGTTATGTCAAGTTTCGACAGCTACAGGGAGCTGGTTTCAATAAGCAGGTACGTTAAACATACTCTGCGACATGAAAGGCTCTTATTGTTTTCGCACAGGCCCAGGAGATTCTTCTGTATCACCATCTTGCACTACAAACATCACGGGTATATGTGTATCAGCCGTTAATATGGCGTCCAAGAGGAGAGAATGCTGGAGTCTCTTTATCTGCTTTTATGACTGGCGTTACAGAAAACTCTGTTAGCGACAGCGTCTTTGATGAAGTCTGTCCCCCGGAAGACGTCGTTCAGGCCAAGCTAAGTTGATCAGTGGAATCATACCAAAAGCATATTGAACCGGAAGGATAGATGCGTCGTCGTCGATGATTGGATCTTTAACTGGGCGTATGTCCTTCATGTTGCTTGAAGGTGTTACTGAGCTAACTGTTCTTAGTTTCCTTGAGTCTGCGGGTACCCCCACCGTTTGGCCTTCTTTCCAGAAATATTTGGGTATCCACTTCAAATGGTCGGACTATATCTTGGATATTGCCAACCGCACTCAGACTCAGCTCCAACTAAAACCCAAACTGAGTCAATCAACAGAGGGAAATGATTCGTACATGGCCCTTCACCTTCGTCGCGGTGACTTCCAAAGGCCACTGTGAATACCTTGCCGAAGTTCGCAAGGGTTTCATGTCTTGGGCCACTCCCCCCCTGTTACAGCCGACAGTTATTGCACCCGCTCTCGACACGTACAATAGTACATCTGTCATGGAGCATTGCTATCCTACCCTCCATCGAACCCTTGAAGCTGTCACCCACCAAGCGCGCAATCGACCACACCTCAGGACGCTGCATATTATACACGACGGTGCATGGGACCACCCAACTGTCTACCTTCAATATTACAAACTTGCAGAAGCACTCATGAACGCGGCATGGGCAAAGGGACAAGACTGACAGTCGGGTCCCATGCTTCGTGTAACACACAGTACATAAACCCCCATTGCGCGTGGCGAAAGAGATTTCGCTGTCTGCGTCGACGTCGAAATGGCCAGACGTGCAGAGGTATTCATAGGTAATGCATACTCGAACTTGAGCTCGCAGGTCGTAGCTCTTCGGCTTGGGGACGGCGGAAAAGTAGATGATATAAATTTTATTTGAGCGCGCGGGGACATTCTATCTATTGTATAACTGCTTTTTGCACTTATTTATTACCTTTCAGCTTGCATTCTACACTGTGGAATACTATGGGATACCATTCTTGTATACCACTAATGTGAACATGGTACTAGTCTACTATTATCACCAGGAAATTTGGTTGACGAAACATCGCCTCGTTCAGCCTCCGACATAGGTTTCTGGAAAATGTAGAAAGAAAACAGCGCTGATGTTCCATACTAGTATCGCAGTGCAGAAATTCCGAGGGAGTCGCGATTAACTAGCCTTCTACGCTCATGGCCCTTGTCCAGCCACCTCTTTACCATGTTTTTGGAGAGCTATGGCTGCGGTTGAACGTCTGTTTACTTGTTGAACGCCGCGGAAACGCAAATAACCCTCCATCAGCAAAATTCGCTCCACAAAATACGTTACCACGCACGTTGCGCTGTCTGGAATTCAATCTTGATGTATATTTTAAGATATTCCTATTTCGAGATTTCCGACATGGAGAGGCCGCACCAACCCATACTTGCTACTTACTGCGTAGGTAGGGACCCGCAGTGCACTTGTCATATTTCTCTGTCTAGTTGTCAGGATCTGCAATATTTCGCTATCAGACATGCACAGACACATACTCCCTAACTCTCTAATATGCCTCGAAACGCGGAAAAGCTCAGCTGTATGCGGAATATGTCAGTCGGCAGAGATGACTATCAATTGGGTTTTGACTTGTAAGAAAGTTATAAAAAGGTGTTGCGCTGATCTCCTAGGTCAACAACTTTGCTCCTTGTACATTTTTTTGCCTTTCCCTCGATGGTGAATTTCCCAGCTCCTGTTGGTGGGACCCCTCTGTCGTTGGATTTCGCCCCGTCGATAGTGTTCGCGGTTCTTTACGGCTTGCTCTTCCCCCTAGTGGTATATCGGATATTATCGAGGAGGTCCCGAGTTCTTCTGCTGATTGGAACTGGAGTTTTCTCGATTGAGAGGTAAGGAATAGTTGTGTATATATAGCAACAATATTGGCTAAAGCACTTTGGTCCTCCTAGAATTGTCATTTATGCATTACGTGCCTCTCAGACCCATGATGACTCTCGCCGCTACTCGCGTGGGTTGACCACGTACATGCAAATTAGTTTCGGGATGGGCTACATCAACATCGCAAATGACAGCGTAGGTTTCATCCGCTGCCTACTCGTGAACGCCACCTTTGGATCGGACACCTACCCGAATTCACCTGCTGGTAGGACCAAAGGAGCGGTTTGCCTCCCTCCGCCAGAGAATACGCCTGACCAGCCAAAGCTGCGCTTCTGGTTTCGCAGGCTGACGGATCTCCTCCGCTACGCATTTTTGGCTAGCATTGTCCCTTCGATTATAGCCCAGGCTCATTATAGTAATGTCATGGATAATCAAGGCAAAGCTGACAGTACGGCAACGCTCAGGTACGCTTTCGTGTCTTGCAGTACGCTTTTTCACCCTTCCCGAACGCCATATGGTAGATATGTGAGCACCGGCGTGGCTCTAGCGATGTGTGTCATCTTGCTGTTAATCATTGCCTGGACCGTGATGAAGTTTCCTGCAAGAGCTGTAAGCAGACGTAGCGCAGCACTTGCAAGTCTGAACATTGTCCTCATGGTCAGTATCATTGTGTCTCACTTCTTTTAGTAAAAATGTTGTTGCTTACTATGAAGGTGTCTTTACAGTCCATCGTGGCGATTTACCGTTTGTCTATCATGAACGTTAGGACGACGTCACTGGCGGTGTTTAGCCCGTTGAATAGACCCGGTGCAAAGGCCGAATTTTACATCTTCCACGCTCTTCCGGAATGGCTCGTCATGTGCATACTACTTTCTATCAACGCTCGCAAGACGTTCAGTACCGGGCTTGCGGGTGATTGGAGGCCGGTGGATAAGGCCAAGAAGAGCGAAAAAGAAGATACTCAAGACGTGGAGAAAGCAAAGGATGATCAAGCTGTGGAGAAAGCAACGGATAATCAAGCTGTGGAAAAGAAGCAGCCTGAAGAAATTTCCACCGTTAACGTAGTAGAGTAGGTAATGACTTGTCATTCATTCATACGTACGTAGTGTGCTATATACCGAGTGTAATTAATTGTACTAGCAATTGTACTAGCCATTGACCCGTGCTTCGTACGGTTTTTTTGCCTGACTGTATTCCAACTTCCAAGTGAAAATAAAACTTCTCAAGATACAGTCGAAAGGCAACACTGCTGCTTGCCGAACTGTAACACTTTTGCTTGCTTTCTTTGCCGCCACTTGTCGTTGCCCATTTTTAGAAATATTGCGAAATAAGGTAAATGTATATCGACTCTCGAGATAAATAGAAATACATGGTATCTAGATTCTACAAAATCTGAATGTAGTGCTAGTAAGATGTATTAAGCACCATCAAAGCACCATCAAAACAGGAGCAAAATGTAAGCCTACAAGAGCTCTAGCGCTCGCAAGGCGCAGGTCACAGCGTCTGTTTTCCTCTGCCAGAGCAAGGGCTAGTGTTTCAGGTCTTGCTGCAGCATGACATCTCGTTCTTATAGTGGCTTGGGCACTGTTCTCACCTTGAACCTGCGCGGGACACCGTTCTCCCAAAGAAATCTGGAAGGCAAGTATCTGAAACGTGGAATATTTTTCTCCATGTATCCCATAACAGTAGATCCGGTCTTACTGCAGCCGGACCCGGAGCACTTTGCGCCACACATGCATTAAGTGAATTTGGGAAAAGAATCTGCCAAGCGCATCATCGGTGACGGTGCAGGGTATGAGATGCTCTCGAGTCCGTCATAGATATCAGGGATACATTTCGCGATGATATCAGAGATTGGTTGCGCGACAGCAGCGAACCTCCGAATTTCAAGCAACTGCCTTCAATGCCACCTTCATCAAGACTAAGAGAAGAGTTCAGCGTCTTGAGAAAGTAAGTAATAGAGTGAGCCTGTATGAGGGACTTTTAGAATGCCATTTTCAACTTTGCACAATTTTAGGTCTAAAATAATAGCATCCCTGCTTGAAGGACTGGGTGCCGGGCGTCGAAGTTTTAATCAATTTAATTTGAATTTGATCGTTCCATTTGTATGCTTTGGCGTTGTACTCAGTCAATCAGAATGCCTCTTTGTCCCAAGTGAGAAAGAGTGTTGTCGTATTATAATATAGATAGATATTGGTATAGTAGGATACAAAGAAGTACCTGTATCAGTTGGAGGACTGCAAGAGATCGCCTTTTGACCAAAACCCAAGCAAAATCAAGAGCGAGAAAGTAATGCGATAATCATAGCGAGAGTGAGAGCGAGAGTGAGAGCGCGGCCGCAAGAAAGGCAGCGTGGCCCGTATACCAAGAAGGGTGGTTTGTCTAGCCAATGAGAGAGCGTCTTTATCCCCCGTGAGAAAACCCGTGTCGTATTATAAGATAGGTTATAAGATAGGTTATAAGATAGATATCTACATAAGTGTGTATAGTACCTCAGTACTTGCAACAAATCCGCAATCATGTGTCGAAGGGACAAGACAGGTGAGGTAAGCCGCGAAGTGACCGTGGTTTCCTGTGTTTTCCCGGAAGTCGCAAAAGAGCGTAGAAAGACGCGTTTTTTGTAGGATACACAAAATATGATAGTTTTATGATAATTCTCTGGGCTTGAAGGCGTATGAATCGCCAAGGTAATCCAGGAACTGTGCACAGAAATTCGACATTAGTACAATATGATATCAGTGCTCGGCCGGACCCCTCATACCTCTGAATGGCTTCGCTACACTGGCAGTTATGGGCAAAGATACAAAAACCTAGACGTTTTAACTACTACGGAGGCCAGTATAATATCAAAAGAAGTTCGAAGACTACCATGATAGATAATAACAACTTCAACGTTCAAGCCAAATCTATGTTCCCAGAATCCAGAACCCCCACAGAGGATACATTTTATACACACCCAAGTAGCACCAGTCGCTCACCTTTTGAAAAACCGGACCGGCGTCAATCTGATTCTTCGGAGATCAAAAAAGATTGAGGAATTTTTTTTTTTTTTTTTTTTTTTTCTTGTCAATTTAGGTCTATTGAAGTGGGACTTCATGCAGACATAATACATTAGTGATGTAACTACCAGGACACTGCGCCCGTCTCCATTCCCCGTGAACCCTCTATGCACTGCTGAGGCACGCCCGAAGCGATCCTCCCCCCAGACAGCCCAGTACGGAAACACTGTTTGCAAGGCGTTCATGTCTTGACGGGTGGGGCATTCATCACATTTCTTCTTTCTTGTTGTCTTCTTGCTGTCTTCTATCCGCTATGTGCCGCCACCAGGGTGGTCAGCATGAGTTTAGTATTCGGTGTAGTAGGAGGTTTGTTAGATTTTTGGAGTGGCTGGGTCAGGCCGGTGCCTGTTGAATGCAGGTAGGAGTGGGTGTCGTAGATAGGTAGGTAGGGCTTGGGGTTATAGGTATTCCGAGTCTGCTATCTGTATCTGTGCAATATATTTTGTCATCCATCATTTTCGTTAGGTTGCGGGGGTACTTCACCTGGTGTTGTTTTGAGTCGCTTCGTCTTTGCTATGTACTTAAGCAGTGCTTTTACATTTTTCTCTTCGCTGAGTATGGTTCGTAGGTCTCTGGAGTTTCTTCCTAGTATTCGGTCCATGTCGGCGCGCTCCCATCGATATTCCGGGCATTCGAAAAGGAAGTGTTTCACTGTCTCTTCTCTGTGTCGTCTTGTCGTTAGATAGCATGCATTGCACCTCGGTGTATGATGCTTCTTGAATCTAAACAGGTATGCGTTGAGGGGGATATGACCGGTGCGTATCTGTATAAGGATGCTGGCTTTTGCTCGCGTCAATTTTGATTGTATTTGCCGAAATTTGTCGTATGGGTATGCGTTGTCGATATTAGTCTCGAAGTTCTGTTTGCGCGTGGATTCTGACCATCGTGTTGCTGCGTTTTGTGTTAGGATTTTGAGGTAAGCCTCCTTTGTGGCTTTAACGCTACGCGGGAGCTTCCCATGCTGTAGTCCTGGTGGGAGTTGGTTGTTAGGTGTTACCTCTCCGTTAGCTGCTTTCTTCGCTTCTTCGTCTGCTTTCTTGTTGCCTTTTGAGTTGCGGTGCCCGGGTATCCAACGCAGTGTGAAGGCCTGACCTATGTGATTAATGTCATTATTATCAGTGAGTTCTGTTACCTGCGCGTTGATAAGCTTGATGAGGTGGTGCCCGGTGTGGGGTGTCTTGGACTGTGTTGCGTTAATAAATGATTGACTATCTGTGTACATCGTTGTGCTGTCTGGTCCTAGGTGCTGCGAGTTTTTCATCAGCCAGCAACCAAGTATTCCTCCTACGATTTCGGCATCGTCGCTGGTGTATTCCTGTTGTGTGCCAAGTCGGTATTTGAGCACACGTCTGGGTTCCTGTTCGTTGTCAGCGTATTCCACTGCTGCCGCACCTACTTGCCCGTCGTGACATGAGCCATCAACATATATTTTTATTCTTGCTCTGTCGTTTGCTTCGTCGTTGTTGGCATCTATTCGATTGTCTGCTATGATAGCTTGGTACTGCCTTATGTTTGTTGGTGATTCTGTCTTTGGTGGGATAGCTTCTAGCCGTAGCGGGTTTATCTTGAATATGTTGAGTAATTGCTGTATTGATGTTCTGTGCTTCGTGACTGGTGCTATGTGATACTGTACTGGCAGATGCGATGCTGGGTTAGTCTCGGGGAGAGATATGAGACGCACCAGGGCTCGATGGCAGACCTTCCTTAGCAGGAGGTCAACCGGTAGTACTCCTGCATGGGAGTCGAGAAGCTCGTTCGGTGTTGTCCTTAATGCTCCTGTTATTGCGAGTGTGGCGATTCGCTGTATTTTTGTGAATTCTCGGGTGGCTTTGACAGAGCCTGTCTTCCGTCGCTTGCCTTCTTCTTTGTGGGGTGGTGTGTACCATATGTCAAGTCCGTATGTCATTTTGGGGACCGCTACTGATAGGTATAGTCGCCGCATGAGCCGTGCTGGGATCCCTGTTGATTGTTTTGTAAGTCTGCGAAAGAGGAGCACGTAGGACGTGGCTTTGGCTATTGTTTTTTGCATCTGCGTCTTCCATCGGAGTTGTCTGTCGATGTGTATTCCGAGGTATTTGTAGCTTTCGACGTTTTTGATGATTTTCCCTTGAAGGCTCAGTACGGGGTGCCTGAGGGTTCGCGTTTTTCCGGGCTGTTGCGGGTCTGCCTCTCGTTTACGTGTGAAGTGGACCACTGCCAGCTTGTCGATTTCGAACTTGGAGTTGTGCTCATGTCCCCATCTGAATCCTCCTGTGGCAGGTCGTTCCATGTAGTCCTTTAAAGTTCTTGTTGTATCCTTGAAGGTTTTTCCTATTGCCAACCCTAGTGCGTCATCTACGAAGCCTAGTGAGTCTTCGTCTGGTGCTCGGGCTATCTCTAGTAAGTCAGCATTATATAGTATATATAGTATCATTGAGAGAGGGTCTCCCTGTCCGATTCCGTTAGTTATTTGGATGAGGGCTGATAGGAAGTCATCGAATTTCAGTTTTGTTCGTCTTCCTCTTAGGAGGAAGATTGAGGAATAGAATTATAAAGACATAAAGAAGTGTAGGTTTTTAGTAGTACATAATAGTAGAGTATTATCATCGATCTAGCAAAAGAGTGTTCACCGTTCTTTTGTAACCTTCTCTCAAACAACGCGAGCTTTCTTTACTTCTCTACGAGGAAGTTCGGCAGTTTTCGATGCTGGACTGGGACCTGGAGTGGATTGCCGTGTGCTGTAGCCTGAAGGAGCTGCACTGGAAGGGGTTGACTTCGGTATACCCAAATTGCGTTTTAGTGCTTGTAGCCATTTACCGCCTTCGGCTCCTTCGAATAACCAAACATGGCTGAGAGAAGAAGTACGGTACGCAAGTTTCATCAGTCTGCAGCAAGAAAAAACGATTTCTATGCTTACCTATCACCAACCCGTTCTGGAGGAGGCGGAGGCGTTTGAGTTGCAGTAGCATCCGAATCCTCGCCCGAGGGTCTCTTCTTGGTATTACGACGAGGCGGTTGTAATCTTGTCACTGAAGTGTTCGGTGTTGTTGTTTGAGCCGGCTCCTTGGGTAAAGGCAGCTCCCAACAGAGTTCTTTGCAAAGATGTAGCACGATGTTATCGGCGTTCCCAAGAAGTACAATCTACAACAAAAAAAGATATCAGAAGTGGATTACAGCACGAGAGTGAAAGTCGGACGTACGTCTGGATTAATGTGGCGGATAGGTGTTTTGTTGATTAGGATCTACAGACACACATGGATGAGATGGTTAACATTTTTTAGAGCGCGATTTTCATGATTGACTATCAAGCATATCTACCTGTGGTATTGAGTGAGGCAGATGGGCTATATCAGACAGTCAGCGCGAACTGACAGCTGGAAGGTTTGCGTTCGGGGACTTACAAAGAATCTCAGCGACAGGAGAGACCTTCAAGGAGGTACCAATTACAAGGAGTAAATCGACCTTCCACCTATCCTCCGCCAGCGAGTGGTCAAAATCATCCGTGAGTTTCTCGCCGAAGAAGGTTATGTCGGGCTTTCAGAAAACAACGTCAGCGCTCATGCCTTTGGCCCTGTAAAAACGGAGAAAACACATACTTTCATGATACCGGGAGGATACTGTGGAGCGTCACTTTCGTCTTCGACGTCACTATCCCACTGGCCTTTCGCCTTCTTCTTGCTTATCTTCTTAGGCTTGATCGGCACAGCGGGGGTCGCGTTGCAGCTCTTGCAAAGTGGCACCTTATGGTTGAGAATTTCGGCCTCGATGTCCGTACCGGGAACGCGCTGGCGGCAAAGGAGACAGCTGGCAGTGGCGAAAGAACCATGACATTGAAGGACTTTCTTGACGCCCGCCAAGGTCTCCAACGTGTCTATATTTTGTGTATAGTTCTAGAAATCTGGCGATATAAATAAACCGACAAGGAAAGAACGGAGTGCATTACCCTCAAGAGCTGCCATAAAAATACTTAGTAATGGAAATGGATATGATAACCGGCATCCTTACCTTCCCTTTATCTTCTATCAACTTAATAAACCGGTGACATGGAGAAGGTACAAAATTGGATGGATATATTTGACTGGTTCTCCCTTAAGATCCTTTGTTCTCGATGCTGGAAAGGGGATAGATACCTTGCAAATGAACTTTTGAGGAAAGTCAGTTCCTGTGCGCCCCCATCTTGTAATTCTTTTGTAAACTCACTAGAAGACTACAAAATAAGTTACGTCAGTCATGGTATCCGCACTATCAAGCTGTCGACCTTACCTGATGGATTTTCACGGAAATAGTTGATGTCAAACCTACCCGAATGAAAATGGTCTTGAATTTTTGGTCTTAGCATTTGAAAATTTCCTTTCTTACATTTGCTGAGGGTCATCAAGATCATATTCACCTCTCGTTTTGAGCGATGAGTATAGACCATCCCGAGACCGGAAATCAGGTATTCCGCACGACACGCCTAATTACACATATCAGGTAGTGTTAGTACAAAATATGCGATGATCACTCACTGATTCCGGCCCCTGTGAGTATCAAGATACGTTGCGACCTTCTAATAAGGTCCACTGCATCTTGGATGGTATTATACTGGGATAATTTATCACGTTTGCGTAGTCTGTTTATCTGAGGTTTTAGCACCAAGACAATCAAGACAGATATCCAGCATACACATGGGCCAATGCCACTCTAAGGAAATACAAGATCGTTTTGGGTTTCCTGCTTTGCAATTCTGGACACTGGGTAATTCTGATTCAGAACCAAAATCGAACAAAAAAAGCATGATAAAAATACCAGCTGGATTTTGAACGCTTCCAAGAGCTTCAATACAGGGATGTTGCGCGTTTTAACATATTCGTCTATGAATGCCGAAGAGCCTAGCATTCGTTTATGAGTTTCCAACACGACGAACAAAGCAACCAGAGTAAGCGGACCTCGTTCTTTTAGGAGGTGGGTCATTTGTTTTACATCTTGGTTGCTCCAAGCTTCGTTTTCTGCAATGGAGACAATACTCAGAGCCACATTCTTCAGAATGACGGTTGGTAATGTAACAAGAACCTTGGGAGTTGCCTGAACAAAGGAAAGACATCGTAATATCCTGTCCATCATGGCTGTCTTCGTCATGCGAGTCTTCATCATGGTCATGGTCGTGTTGCGAGTCGGGAACAGCATCAGGGCTCGCGTCATCATCGCCTTCGTCAAAGGTTAAGACCTCTAAAATATCTTCGATTATTTCCATATCGGCGTCAACGTCTTCAGAAGCCTCCAAAAACGCCTGAACTTGGCGGGCCAGAATTTCATTGCTGGCAGTGATTACTTGACGATCAGATGGAGCGAGTGCATCGGCATGTCCAGATTCATGCACCGTGTGCTCCGAGTCCAGAGTCACTGATACTTTACCAGAATCTAGAGGGCAATGAGGTAATGATTACTGGGTTAGCTACGTCTAAGTCCACCGTAGCAAAGAAAGCGCACACAGACTCATCATAGATTCGCCAGAATGTATTGAACTTTTGGGGATTTGATGTGGGAAGAGTAGTGGTTGATACGGCTCTAGTTTCGTCTGGAGATAATCTTGAGTGTCTACTTGGTAGGTAACAGAGCGGGGTTGGATGAAATCACGTCCGAAAAGAGACAAAGTAAACAGCGACAATCTCGAATACTGACGGCTCCCGGCCCGCCGAGGTACTTTCTTTGTACCATGCGCTTTGCTTGTTCTCACAGGGAATCTCTCTAAAGGTAAATTTCTTTCCAAGTTTGTCTTTCGAGGACTCTATTTGACGGAACTAATTCGCTCTCATCGTATCCGAAGGCCTCTGGGCTCTGCTGCTGTTTTTTTAATGCTTGCTTCGTTGTTCGGTTCGGGGTATCATGTCCTATCAGTGTCGGGGATGACTACCACTCCCATATTACGGTACCAGCCTCAAACAAAGACCCACTCAATTTTCAACCGCTTGAAGATCAGCTTAAACCGAGATTGAAACGTGCGGCTTTATTGGAACCCCTAATAGTGCGACACCTAAAGCAGGCTATCTGTCATCCGATCCTGACCAGCCGTCAGCGGAACTTCAAGGATCGTACTAATTTATAACCACCACATAAGAGAGGCAATGGATTCAACTTGGCCTCCCCAACCCCTTCCTAAACTGAACATGTCTTCGTTCGATTCTTATAATGCCAAGACTACAAGTATCAGTGTAACACCTATCCTTTTCCTCAATGCTCAACGTGCTTATCACTTTCTAGTATCCATGGCCAGCAGAAGTCAACAGTATAGAGCGCATTGCGCTTTCTGCTCAAGGTGATCTCCAAAGAGTCTTAAGGTAATTTACGTTTACGTGTAAAAAGGGAAATAGGCTCAACTTACGTCTACCAGTGCATTTTTTGCGCGTCCCATCGTTATTGGCCTCGTCTACTCTCAAACCACGCGCCAAGAAAACCCCCAATCGCCGTTTGAGCCAATTACGACCCCGACACGGTCCATCATTGAAGCAACTTCTCCCGAGTCGCCGATTGTGCAGACGAGACAAGTACATCTCCAATGCGACGGTAAGATCGTCTGCACTGCGACATCAACGGTCCGCATTACATCGCCAGAATGCGCTCATCTTTTCCTCGAGGAAAAATTCGCCATCGGCCAGATGTTTAGACGCCTCGGAAAGGTTCCTGCTTTCGAACTCAAAACCGTCGGACTCGGTCGTGTTATTGAAGAAAAGAACAATTCCGATCCTCGCGAAGAAAACCAACTTTGGAGAAAATACACCCTCATCATACCTCATTTTGAATGCGAAATACTGGAAGTATTTCCGTCAAGAGAAATGTTCACTGCTGGCGAGAAATGGTTGACTGCTGAAGATGCTGACCACTCTGGGACACTTGTCCCAAGCAAGCGCATCGATAATGCGCCTTCCTTGCTCAAGCAGAATCTCAATATCATTCTTTCTGTTGTCCTCTTCTTCACCCTTTTTTATGAAGTCGTCATGTATAATAGTGGCCGTACAGGATATTGTTAGGTACTGCCCACTCTCCTCACACTAGTATACATTTTTCCAGTCACCTTTTGCCTATATTGTTATCATGAATACCCTCCATAGAATATTATTTACTTCGTTTCATCGCGGCGACGCATACCTTCCGATCATTCTTACCACTCAACTCTCCGAACAACCATTGTCTCGTTCGGTCATTAAACGCAATGCTGGTCTATATAACTGACACTTGCTGTTGCTGTTATATTCCTGAATTTTGGGCCGGGCGCTTAATGCCGAGTGGATATTTCGCAGATCAAGATATATTACAATTGGTATATCGGTATCATTCAAATGTTCTACTATCCTGTTTCCTTGAGTACCATGGTTTGAACCCGAACAACGAATTGGGGTGTTCATTAGGACCAGTATACTAATACAACTCCACGATGGCCAGCCTGAGGAAATCTGCTCGACTTCGTGGAATATTTAATCCTAACTTGTTAAAACATTCTCCATCCTCACCCACAAGTTTATTTATTACCAACGCATATCACCCATTTATTTCGAACAGTATGCATTATCATCATTCGTTCTATTCCATTACGGGGATGTGTATCCTCCGATTATCCTTATCATCTAATCTTGCGAACGACCATGGTCTCGTGCGGTCATTAAACGCAACGTTGTTCTGCAGTATAGCTGACACTTGTCGCTGTCACGGTTATATCCCTCAAATATATGTTTATCATATCAACAAGACTGGCCGGTTGGCGAATTATTGAAATGTCTTCAAAGAGCCTCCCGAGCGCTTATGCTACTGAGCACTGTCCTTGCGGCTCTCAAGAGTCAAGAGTAGGGCGAGCGCTTCAGCTCTGAATATATAGCAGATTATTTCAGTGCCCACGTCCCGCCGTGAACGCGCGAACTATCATGCCGTTTTGGGGTCCTTGAATATACATCATATGGGCGAAAAGAGTGACTACTAAACAACCTTGGCTCATAGTTATCCGAACAACGAAGATAACGGCCAGGAAATCTGCGGAATACTTTATCTAAACAACGCGGTTTCATTCAACCATTAACGCAACACTGGTATGTATCGCCTAAGAGCGCTGATGGCCGACAGTCGTTGACGTTTGGACGGGTAGCTACGTTTGGTGGATCGCGTTCGGTTATTACACCATTAATATATTCATCGACAGTTAGAAAGGAAATGAGCTCAATGGAACAACTTGTGATTGATATCAGAAATACACAGTTCGAAGGCAATACATGTGCGTACAGATAGGTATAAAAAAAAGCAGGAGGAAATCATGATGATGCTCATCAGTCGGAGAAGGTGTGATTCCCCGGATTACAGGTTCAAAGGTATTTGGGATATTGCCAGACCAAAAGATTTGGTACTGACATGGGCGGATCGGCGGGCGGATCGTCCGACGTCCTGAGGCAAACGAGGATAAAGTTGAAGACAGATCTTCCAGTCAGGTCGGGAGAATAGCAGAAGACCAAAAACCTTGCAAAACACGATTTGAGGCTCTCCAAGGGCATCATCATCTTGAAACTAAAGGGTCGACTCAATGTTCATTCGCGATGCAAATATGGTTGGAACTTACTCATAATCATATCATACACATTTAAAACTTAAACTATATTCCTCGTAGTATCACGCTGGCTAAGCAGTGGCGCCCACCGATGCCGATATCGTCGTTGATTCTTTGTTTGCAGGAGGAGGATAATCGATGGATAGCATCCTTTCGGGTGTTACGATTGCGTGCAGTGGCTGACATTGCGGACACGCAATAGTTTCTGAGGGGTGGTAAACCTCAAAAACGGCGTCGTACCACCAACGACGTACGTAGCGATCCTACCCATGGGAAGTGGCACCATTAAACACGCGAGACAAAGAAAAGGCGAACGTGAAAAGATGACATACAACACCGAACATGTTCTTGTAATCAACACTCCTACGTCCACTCCTTGGGTACCTCCGAAGCATATCCAAGCTGTCCATGAAAGCGCCCCATAGGAAAATGATGAGAACAGCTACTGCGAAAGCTTTGAGGAACCTCTCCGCCGTTCTCGGTCGTAGAGGCTGTGCGTGCACCTGGACCTGGGCCTCTGGAATATGTGTGGATTGATAAGAGGGTATTGCTGTAGATGAAGCGGTATATGGCGGCGGCGGAGCAGCTGGGTTACTCCCCGCACTAGTTGAAGCATTTGCTACAGCGCTTTTCAAAGGGGACTGTTCTGTCGGAGATGCAGGATCAGGGTCAGTGATAATCATATTGAGGGATCTGAGGACGTTTCAGGACCGCAGTGTCAAGGTGAGGTAGTAATGAAAGAGTTGTAAGGCCCCCGAGCTGAATTCAAGGCTTGAAGTGGAATTTAACGATGGAAAAGGGATTCAGATTTTCAGAATGATCATAACCATCTTGTTTCCGACAAATGATTGCCGAACCCTTTACGGGGTGTCGGCATCGTCCCGGCATATAGTGACCTGGTGCGATTATCACCAGCGCTGCGTGCGCAGTCTTCTTCTTTACTATATGAACGACGGAAGGTGAGAAATACGTTTATATTTAAAGGCAGGGCTGTAACATAAACGTGGGGAAAACCGACGCCAGAAATGTGATATTATATTTGTCACGATAAAACGTGGTCCTCTGCAATTCGTGACTCGTGAGTAGCGTTTAGACTTAACAATTGTACACGTACGTAGTAGTAAGGAATCAACTTCAGGTGTAGTCATTGATTAGCTCGCTGGACTACTCAAAGAATCTGATGAGTAGAGGACACAGTCATCATAAAAGAAACTGTACACCTTTAGTACCAGTTTTCCCCGGAGTGCCATTAGAAAACAGTTTTGATGAATATGTGATGTCAAAAATCTGCTCATCCACCATTCAGTAAAGACTGAATAATAAACAGAACAAGCCGCACTGATATCAACTAACTTGAACCCCCTTGAACCTCAAGACTTAAAACTGACTTTGATGTTCGGATTATGATTAAGGTTCTCCTCCAAAATTCTGTTCATCGGGCGATAAGACGCTGCAGTCCTTCGTATAGTTGAAATTTTCTTTCTCGCGAGAAATGTCCTTTTGGTCTTTATTCCAGTACTCATTGCCCAGTGATTTGACCTCCGACATTGTTGTGTTGGTTTCATTCGGAGAATCGGAAGTTGTCGTATTCAAAGCGACAAAAATGTCGCATTTACAGAGAATCTTTTTTTTTTTGTGGAGCTTTAATGAAAGTGCGACAGTCAACATTGTTGTCCTCGCAATTCAGCATATTCACTTACGAAGCTCACGCTTCGCATTACTCAGAGCTCTCCACGCCGGGGTAATGCCTTTATGTTATCGGCACACCTTGCATGAGGTAGTGTGGGGCTCGGAGTAAACCGCGCATTTACAGAGGATCTTGAACGCATTGAAGAGAAGAAAATATCACAGCTAGACAGCGACCGAACTGCGAACAATAAGATTGCGAACATTTGACGAACATGACATTGAGAACAAAACGCGAAATGTCACGCCAAACGTGTGTGAAAGGCTGTGTTGTCACACACACACACGTGATGCAATTTTAGGATAAGAAACGGTCTGTGCCAGATCTAGCTTGAGAAGAGACGAAGAGACCCAAAGGATGTAATATCTTATTCAGTCAGTACGAGAGGGCCTTCGTTTTTGCGTAAAGTACTTCCACAATTTTAAGACAAATTTTTGAAACCTGCAGTCAAAGTGACGCAATAAAATTTTGATAGCGACGTCCTCTGGTGCTGGATATTTGAGTATACGGCGATCATGCAAAAATGGTAGTAAGGCATCCCGACACGTCCCAGAGCGACCTGGTGTTACTGTCAGGACTCAGTACTCAGTTCCAGCGTGCCCTGGCCTGTGCGAAAGCGTGGGACAAATTCATTCGCAGACCTCTTTGGTTCGAACCTCGATGCTCCCAAAAAACCAAACAATCTATCCTTCGGGTGCAATGTTAAAATGACTGAGTCTTCGAGGTCACTCGGGTTGTAATAGGGACCCTCGCAATCAAGCGAGGTTTGCATTTCACGTAGCTACACTTTATATACAGAATATGTAGCTACAAAACTAATATGGAGATAAAATAATAAAACAAGGGATGGTGGCAAATGTCAATATAAGAATGAAATGCAGATTATCTCTTCGAGATAATCTGCGGCTGTCAAGTGAACATTTCGTGGTGTGCTTGTATTTACCCCGATTATTCCAACATGCAATTGATGACGAGCTGCGAGGCCTAGGTGAGGCCTTGAGACGCTATAACTCTGCGGCTTAGAGATGCGTCCAGGCATTTCAGATGATCACGAATGTATTGCGCGCGAAGAAGGGTTGAGGTGTGTCCTGCTTCTGGCTGCATCAGAAGTTCAGAGCAAAGCTCCCCGTTTTGGAATTTATTTTTTCTTTCTTTAGACAATCTGAATATAACATCGGGTCTCTTATATAATTCTGAGGGCAGAAGTCATATGGGCTTTTCGAACGGGAATCCCCGAAGTTTGTACTCAATTTGTACTCTCACTGAATGCGATGCTGATGGCCAACTTATTGTATACTACCACTGGAAAACAGTGTAAACTCAGCGAAGCGCTTAATGTCGATCAAGGACATGCTCTCCTCGACACGAGTGACATGGGAACAGCAGCATTTCGATTTCCCCGTTTTCGTATTCTCAAGACTTTGAATTTTGATGGTGGTTTGCATATGAACTCCTAGGTTTCGTCTGGGTCGTAGTAAACATATGTGGCCCTTCTCCAGCTTCTTCTGTAGCTCGAAAATATGTGCATATGAGTGCTGGCATATACTTTTACGAAGTAAGCAAAGGCCTCGGTTCATTTGTATCATCATTCACTTTCTTTTCTTTCCTAGAGTTATGCCAGAAGCTCCTTTCCTCGAGGCTAACAAGTGTACAGCTACCGCTACCATCATGCTATCCGTCCTTCGTGGGGAAAGGAAAGACCTTGACTTAACCCTCACTAGCTAAAACTGCAGCTTTGATGACTTGTAACCTCTCTGGAAAGATAAAGGTCCATAATATAAGAGCGTTTTGCGTGATATAACCACTTCTACTCGGGGTCTCTCTGGTAGCAACTTTCGGGCTTCACGCGGGGATGCAAACGTAAATCTGGAAGTGGTTAATAAACGATTGCGACAAAAACGCATCCAAGAGGTGATCTTTTTTTGTCAAACATTCACGCGACTTTCGTTAATGGTAGTCCCAGATCAACGGCTCTTCGTCTTGTAGTACAATCATCAATGCTTTTAACGGTTATATCTACGCCATCCAGGCCCTTCGGGGCTGAAGTCCGTCAAAGACATGTATCTTACTCCGGCTCTGTTACCATCCGACTCGCTTACTTTTGATTCTTGAACCTTTCACTCCCCCGTGCTTCCTTCAGATTTTTGACGAGGTCTATAGTATCGTTTGTTCTTTTATCATGAACAGGAACTCGATTTAAAGCAGGACATTACAATCAACCCCTCCGAGTCGCCATGATATCGTGCAGTCTGCAGATTGCAGTCGGATCACTTTGTTTAGTAAGGACTTACCTTCTCAGAAACTTGGATCGTTGATAATACTGTATGCCTCTTTCTTTCTTTCTTTCTCCTCCTACATACCCGCGAGTCCTACCACAATGCTTCGGATATCTATGGTCAACTTCCATGAGACTTTTCTACGCACGGTCAATCGCTCATCGTCAGTTTAAGGCTTACCCGTTCTATAGATCTATAGAACATCTGTGATTTTCCAGAAGATCGCGGCTTTATAGTTCGACATCATCGCACTGCAGACTTTGTTTTGCAATATGTCGGCTACTTACCTTTGTTTCTTTTCAGAAGGGCTACCTTTTTCGCTTGATCCGCTTTCTAATTATTAGGGCTTCTACTGTATCTTTAAGGAAGAGCCTGAAAGAACGCAACATAAGCCATGTGCTGTGGACGTTGTATCATCACCTCAAAGAACCACAGCAAAGGTACATACAGCCAGGGCAGGGTTTTTGGTCCTTATAATTGCTCAACGCATGAGGACAAAAGGTGTCTATTTGCCATATGGCCATTAGGCACACATTGGACGCGATGAAACTGATAGAAAGAACGAAAAAGAAGAAAACGTATGTTCCCAAACCACACGAGGACAATATCTATAATCTCATAGAATATTATCAAGTCGTAAATCACCAAGACTCGGATGGCTTGAAGTGACAGAAAGGATTTTTCGCTGTATGTATATACATGTACTATACAAATTGTGTATGCCAGGTATCTGTGACTAAAGAGTACATAGTATGGGTTATTGCTCGTTTTGGAAGGGGGATAGGATCATCGCTTGTAATCATAATGAGGGGGTATGTAGAGGGGTGGTATCTTTGCGGGTGAATGAGGATGGAGGGTCATCGTAGAGATAGAAGTCCTAGGTGGTATATTATAAGAATGATGATCATGAAGGCAGGAAGGATCTGCCTAGCCCTCTTCGCGGGAAGGGCGAATAGTCGGAAACGAATAGTCGGAAACGAATAGTGAGTGAAACATATGTATGAAAGCTTCACAACTTTCGTGGCTGAACTATCGGTATCGGCTTGGAAGGGTCGTACGTCCCTGATAAGGTCGTCGTCGTCTTTACGGGACTTTTGTTTGACCTCAAAACGTCGCCGAGTTCGGGCGAGGAGGTCTCTTTTCGAAATTGTTCAAATATCCCGGCCGGCCTTGGCTGATATCCGTACGGTGTAGACGGTGAGCGCGAAGGACTACTAGGGCTAGCCACGCTAGGAGTTTGAGGGGCTTTGGTGTTGAATTGGTTATTGTAATTGCCAGGGTAGGCACCGGCATAGGACGAGTTGCTGTTGTACAAAGTACTGCTGCTTTGCCCAACCTGTGAGCAGTTGGTAAATGGGTGGACCGCAAATGGGTCAAAACTTTGGAGAGATGATGATGGTTTTTGGGGAGAGTATGCTTCTGACGAAGAGGATGAGGAGAACGACATTGTTTTTGAGTATGTAGACTTCGATTGGGAGGAGAAAGAGGCTTTGGGTGACTGTAGAATTAGCCTGGTAAAAGGTAGAAATGATCTGGTCTTTTGAAAATCGGACGAGTACTGCCTTTATACCCAATCTCATGCAGCATGTATTATTATTCACATACTAATCGCGGAACCCTTGGCGGTAAGCAAGGACATTTTGTTTGGTCCCGGAGATCTGGTATTTTTGGATTATAACCCATACCCATGGTCGGCCCGAGGAGTTCTAGAGTGGAAATTGGCAGACTGCTCGAATACGTTATTGCAGCAAGCAGCTTTGCTGAATCTTGCCACAAGGCCAATCTCTATGGTCTTTACCCGAAAGAACCCAAGATATCCACTGATGGAAAGTGGGGAGGATAAAATGAGCGATCTGCGCAGGTTTTATTTGTTCTGTTGGAAACTGTGGATAGAGACGGAAGGTCAGCTGTGGTGAGCCCTATTATATTATCACGGAAATGACTCCAATCAGCCCCAATGGCATGGCTAGTCCCCGTGGGGAATGTTCTCCCGTGATGCGGAGGCGGCATCCAAGTGCCTGAGCATCGCAAGAATACACGACATCAAACCTCGCAGCTTTTGAATTTCACATTTGCAGGTAGAGTTTGCAAGCTCCGGACGTGCTGCTTTTGCGTGTGTGAGTCACCGTGCTTCGACGTGTTCAGAAGCGCAAAGTTGTGCGACTTCTTTCACATAGATGTTGTAGAAGTGGAAAGGCATGGCGGCAATGGAAAACATGCAAGTTCTGAGCACACCAGAAATAGAGATCAGCGGAGGACAATCTATAGAGGCTGAATTTGTGGTCACGCGGGTAGATGTGTTTTGATTTTGTGTAAGAGTTGATTTCCTGTGAAAAATGGCGTTTTTTCGGGGTATTTTGACAGGACTCCGGATTCACAAAATCGATTCCTTTTTTTTTCAGATATTTTTCCAGCCGGTCGCGATCGTCTGAGGGGTGTATCTTCCGGGTAAGAGCGCCGTACAAATTCTGCTTTAAGACAAACCTCCAGTTGAGATATGGAGACCATTGGAACGTGTTTAGACGAGCTCCTCCGAGAATTGACTGGCCTAAGTAAGCAAAAGAGAGAATTGTGTAAGCGCACTAGAATTTTTGTTGAGGACGGAGATAGTTGTTCAATAACCGATACTCCTTCATCAACTTTGGGGTGAGAAGCAAGTGAGTATTAATGGTTCAAATGATAGGGTTGTTTATTCATGGACACGTAGATTGCAACATGGCTGGCTATCAAGACTGAAATGGGGGGGCGAGCATTGAGAAGAGTTACTTACCATTGTTGTGGTTGCGGAGGGTTGTCGCGGGCATGGGTCTTTGATTTCACCGAATTTTTACGTTTTTGTACGTTCACCACTTGATTCATGCTGTTTTCTCTCTGCGGTAGCATCACGCACTGTTCACTTCTTGGTTGTGCTTTTCAGTGATCCATGTACCTTGAGTATCCTTCTGAAAGGCCGAAAACGCTATCTTTTGGACGAAAAGTACCGTCGAACGGCCCATTCCAGCAGTCCGGCGAGATCGAGGTCAATGAGATTAATGAGACCCAGAGGTGAGGGCCAGAAACTACAAATAGCAGCAGTGACACGCAGCCGCTTTGAGACCGCGAAGCTTTGGCCACCATTAAGATAGCTTTGGCTAATCCTCTAATGACTCCCGGCAGCGTTTATAGACCGAGTAGCTTCCTGAACTAGGCTCGTCATCGTTAATGAAAGCTTGAAACTTATAAAAGTCTTCGTGCTATATTCATGAATGTCAAATTATACCCTGGTCGGTGTTGGGGGGTACGGTGACTTTCTGTAATCAAACTCGGTCGACTTTCCCTCCCCACGGACTCATGCTACCATACAAGAAATCGACTGCGCATTGTGGGGTCCGACGGAGTCACAAGACGTTCGCTGAGTTGATTTTCCAACACGAGCGTCATGTTAGAGATCCGGCCAGTACTGAACCCTGGAAGTGTAATGGGACTTAAGGAGAGAGAGGCGAGGAGGACCAACAGTGCTAAGCGCTGATTGCTATAAAGGTTGGATGATCTAGTCGAGCGCTTATACTGCTGCATGTACGCGCAACATGATAAAAGTATTCACCGTCCAAGAGATTGTGAGGGAGGGTGAGAATCCCTGATGAAGTAAAAAGGGTTCAAAGGTTCAAAACAGAATTCGGTTTTTAACAAATACGTCACTATATTCTGTCGGCCGTAGAGCGTATCGCCAGACCCCTTTATATATCTCTTCATTCTTCCAGGGTATTCATGGACAGGGCTTGAAATGAAGACATATGTCCGGGCAACTCAACTTCGGTTGAAGTTGAAGCGCCGAAGTGTTCGTACAGGCAATTAGTGTCCTATGTCATGATAAGATGTCGCGGTAGGACCACATTACGAACCCTTGTGGTTCCTTTCGTCACGAGTTAACAGTCGCCTGCTATATGATGACGCTGAGAGTGTGAATTCATTGCCCTTTAAATTTCGCAGACGCCACGACCAAAGAAACAACCATATCAGCATACACATACCTATTTTGAGGCTCCTTGGGCAGCCCCATAGAGCTAGTATCTACGGCTGTGGAGGCGAAATGGAAGAGTGGTGTCCTCGAATTCGGTACCCCTCTCGCACCACCCATTAAATAGCTCTGTGGAGTGTATTCAGGTTTTCTTCAACAGGAGTCATACAATTTTCGCCATACAATTTTCGCCAGCCTCTGCGCACGTATGAGGTTCAAAGTAAAATGCAACAACATTGAGACCTTCGTTCAAGTTTAAGTTCCAAAGAGGATGGTGATGGCGTAAATAAGAGACTCAAATGACCAATTTAGTATTTTTCACCATAAATGTACTCGTGAGAACTACTTTCAAACCCAAATGCAAACCTCCCCGTTTGCCTCACTTTGCTCACTCACTCTTCGTGCAACACAAGACAAGACAACCAATAAAAAACCATAAACACACACAAAATAACAATCTTTTCGATTTGAGAGCTATTTACTGCTTTCTTACATACAACGGTCGACCATAAGTTATAACTCATGGGACCGGCGTGCTATAATACACAATTCAGATACCCCTTAGAAGTTAAACTAGCTAGACTAATCTATCTATCTATCCATATGAAACCCATATCCTGAGATATTTCAAGTGGGGAAAAAACAAAGAGAAAGATAATTAATTCATATTGGATGTTGGCCGAGATGGAATGGGAATGGTTGCAAGTGGATATTGGAATGGTGATGAGGATGATGCAGGATAACCGATGACTGAAGCTGACAATGATGATGGGGTGAGTGATCGATGATTGGACTTTGTTCACGACACGAAAAAGGGAAAGAAATCAGAGGGAGAAAAACGAATAAAATAAAATAATAGACAACAATTTCTTTTTTACAAGCTAGACACAACACAGGATAATTGGATAGTAGGTCGTTGTTCGTTCATTCGTAGTTAGTTACGGGATTGGATATGGAACTGGGAATTGAATTGGGGCTGGACTGGGACTGGGATGGGGAAATTGCAATTGGATTGGGAATGGATGATGGATTGGATGGATCAAGAGAAAAAATGAAATGAAAAACGAGGAAGGGGCAAAGCACCGGACTGGGCTGGACTAAGAGTGACAATAATGGTGATGATGAAGGGAAGTGATACGCCCATAATTTTGCAAGAGGAACAAGAAGCCGATTTTGAGAGGAGAAGAGAGAAGGGAAAGAAAAAAATAGATGTTATACATGGAAGACGGGGACCATGGATCAATCAAGTTTCAATAGAGCCAGAAAAAGTGAGAAACAAAAAGGCCAAGATGAGTTGAGGAGTCGTTTGGATTGTGAAAGAAAGAAAAAGAAGCGGGAATTTTAAAACGTATAAAAACGTTTCTTTTCGTTCAATGGACCGTTTTGCGAATTGGGATCCAAGGAACTGTCGCTTGTGGCTGTTATATTGCATGACATTGCATGCGCATTGGTTTTGAGTGTAAATGCCAAAAATGGCATCTATCTTTTTTTTGTCGTCCTCGTGGTTGTTATTTTGTTAGAACAGAAGATGGGGGGTGGGATACTGCAGTGAGTAGGGTGTGTCAAAAAGAGGACGATGACGAGAGTGGTGATGATGTGGTGGCGGTAGTGATAAGATTAATTACAAGAAAGAAAAGAAAGAGAAAAAGGACAGTGGTATGAACAGATTGGTTTGGTATGTTGAGAGGAGACAGGACAGTAAAACATGCAAGAAACCCATTGGCTGGGATGGTTGCGTGTCATGTTGTTCCGAATTACGTTCCATGATGATGATGAGGACAAGAAAAAGAGGAAGAGAGAAGAAAAACGTCGGCGACCGTAGTAGGCTGGGACGACGGAGAAGTAGCAAGAGGATGGACAAAGGAGAGAGCGAGAGAATTACAAATTCAAAGGAGGCACCGAAGAAGCAGCAAAGAAATTCGACCTCTGCGAACTCCCAACGCTCCTCATCTTCGAATTCGGATGATGCCCATGGTGCGTATGGAACTGATGTCCATGGTGCGCATGCGCATGAGGGACATGCGCCGTCCCATACGACGTCGTAGTCTTCTTCTTCATCAACTTCCTCTCCCTTCGTAGCTCTTTCCTGCTCTTCTGGTTCTGATTCTGCTGCTGCTGCTGATTCTGTTGCTGCTGCTGATAGTGCATCTTGTCCGCCACCAGATTCATACTCGACCCGTTCGGCGTAGTCTGTGCGCTCGCGGAAGTCGAACCAGATCCAAGAGGCAAAATCAAAGGCGACGACATCGTCGATCCACCCATCGTAATCCGTCTCCTCTTCGCCAACTTGCTGCTGCTGCTCTTGATCGAAGAAGGGAGCAACGAGGAGCCAGACGACGACGCACTCCGCATACCACTGCCACCAGCGACAGACGATGACGACTTGTTCTTGTTCTTCTTTGACGACGAAGCAGCGGCAGCAGCACCCGCAGCGTTCTGCCACACCATCGAGCTGAGCGGGCTGCTCTTGATCACGCTGCCGAGATCCACGCTCGAGCCGGGGGTATGCAGAGAGTGTCGATTCGCCTCGGGCCACGCGTTCTCCCTGACTTGCCTGAACGCGCCTACGGAAATAACATCCCACCTGCTTAGGTTCTTCACCGACGGAGACTCCTCGTCATGGTCTTGACAAGAAGAACCATCATCGCCGGCATTGCCTCCAGCAGAGCCGGTGTGGGCATGCGCGTTGCTGTTTCCAGCTACGCCTCCATCGACAGTAAGATCCATCGCAGACCCCAAAGGCTCCGGATCGTCCAAGAACGCAGCATCAAGCACATCGTCGAGTTGAATAGGCTCCGCCTCTAGCTGTTGTTCCTTCAAGTTCAGGTTGATACCATTCATAATCTCGTTTGCAGCCGACATCGCCATCGCGTCTTCGCTCGCCGCCGCCGCCGCCGCCGCCGTGGACAACAACAACTCGAGCGACGACTGATGCTCGTTCTGCGAATCGCCCGAGGGAGATAACAGGGCTTCGCTACCAGCCGTGCTCGAAATCGACGCAGTAAGCGAACGCAGGTGTCTACGAAGCAGACTCTCGACCTTGATGATTATGTACGATATCAGCGAATGCCAATAACAATAATAAAAGAAGACGAAAAGACGCACAGTATTATACCGCGCCTTTCTCCCTTTATTAAACCTAGGATGGGGTGAAGGGACTTCCGCTCCTTTATGATCATCGCCAATGACCGCCTGTCTTGTCTCCTGAGATGGAACGAAGACGCCCTTCCTAGGACCCCTCTTGACATCCGATGCACTTTCACTACTACCCCTCATCAACGTCCCACCAAACATTCCCAACCCACCACCACCAGCAACGGGAGACTCATCACAATCATACTCCTCGTCCTCCTCATCAAACTCCATCTCATCCGAATCCCAAAACGTAACCTTGCCCTGGAGGATATCCAACGCACAAGGTGACTCGCCGCCCCACCTCCTCCTTCTCCTCTCTCTGCTCTGCTCGTCCTCCTTCCTCCTCCTACCAGGACTCACAGCGGGGCTGCTCATCGTCGACAAGGGGTTGATAGCCGAAACGGACATCGGCAGACTGAAGAGCCTCATGGCGCGTTCATTAGGCAGCTCGTCTTCTCCAACGAGCTCTTCGTCCGTCGTATCACCCTCGCCCTCCCCATCGTCGCCTTCTTCATATCCTCCTTCCGACATCTCATCATCATCGTCATCATCACTCTCTCCACCACCCTGCCCACCAAGGCCCATCCCAATCCCAAGGCCCATATCCATCCCAAGCCCCATCCCCGTCATCTTCCTCGCACTCCTCATCCTCATCCTCTTCCCATGCCGTCTCCTACCCCCACCCTGGCGGTGCTGCTGCTGCTGCTCGTCCTCATCATCCCCAAACACACTGCTCGCCTTGCTGCCCAGGCCTCCATTTCCATTACCACCACCACCATCATACCTAACCGCATCCGCCTCAAACTCCAGATCCACCAGACCCCTATCGTCCCTGATCCCATTCGTAAACACCAATTGACCATCCCAGCCCTCTGTCACCTCAAACTCCGCGCCTCCGAACCCTGGGTGTTCGGTGCATTCGCTGAGGCACGAAATGCTATCGGATTGGTCGCCTTCTTCGCCAACAGAGGCATGGCCGAACGCAGACCCAAGGCTGACGCTAAGAGACATAGACTTGGACCTCTGATGATGATGATGGGACGGGAAAGGCGTCAAGGAGCGATCGTCGCTCTCATCGTCCGAGAACTCATCATCATCGTCGCCGGAGGACGATCTAGAGGATGACGACGACGAGCCAGACAAGTTCGCAAAGAACAAATCAGCATCAAAGCTCGACTCGTCGTCGTCGTCCGACCAGCCCGTCGCAACGCCCACATAGCGACGTCTTTGATCATCGGTCGTCTCGTTATCGTCCTCCTCGTCGAATGATGATGATTGGGGTGGGACGCTGATCCCCACAACGCCAGCAGCTGGGTTCATAGTGACATCTTCCTCCGTCTCGTCTCCTCCCGCACCACCACGAGCAGCACGAACACCTGCCGCATCCTCGTCTTCATCCTCCTCCTCCTCATCTTCTTCCTCATCATCATCCTCCGTAGCATCACTATCCACATCCATCTCCACATCATCTGGGCCCACGCTCTTTTTCCTCGGCCTGATCACCCAATCGCCTCCTCCACCATTCGACATCCGCTTCTTGCCATTATCATCCCCACCACCCAACAACTCCCGCTTCATCCGCGCCTTGTCATGTACATCCGCAACGATAAAATTCTCCTCCTCAGCCTGGATGTCCGAGTCTGAGTCATCGAATTCCGATAGCGAGGACGACGAAGAGCCTGAGGAATGGGAAGAGGATGATGCAGAGGACGAAATAGCCGACGCAGAGACAAACGTAGGGAACGGCAGCTGATTAGCCAGGTCCAGATCCAAGTCGTTCTCTAGGTATACACCACCCGCGTGGACGTCGAGCATGTCAATATCAGAATCTGACGCGGACGACAAGGATTCGGAATCATCGCTGCTCTGCAAAATCCTCCTCTTCTTCTTTTTGTTGATCGCAGCGATAGCCTTGGCGGATTGACCAACAGCTTTCTTGGTTGTAGGACGTGCTTTAAATGTCTGTCGGATCCTGTTGGGTGCAGAAGAGGATGAAGAGCGTTTTTGATGATGGCTATTGTAGGCTGTCGCTGATTTTCCTGCTGTTGTGGGTGTTGGGTAGGATTTGACTGACTTGGCTGATAATTTGGATGATGAAGATGTGGCTGATGATGATAATTTGGATTTGAATTTAAGATTGGGAGGAAGTTTCTTGACGTTGAAGCCATGAGCTGCTGTACTCGTACTCGCGGTAGTTACAGGGTTTGATGTTGTCAAGTAGCCGTTCTGGGACACAATTTGTGCGTGGCCCGACGAAGTTGATTTGGGCGGTCGCCCGCGTTTCTTTGGTTGTGAGGATGAAGCTGCTAAAGCCTTGTTCCCATATCCGACGGTTCCGAAGTCTGATATCGTCGCGCCTAGGTGCTTGTACGATTTTCCTGCGTGCTGGGGTTGTTTTTGATGCAATTTTTGGTGAGATTGTGGCTGTGACGTCGCGGACGATTGCTGATGGTGATAGGATCCTCCGGCGGACGACGACGAAGAGGCGGGCGGTACGACCCGCTGTTTCGTGAGAAGCCCTGGTGGGACGGTGAGTTTTATTTTGAGAGATGGTTTTTGTGTCTGTGTCTGTGCTTGATGTCTCTGAGGCGTAGGAGGGGGTGAGGTGGGGCTTGGGCTTGGAGCAGAGACACTTGTTGGTGAAGCTGGGGCGTACGGGCCAGAGGAAGAAGAGGTTAGGGTGGGCGTTGTTGTTGTCGTCGTCGTCGAAGCATATCTGGCACTGAGCTCTGCCATGGAGAGAGGGACGCCGGGGGGTTTTGGGAAAGTCTGAGGCTGGGGGCGCATCGTCGTTGAGGCTGTCGTTGGGACTGCTTTGTGACAAGTGCACTCGCCGTCGCAGACAGGACAGATGTCGCTGTCGTCGTCTTCGTCGTGTGCGACTATCGTATAGGAATGAGTAAGCGACATGGGAGGGGCTGCTGGGACTGTTTGTGACGATGAGAAAGAAAAAAGAAAAAGGAAGAAAGCTACTGACTGGGATAACGATTCTTTTGCATGATTTGATTTTATTGAACATGAGGATGTGTTTAAATCCAGGATGGAAGATAAAGCGTTGCGTCTGCCCAGGTTGGCGGCAGAGAGAAGGGGGGTGCAAAAATCCCGTCCTAAATTATGAACCGTTTTGGATCTACTTTTTTTTTTATCTCCATTAGGTAATTACAAAATAAATATTATTTCTCGCCGCCTGGGAAATAGACACACTTCGATCATAATCTCATCGATAAAATATTGCCTCGAGGCTTCGACACGTCTTCTCATAGGATCCGATTGTCCCTCGTGACTATGGTCGTACGAGCAGTCGACAAGTCCTTCATACGCTTTCTCATCCCCAAAAACCTATACCCCAATCAGCGCACAGCATAGTATACCCGGTTCTGCACACGCTTAGATGTAGACATGCATGCACAATGTTTGCACGGCGTGGTGCAATAATTCCGCACGTTTTTTATGTATGTACTTATGTTTTTTTTCCTTCAACATTTGATCCAATCAACAAAATATGTAGAGTATATTTAGACCTGGGCTCTGACCTGCTCTGACATATCGACTGTCGTTCAGCAGACACCCCCTATGTACATGGTCATCCTGTCGTCGTCGTCGTCTTGACTCTTTATGTACATATACGGGCCCGGGCCCGATATGCAATGTCCATTCCAATTATCCGTATTTATTTCAAATTCGTCGTCGCTCACTGTACGAGGGGGTCCGTACGCTATCGGCGTCGCTGCATACTACATATCGCGTGAGGCCACGGATGGACGGACAGTGTTAGCGACTCCACGCAGCACCACAGCGTACATACTACATAGCCTCAGTGGTGCTTAATCATACTAACACAACAAGCGCCCCAGCCCCTCTCCCTCACCATTACTATCATTGACAAAAAAAACCCGACTCGGATATTCTAAGCCTTGTGACCCGACTCTACTCTGACTTGACACACGCTCCTGACTCAAACCGTTGCGCGTAGTAACCACATAGGCCTACTCCTTTCTCAGACCCAGGCGCGCTGCCTCTCGGTACATGGTTTCTGTCAAAGTACGTGTAGTATGACTCGCTCGCCCATTAGTAAAGCCTCAGCGCGTCCTCAACTTAACGCGTGGGGTTAGCTACTAATAGCCTACGACGATAGTTTACCACCACCACCAGCACCACATAGTGACTCTATGCGGTGCCGACCTGCCAACTTAAGCGTCAAAGTCTAGAGAATGAAAGTTGGACGGATGCGCTATAGGTCGTTCTCTTCTTTCCTGCTTTCTGTACAGCTGCCCACTCCGGCTTGACGCTTGAAACTTAAACCCTCTTCCTTCCTCTGTAAGTATCCCGGCTACTCGTTCATTCTCCTATCATATCATATCATATCATATCATATCATATCCTATCCTGCCACCCTACCTTATCCAAGCCACACCAGGGCAGGACAGGGCAGAGGGCACACAACAATTAAATGACGCCATACTGCAGTGAAAAGAAGAAGGAGCAGAAAACAATGAAGCGTCTTCTTTCCTTCTTTCTAGTCTTCAAGTTCTTCTTCCCTTAGCCTTACGTACCCCATCCATCACGACATGACATTAACATTAACATTAAGCAAATAGAAATAAGAAACAAGAACCCGCCCCACTGGCGGCCCCGAGGATATACTATGTTATGCATCATATTATCGATAACCGGTGCCGCGTGGCCTGGAGGATGGGTGGGTGCCTGCCTGCCATTGCATGTATTTAACTCCAGTTTTTCTTCGAGTCTTTCCTAAATATTATTCATTCAAAAAATACCAATATAACTGACAGCAATGGACGAGGGGGATCTCAAGTTGTCTGAGAATAGAAAAGTGAGAATTGACATGACATGAGCATGAGGATTCGGGAAGAGAAAGCTAGGTAGTTCACGTTCACGTTCAGGCCTGAGGTCGCAGGATGTGTAAGAAGTTCGATATTTTAAGGTCAGTATTTCTTACTAATGTATGTTTTCCTCTTCTTCCTACAAATTTAAAGCTATGGGCCTTGATCTTCTTTTCTTAGGTTCTTTATTTTGTATTTCCCTTTCTCTACTCAATATTTTTATTCTTCCTCACATTTCCCCGTCAGCCTCTTTCTCCGCTTTTCTCCTTCTTCCACCCTTAGGAATTCTATTTCCATTCTGACCTACTCTATTCCCAGAGTCACACGCTCAAATCCCTTTTTTCAAATCCATTCATTCGAATTTCAATGACATGTTCCTTCTTTCATTTCGCTTATGCATTATCTGATCATCTTCGCGATGTATATATTTATCTATTAGTATTAGTATCTAATCTCCAATAACATCCATCAATCTGTATACAGTATTCCACACGTATCTTATTATTATACGCAAACCGCAGCGCACATGTAATTGCTTAATATGATATATTTCTGTGTGAGCACCCGAGTCAGTAAGGTAGGACATGCCCTACTATGGCTAGAGTCGACCAGGTGACAGACAACGAACGAACACCTGAATGATGTTGCTGACTTGCGTATGTATGTATCATTCATTCATTAGCTAGATCATACAGACATGTCATACTACCCTTCCGTCAGTGCCAGTAGCTACCAATACGCACGACGTCGAAGTCGGTCTCCTCATTTATCAGCTGGCCGACTGGCCCAATGTTCTGTTCAGACTCCAGTGACAAACCCCCCATGAGTCGCTTCCTCTTCGATTATTCTAGTTCTTCTCCAATTCTTCTCCGGGCTTATGTCCGAGCTCACTATCTCCAGCTGACCGTTGTACATAACTAAATAGTAAATGCCGGCACTGACCGGCGCTTCCTGAATCTGGGCCCACTGATACTAATACTAATCGGCATCTACATCGGCATGTAGTAGGCGCTCGTGTGCGTGGCCGAGCGTCACGTACGCCTCATACAGATCGCTATCACGCACAGGCGTTGTACGTACGCGTTCATTTGTAAGTTAATTGTTCCTAATTAATTGATCAGCGCAACAGTTTCCTGCCGCTAATGTCTTGTCCTTGAGGACGAGGGCAGCCGTCTCCCGTGTTGAACGAAGTCGATCATTGATCTGTTTTTCGGTCAGATTTTCCAGCCTGAACCCCCTCCATGATATTTACATATAGTTTCCATTGACGGGACCCGACGAAGAAGATAAAAATTGGTAAAATATTATTGTCTTGCCTCCGAAGGGCAATACACTATACACTACTATATTTCTATACCTAGCGACCAAACCTGTGGACATCACCTATGAAGAATCCCCAAAAATTATGATATGGTATCGCCTGTGATGATAATATTGACTGTATACCGGGTCATGTCTAAAGGAAAAAACTCAGTGGACGACAAAATGATTGAAAACAGGCATTGGGTAATTTTTATTTCCAGACGTCGGATTTCGCCGAGCTAATTATAGAGAATCTCTAATCTTATCCTCAACCGCTTATCCAAAACGTCCATTTCGAGTTGTATGTACGGAGGTGGTGAAAGTTCAAAGTGACGGCGAACATCGGACAATCGGACAGAACTCAAAGCTCCACCTCAACAGCTCGCTTAAGTACTGTCGACGATGCAAACCACAACCCCCAGCTTGGCATACAACTCGAAAATCCCACTGTCATCCCTCACACTCCGACCAGCAACACACGCGCAGACACTCGAATCGCATCGGCGGACGTACGAGGAGTGGGGGGTCGGGTTCGCCGGTGGGAAAGAGAATGGAGGCGGGTTGACCTTGGAGGAGTATTTGGCGAGGGAGAGGAGGGCGTTGGATGAGGGCGGATGTGCGAGGGATGGGCGGATGAAGGTTTGGTGAGTGCCAAAATATGTATATGCATGCCGATTGATTGAGCTTTGGGTTTACTTCAAATTTGAATGAATTCGTAGGGTTCTGGTGAGAAGAGATGATCCGGAGAGTTTGGAATTTATGTGTTCGTGTAAGACGTTAGTATCTGTTTGGTTTATCCGAGTAGTTTCTACTTTATCAATCAGACGAATAGATTTAAACGCGATGCCTGGTATATTCCCAACATAACGAGCAAGGGAGAGGCGTGTATTGCGTACGGAATTGCTTCGGTATTCACGCCTGCAAAGAATCGAGGAATGGGGTATGCGAAGCATATGATGCGGCTGTTGCATTGGGTATTGGCCGGGGAGGGATATTTAGCTGAAGTCAAGACAGAATGGCCCCTGGAGGAGTGGGGCGAGAAACCAAAGGGGGAGATAGGAGATGGACATGGAGGAGATGCGTTGTTCAGTATGTTATGGAGCGACGTTGGGCCGGATTTTTATACAAGATGTGGGATGGGATTAGAGGAGAGAGGTGGGTGGGAGCTATTGGATCAGAAGATGCGGGTATGGGATGTGGATAGTATCGATTCCACCACTGCTGTCGATGAGGAATGGGAATGGTTGGATGAGAAAGGTATGAATGAGGTGTGGAAAGAAGATGCAGAAATGATGAGGCGCGAGTTGGACGCAAACCAATGCACGATCTTACCAGACAAAGGCGTCGGTAATTTTCAGATTGATAGAAAGAGGGAGGCATGGGTCAAGATGCGTCCTGTTCCGAAATATTGGGGAGTACGACATGTTAAAGATGGTTTACGACGATATGCTACATGGACTATCGAGAAGCGGCAAGAAGGGAAATGGGTCATGGTGGTAACGAGACTGCGAGGAAGTTTGGAGGACGTTCTAGCGGAGTTCGTCAAGAAACATGGGATATCGACCATCGAGTGTTGGGGAATGGGGGATACGCAGAAAACAGACCATTTGACTTGTATAAAATGGTACTGCGCCAACGAACTGGAATTGAGAAACAACGAAAAGTGAGTTGATTACGATCTGAGCTATCCTATCGTGGCTGAAGAGGAAAACAAGATTCTGTTCGTGTTGATTCGTATGGCCACTCCGTACTCGAGTTGAACACAGCAACGTAATTGTTATATCAAAACCGTCGCAATAGGTTTGTTCAAAGGCATCCTGTATAATCTCAGCACATATAATGCACGACATTAAGCAAACATTAAGGAAATCCCTCACAAGGATCTTCTTGAGACCCTTCTTGAGACTCTTTGGGCCACCTACGAATTCGTTATTGACAAGCTAAGCTAACCAAGCACACTCTTGTATAAATCTCACCTGTGATGATAATATTGAATGTATGCGGGTCATGTCGAAGGGAACACTTTTAGTGGGCGACAAGCTTAGTTTAACCCGTCAGCGATTTATTTGCAGAAGTCGGATATTTACGCCGGACAATTGCCGAAGCTAATTATAGACAACCAGGATCGCTATCACGCATGGCAGGCGTTGCACGCACGCATTCAATTGTAAGTTATTTGTTCCTAATTAATTGATCAGCACAACAGTTCCCCGTTGATGATGTGAGGGTGAGGGCAGAGCTAAGCTGTAAATACGGGGTCGGTGTGCAGCTCCAGGCCGAGCATGTTAATTCACTTATGTAGCACTAGAAGTACCAAAAAGTTTTATATATTTAGCCAGAATTTTTCAATATACTACATTGAAAAGTTTTTATCAAATTATTGATTTTCCTTCACAAAAGTTGAGGATTTGTATTTTATTTTACAGAATTACTCATGACTAGCACTGGCAGGAAGAATCGAGCCGCGTTTCAATTTCTGGTTTGTAATAGCTAATAAGCCGACATTCAGTATAGTAGTACCAATAGTAAGATCGAGATATTACCTCCGAAAAATTCAAGACTCTTCGGGTTCCTCGCCTTCGACGACGACAACTTCGAGGACTTCCTCTCCCTCCTCTGATTCATCGAGGATCTCGGTTAAAGCTTGGAATCTTGGCTGGTAAAGAGGCGTATTCGGAGGAATGGAGTTGCGTATGACCGGATTTGCCTGCCTCCATTTGGTATGAACGTACTGGCGGGGAGGACGCTCATTCGCAAGTGCCGTTTGCAAATTCTGTCGCGACCAGGCCAGTGCTCCACCCGCCCAGCTTGATAATTGTGCGTGATTGGGCTGTCTGTTGAAGGGCGTGTATGCGCCACCTTGCCAACCTTGAACAGTAGGAGTGACATCATAGGCGGTTTCGACATATGCGTAGACGACCATGATAATGCTGATATTGCAGTAAGGTTAATCCTTGTCAGGTAAGCTCACAATTGTGGTACAGGAATAAACCAATGTACCCTTATTTCCTTTAAGTCTGAACTGGGAGGCAGTAATTGTTATGAGGATTTCTGTCAACGGATAGATGGAATAGAGCGATACTGCAGTTCCAGAGACTATGGGAGAGTCTGAGCACTGCATGATCCCTTCGGCTCTTTTATAACCACTGATGTCAAGGCGCGTGCCTGAGGGCTTGATCTACTTTTGCCAATGGTTTGTTCTGGAACTTCTAGTAAACCGGCCAAAATTAATAACGTATAGATCGACCTGTTATGCCAAACTGAGAGAAATGAATTATGTAAAGGGTGTGCCTTCTTACTCCGTCCACACGACACGCGTGAACTCTGGAGAAACAAACGTCCAAACTGTGGGGAAACAAGGTGGGGATGAGGAAACAGGCAAATATACGTGCGATCGTGATGTAAGAGTTTGTGTTCTGTCACAGATCCTAACCCTATTCAAAAGCAAAAGGTACCACTTATGTTGTAATCGAGCTATACATACCCCAGCTCATGTCAGATGACGCTCGTTAGGCGCTATATTAAATATGGGAAGCACTATGTTCTCAAGCTTACTTGGCCTCAACTGGATATGGTACAAAAGGTCAGCGGATTGCGGAAAATATCTTCTTTTTGTGTAAGGCGTATACTTAAGGCGAGTAAGTAAGTAACCGCGAGCACTCGCTGCCAGCTGGCGTCGTGTGATAGGCTGTATGGACAGAATGAATCAAGTTTACCGTATAACCGACTTCCTCCAATTATGAGGGAGCTTTAACCAGTAGATATCAATGTCAGCACCCGCGCCATACTCGGGTATATTGCCTCTGTACAAAAAATATGCATCTTTATTTTATAAACGATCTATTTTTAGCGTGTCTCGCTAATTACGCGCTGTGAGTCACGCGGATTTCGCGTGTCTCATTGATCATGCATCAACCGGATAGCCACTATCAACACAACCAAATTTGGTCGTGATTAGCCTGGCCCTGAGAGCTGTTTGAACTTTGTACCCAACAACGACAACGACCTCATATGATATATCTCCTGAAGATTCTCTGAAAGTAACATGAACACGAACAATGTACCCACTAGCGCAACACAGACGAAGGAAAGGCTGTACGCGCAATTAGCTTTGAGCCTTGGACGAACATCGCGCGCGATCGGCCAAACCGCCGATTTGTGTGAACAGCTGCAGGTCGATTTGCATGCTATGAGGGTCTTTGCCGGTTTGGATGCTGCCAAGTAAGTAGGATTATTACAGATGAACTTACACGGGGTATAATGAATGTTCTTACGGGATTTACAACTAGGTTTATGACTGTTGCCGCACAGTTAAACGCGGATGATGAATCGGAGGAAGCTCAAGAAACTGCGAAACAGGAGTCGTCCGAGTGAATTAAATGAAGGGTATGTAGAGGTCCTATCTCACGCTGGGACTTTACTAACAGCATACTGATATTTAGAGATATACTTTTGCGCCTCCGTTTTAACAGAGAGCGCCCCGAAGTTCGTGAAAATAATCTACAATTACTCAAAGACCTGCCAGTCCCAGTCGCACCTGTCATAGTTTAAGTACCAAAACTGTTTTGCATCGGGATCGAGATGCAGAACTTCGCGCAACTTAGCCACGACGTCTTCCGGCATATCCTCTCCATGGTCGTAGTTGTTGCCGGTTTCTGCGATCACTTGGTATTTGCTCTGGGGTAATCCATACACAACATAGCATTCCACCCGCCAATCGATCTTCCTGGCAATCTCTAATTCGAGTAATAGCATGGCTGGCGCTTGCTGAGGCTCTCCTACGCAAGGGATTCTATGGGTTTTGAATTCTGGGAGGAGCTCGGCCCAGAGGCTGTCTGGAATTTCAAAGCCTCTGTGAAGGACAGGGGGATAACGGGATAGGCCTTCTATGGCGCCGGGGTAGAAAGGTCAGGAATATCTTTCTGTGGCCTCATCTTTGCCAGCAGTTTCTCGGACTACAAAATTGCGTAAGCGAAAGACAGGGGCGACCACGCAACCACTCAAGTACTCACCTTGCGTTCGTATCGTTTCTTGGGGGGTATCAAGGCCACATTCAGCAAGTAAGTTCTCCTGCTAGGGAGACTATGGGAAGCATTACCGTTGGAAGATGACATGGCAGGTGCTATGTGGGGAAACGACGAAGCCTTGAGGAGTTAATATTCTGATAGTTATAGTATATTATACCTAGTTGGGTTTGTATATATTTATATTTGGTCTCTTAGACCTGGAGGTGCTAGTTTGACAACTGCGAGAGTCCCAACCTCCCGGACCCCTCAATTAGGCATCAATTTTGACGTTCAAGGGCTCATTGGAGAGCATACGAAATAATTAACTCTAATCGCCCCACTCCCACCCCCTCAAATAGACACATATCATGGATATCATGGCGTCGTTAATCGCCCTGATGAATCATCTGAAAGGGAAGAACTATTCAATTGAGAAGTGTTTGAATCCGATATCGAAGACCATGCATACGATGCAGTCAACATTGCCAGTCATTTGCAGTTCTAGGGATCATGTAGCTAATAAAGATTGCATAAAAATACAGCATTGAATCAGTAGTAGTGAATATCTAGTATATATGCACATATTTGCGAGTTGTAATTGTATGATACAAGAAATGGTATCTTCGAATTCATTTTCATTTTATGACCAACTGGGACTTTTTAGGTAGCTCCTCCAGCTTCCACAGAAAAATCGCAGCTTTGTATCGAAGAGTTCTTGGTGCTCCTCTATTGCTGAGATTGTCTGGTGACAAAAGTCGGTGTATTCCTGATACCACGGCGGGGAGGGTGTGTCATTGATCTGAAAGAAAGTGAATACCTGGGCGCTCGTTTGACGTTAAATATACTGCTTACATTTTTCATGATTATATTGCGCATTGCTGAGAACATCTCGTAACAAGCATCGATGTATGACTTGTTTTGAGATGCAAAATCCTGACGACCTTGCCGTTGAAGGATGACGGAATCAGTGAGATTCTTAAATACAGCTGGAGAAAATGTTTTCATCAGCAATTAATCATACACAGGGATGTAGGAACTTACTCTTTAGTATGGGTATCCGGAGATCTAGGAACTGTTGCGGAGAGAACTTATAGTCCTCTGTTCCATCACGAGCAGGCAAGCAGTCGATACCAGCGAACAAAGGATGTTGCAGACCGTCAATAGATAACATATATTCAACATGTTCACGTTCGAATTTAATTTCTTTCTTGGCGAGATTTTTGTCCGAAACCAAGGCAAACAGAAAAGATTCCAAAGCGCGCTGCTTGATTTCCGGATCCTGGAGTAGGTGTTGCGCATTAGAATCGTCTCAAATTTTGGCAGATGGTTTACTCACCAGATACGACATTGGGTGTATTTTCAGAATCTGGTATACTAAGCTCATCCTTATCCGACGAACCCATTGCATGTCCTGGAGAGGTTTAATGGTCTCCTCGATCAGCTGGATATTCTTTGACCACTGTTTGGTTGAATTAATAGATTTAAATCATACTTTTGAGTATTGGCTTACCGCGTCAGAATCACCCTCTGCATAAGAGCAAGCAAGCATGATATGGAGCCAAAGATCGATGTTACTCGCACGCTTTTCATGTTCGCCCGTCATCAAGAGATAGGGTTTAAGATACTCAAACGCCAGCCATCTGAAGTTGGTGGCCACCAGAGCCTATAGGAAAGTTCGATCAATTATCAAATGAAGGTAAGATTTGAGGAAAAACATACATTGCGCATCTCGTTTTCTAAATCTTCCACGCTGGGTTTACCCACAACGGGTTGGAGAGCTCCAGGCAAATTAGCAGTGTCCGACCAATCAATCTCGTCGAGACCAAAGTCCCCATAGTCTTGACTTTCCTGGCTATCTTCTTCAACAGGTTGAGCTGCGGGCAGGGGAGGCCGTTCGAGTGGTGGAAGGGCCGTCCTCCTTGCCATGAAAAGACGGACAGAGAACCTGGATAGAACGTCGCCAAGGCGAATATCATCAATTTTGTTGTTGGGCTTTGAAGATGAAGATTCCGATGCTTCACTCTGGTGGAGATAAGCTAACACCTTGAGAAGGTACAAGACAGGTTTGATTCGCACTAGTGTGTTTTTGTAAGTAAGTCTGTGACTTCATAGGAGAGGATGCGGCGTACTCAGCAAAAAAGGTTCAGGATACAGAGCATGTGCACGGTATGCATCATAGATATTAGAAATTGCACCGAGGAGAAGTTTGATATCGTCATAAACGCTCTTCATTTGCTTCTTAACTTTAGGACTTTCCGATAGGAGCGAAAGTTCTTTTTGCTCTGCCACCAAGGCCTTAGCAAGTTCCTCGATCCAGTCGCCCATTACTGATACCTTCCTACGACGTTCGATGAGAAGACATGCCCAATTTTGTATCCCGGATATTATAACCTCCCTAGAGCGCGGATCTGCAGCAGAGAAAAGCACATAGTTTCGTGCCCGAGAGACCTTGTCGGCGCACAGATCCGGATTCAAATCAGCGAGTAATGTGATAGCCGCAAAACGATTATAAAATTTGGCCCTGTCTGAATCTTCACCCAGTGGATTATCTTTGGTAAAGGGCAGAGAACCAATGGGAATGGCCAATGATTCTAATTTCTTTATCCAAGAGGAACAAGATTGATCATTGAAAGCCCGAAATACCAACTTGAGGAAGACAGCGTATGCAGAGTCGTCTTCGTGGTAGGACGAAAGAAGGTCCCAATTGGTCTGCCTAAAAAATTCAGGGTAATTGGCACCCTCATGCAATAGGTTGGCAAACGCCCGACTCTTGAATATTCCTCCTAATTTATAAAACATCTTGAAGGCAGTCCCGAGGCCCCATTTCCAAGTGTTATGTAACTGAAAGCACCGCACTACCAGCAACGCAATGTATCTGTCGCGCTTCTTGTCCGCGTCCGTTGTTTGGTTTCCTAACAACGCGCCCTCGAGTCGTACAAGTCCCAATGCAAAGACCACCACGTCCCAGCAGGGGGGCAAGTGCGATTGTGAAACAGCCATCCCCGTCGTGGAAAAGCGGGACAGCGTACAGATGATAAAGATAGCAAGCCAAACAATTTCGGTCACCTCAAACATGGCTTTGGTCTTGTTCGGCCGGTTCACAACGAATTTTTGGAGGTTATCCAGGAAGAGTTCCCAAAAAGGGTGGGGCTTCGTTGTTTCCCGGTCTATTCCTCGTCGAGCAGCAGATTTTTCTAAGACGTGGATCAAACAGACCCACAGTTCAGCTGCACATCGCGAGGTCGTTGAACTGTCCAGGTCAGCATCATTGATTAGATCGTCCACGATGCCAGCGAAGCCGACTTTGAGCAACGTCGATACCGCTAAGTCTGCAGAAGCGTTCAAAAGCCTGGCTGAGTCCGGCTCATCAGCACTATTGCGGCCATCCAGCCTAAGAGATGCATCGATTAAGAATCGGCAGATGATCAAAACATGAGCTTCGATATGTCTCAATTGAAGCTGTTGAATACTGTCTACAAGCTTCATTACATCCCGTTTTGCGTCCTGATGGAAACTCTTGACGGCGTCTTCGTCGCCGTGCTGTAGGTACCATGTAATAATCTGGGAGACCAGGTGCAGGAAAGTTGACCATTGATCGTTAAGTCGCTCGGCGTCTGGATCTGGAAGACTGGTCGCGTATTCTAACACGGCATCACATATATTAGGGAGCATGGAGGAGAAATTTTCCACGCCTAATCCTATATCTAGTTCAAAGCCGAACATTTCGAGAGATTGAAGACGTTCTTGAGTTTCAGAGGAAGCATTAACTGCTTCGAACAACCAGCACTTTCTGATATAGGTGGATGCATTGAAGAACCTTCCAACAGAGAGAACAGACAAGCGGAAGTCACTTGGAATTTCAGAATTAGATTTCGTTGATTTCTCCACCTTGTCCGCTTCGATCTCTTGAGAAGAATGGGCGATATTAGCTGGCACTGGGGAAGGAGGAAACTGAACTGGGGTTCTCGACTTTCTCGAGCTACTATCCGACTTAGGGGGAACGAAAACCTCGTAAAACGGATCCTCTTCTTCCAATTGCAGAGTGATAAACGCAGTCTCGCGACTCCTTCCGGAAGTGATGATATGGTTCTTGCGAACAATGGTGTATACACCATTCGCCTTCTTGTGCGAGCGTATTGCTCGCTTCCTTTGCATTTTGATCGTCTTTTTGTCGGGAACTTCAACAATCTGTACTTCATCCGATCCGCTGTTTCCGTCACTTTCCATAGCAGGCCTCTTCGAGCCACTTGGGCGACTCGCGCGGTTCCCAGATTTGGAAGGCTTCTTCCGTCCCTTGGAAGATGAAAATGAGAGCAGAGTCTGTTTGCTCGTCCCTTGACCCCGGGCGCCATTCGTTATGACATCCAATTTGAACCGCGAGCCTTGCACGTCTCGTGGCTCTCCTTCAACACCGTCGGATTCATAGCGAGCATAATCAGTGCGCTTGCCTCGCACGAGCATAAACTGTATCCCATTAGGATCCCTAATGTTGTTGATAGCGCCTTTTGCAGCTCTTCGTCTGGTTGGAAAATGTGCATCCACAGGGTCCGACAGTTCAAGTTCAGCGCGCTTGATGAGCTTCTGTTTCTTGACTTGTGGTATATTTTTATAAAGCCCCATAATTTCGTCGCCATCAGAGACTTCTAGTGACGAATGCGCCGACTCATCCGAATCACTGTCTATCTCGATTTCGCTCTCGCTATCGCCTTTGATCTCCCTGGTTTCCTTGGGTACAGCTGCAACTTGAACCCTCGTCTGTCCTGGAAGAAGCGGCCCATCTGGGACGTTGTCCTTTTTACTGTCCCGAACGGTTCTCGGTTTTGGTTTTTGGGATTGTTGCGCCTTGGCATCTCGGTTAATCATCGACCGAGGCATCATTTTGTTTAAAGCATGCTTCTTGTGGGAGGGAAGATCAATGATAATGTTAGAGTCGCTGCGGACTGAATTCGACCGTTCTCTGTTAGAGGTGGAGGTAGATGCTCCATGTCTATCGTTTTCGTCGTCAGAATCCACTGGGATGGCGGTGTCGTAGGTGTTCTTTAGGATATCAGGTGGTGGAGATGAAGCAAGATTTTCATGCACTGCGTCAGCATCGACATCTTGCATTGGATAGTCATTGTCGTAGGCTTGGTAGTCGTCATGTTCAAAGTAGTCGTGTATAGCTTGGTCGTATTCTGAACGTGAAGGGTTTGGCGCATCGTCTTTATTGCCATCGGACTCTATTTCCACCGCCCTTTGCTTGCCTTTAGATTTTTCGGAACGGTTGTCGAAAGGCTGGAAACAAAATTCATGATTAACATGTTTTTATCGTTAGTGGTTCACATACCTTGTCCGACTGGTCAGAGGGTGACGGACTTTTGGCCAATCTTGAGCTCGTAGCTTTTGGTAGCATGAAAGTTCTCTTTGACATCGGGAAGGGCTTCACTTTACGCTGTTCTTCTTCCTTTCTCCTCTCACGCTCTGCTCTTTCCTCCTCCTTTCGCCTCTCGCGCTCTGCCTTTTCTTGGGCCTTCCGTTGCTTTGCCATCCCTTTGACGAGCCTTCTGGCTTCCTTTGTAGTCTCATCCATGGCCTTGCGTTCATCTTCATCTGTAGACGACAAGTCCTCAAGTCCAGGAAATTGAGGAAGATCTTGCTCTCCTGTTTCAGGCCGTCGGGCTGTTTCGACCTTCCGTTGCTCTTCCCTCTGTAATCTTCGCCTTTCCCTCCGTTCCCACTCGGCATCATCGTCATTTTGCTGCGTCTCTGGTTCGTAGTGGTCATCTGGATGGTTATGGCGATGATGATGATGGCCAAGAGCTTTAGGTTTCACGATAGCCTCTGGATTCTCTCGAAGCTGTCTTTGATATGCCCATTGGTCGGCAGTGAATGGCATCTTTTGATGAAGCTTTCGAGCACGAAGTGCGTATCGCGTAGTTTGTCCAGAATCGTTTTCTGCAAGATCCATAGCAAGCCGGCGATCTTCGTCTACATTGTTCGATATTTCTGCAGTTGGAAATGCAGAACTAGACACACTTTTACTTGAGGATCGGGAACGGGAGACAGAGGGAGACCGTTGGGATTCTTGCGCCGGATCTTTCGTTGAATGATCAATTACTGGAGTTAAAGGAGATGAAAAGAGCGATTGCGACAATGGCTTCACAGGCGTGAATAATAGCAAGTCACCACCGTCTAGTGCAGTTGAATTCTGGGAAGATGATTCCGGTGTCACTGCGCGTACGGAGGCCGATGAAGGTAAAGGAAGCCGATGCTCTTCTTCCATATCGTCGGGTGGTTCTGCAGTTGTAGAGGCCGCAATAGGCATCTTTTCGGCTGACACATGTTCGCTTGAGGACGGAGATTGGGAGCCTGTAGGGGAATGGTGTTCCTTCGTTGTGTTATCCTTCATTGTATGTGAAGTTAAAGGAGAGGAAAACAGTGATTGGGATGATGGCTTTATGGGTGTGAACAACAATAGATCATCATTGTTTGGATTCTGAAAAGAAAGTTCCGGTGTCGTTGCACGTACAGAGGGCGACGGCGAAGAAAGTAAAGGCACATCAAAAGAGCGAAGATCGACAAGAGGACGCGGCGGAGACTCTTTTGGAGTGGTCGAGTGACCGTCTTCACTCGTCATTAGAGGAGTGGTAGGGAAGGAAAGGGGCTCATAGTCAGAACTGATTTGAGAGACAGAGGGCGATTTGGGTGGAGAGCAAAGCAAAAGAGGATCCTGAGAATAATCAGGTTCTGCAGAGTCGATGGCCATAGCTACTTCATCCTTCTCTTCCTTGAAAATGCTGGATACAGACACGCGTTCCGGCGTACGAGGAAGATATACAGACACTTGGAGTTGTGCAGGAGAACTCGTTGCATTGAGAGGAGGGAAGGCCTTCGATTTACATGGAGTCAGCACAGGTGTCCCAGCGAACTTTTGTAAAGGCACGATGTTTTGGTCTTGAAGTTCGGGAGAGAGCTGTTGAATATTAGGTATGTGGTTTGCATAAATAGTAGCAAGCATACTCACCTTGAACCTTTTCCTGGGACTTTCTGTAAAATGGCCTGTTCCCAACTCAGAGCTATATCGGATCCGTGGTAAGTACGCGTTTTGAGCAGCGATTTCTTCCAATTCTTCCGCATCGGATGTTTCCACCACTTCGTCAAAATCTATCATGTTAGCAAATGTGTCTTGCTGTATTGCTTGCTGAAAGTCATAAAAAAGGAATAGTGCGTGTCTAGTGACTGCAGTGGTCGGAGCGTCGTTTATTGAGTGTTTGAGGAAGAGTCCGTGCCGTCTCTAAGAGAAGAACTTTCTCGGTTAACAAATTGCCACGTATGTGCTGCGTATTGGGTGGTTGTGTCGCTGCACAACGAGAGCTTGTATATGTATACAAGCTCCAAGCTTGGTATTCGGTATGGTACAACTGAATCTTTATCCCGGACCGAGTCTTGACGCGGATGGTCACAAAATCATCAGATTCACATGACCATGACTCTAATGAAGATGTCACACGCGCATTCAGAACTCGAAGCAGAAGCAAAGCAGAAGGGACAAAATCAAGACACATCTCGTTTGAACAGGAACAACAACCAGTATGAATGTAAGTATTTGTGAAAAAAGAACGCTGTCAAACATGAGCAAATAATATGTAAGGCTTATGCTGACTCTCAGGCCCTCAAGTTTCAACAGCGATATAAAATAACTAGATATCCATTCAGATGATAGCAACAGGAATTAAACATCCCACTGAATGTACACAACTTCCTCTCTCCACGACTCTTTGACCTGTTTGCCATTTTCTTCACAACAATCCGCCTCACAAGAGAAGATCATCGCGGTACCCCAATCCATGCCCGTCTTTGCGCTCTTATCCTCGCTTTTCAATGCCCTCTGGATCTCCAGGCGCCTTTCTTCGTCCGTCTGTTTTTTCTTGTCAGACTGCGCCGGGCGGAGAACGTTGATCAGATTAGGCATAAGTTGGCATTCGAACACCCTAGATCCATCGCAGCTAGGGCATTTCGGCACCGAGCTTGCATCGTAGACTCGTTTTTGTGCGTGGACAACCTTGAAGTCAGGTTTTGTAACCGGCAAAGGGTCTGACGGAGGGGCAGGCCAGAGTAATTCGAGTGTCTTGTCAGACGCAAAAGGAAGAGGCGTTCCTTTTAGTTCATATCTAAAACCAACCATTAAGTGACCGGACATTCGGCGAATAAAAATTTGACGAACCGGACACACTGTTCTCCTTCGTAGGTCACTCTCTTGGTGAATTTCTCAAACACTTGATCTACGTCGAGCGAGTTTTCATAGGTCTCCTTGGCCCAGCTGATATCCTTATCTTTCTTGTCATCATCTCCAAGATCTTCGACTTTAACGCCTTGCGGGAGACGCGGTTTTGGTTGCGGAGGCAAATATTCAGAGATTGTAGAAAGATATAAAGGAGGGTAGGATGGTGCACTTCGCCAAGGAGATTCAGTGATAGTGGTCGCAGCCAACGCGGTTAGTAGTGCATTTTCAGAATCTGAATCATCCGATTCTGAATCACTTGCTCCTTCGATTTCCTCTTTTTTATCTTCGTTTTTGCCGACAGGGTTCACGACCTCCTTGGGGAATAATTTGTATCTAACCGAGACCGACGGATAAAGAAACGTACCGACAAAGTGTTGCCGAATATTTGGGCACCGAGCCCGAACGCGTGCGCGCTATGGGCGCCGCTGGCTCCCATCTGCAAATGACCAACTCAATTAGACTCTGAAACTATTAAAGTTTGGAAACTCACAGAGAAAGGATTCCCTTGTTTCTTTCGCTCATTTTCGAGTCGAAGTCTTTCTTCCTCTGCTTTTGCCTTTGCTTGGTCACGTTCAAGCTGACGCTGACGCTTTCGAGCCAGCTTTTCAGCATACTTTTCATTTATACGCAAGCCTCTCCAAGCACGGACGCTAAAAGAGAGCAAAGTAAGTTTGAAGATAAAAATCAAATGAGATGGGGCATCATCATCAATACGGAGATGAAACAACCTAACACCTAACATAATGTCATGGATAGATGATGCTTACCTGTCACCTTTTCCTTGACAGCCCGTCCTCGAACAACCCCAAATGTATAGAGCTCTATCCATCGGGCTGTCCTCGAATGGGCACCACATTTGGACAAGTAATTCCATGGGTTCATTACATGATTTGCAGAGTGATGAAGAAAAGGGAGGTTCACGCGACGGTAAAAGTGCCTTTTAACGCAATACATATATTGAAAAATATAAGTCAATACATTCTGTAGAACGTAATACATGACTGGGGATGATCGTACAGGAAGTCCTCCGATACGAGAGACGGCAGCATCGACAAGGTCTGATTCGTCGTCGATGCTACCATCCGGAACACCTAGCAATACAGAAGTCTCTACTTGGGATAAATCGTCGTCGTCCGAGTCGGACCAATCGTCGTCTAATCGCGCAGGAGCCATCGGTAGATGAATACAAACGAGATAGATGGGATGCGCTAAGCTGTCAAAAATCCTAAGGAAACAAGTGAGTCAGTTTACAATTCATTCGAAGAATTGACAAGGCGCGCGCAACAATAGAGTTGTTGATAACGAAAAAGATCAGAAAAGCATGAATGGTTATAATTTGATTGACTCGTCATGTTTGGTGAAACAGAGAAACTCTGCTCCCCCAATTTCAGACTCGTCATCTAAATATCTCATCTTGAAAGATAAATTGCGACGTTGAAACTCACAGTCAGGAAGAGATCCAATAAATGGATGGGATACGGAAGTTGGTGATGGTCGTAGAGGTACAACCTGGTTTGTGGACATTTTTTAAATTTCGAGGGCCCATGCCAAGCAAAACCAAACATATGGGTAATCCGTTTGGTTACATCCCAAATAAAGAGTTATTACGTAAATAATTAGCACATATCGATCGATCACAAATTTGTAGCCGAAAAAGGAAAGGGTGTAAGTGGATGGCGGAACACTTTCCTCCCCGACGAGTGCTTACGATAATATCTATATAGCCTGTCTTTCCCCAGATTGTATAAGCGGTCTTTCTTCTCGTCTTCCATTACTCTTTATGCCTTCCCAATCCTCCCCTCCTTATCCTCAGCGTGAGGATTCAACCGGAAGTTCGCTCGTCGCACGTCATCCTAAGCGCCGGGGCGTAGCGTTGTCTTGTGCGGAATGTCGGAGGTATATATTTTCTGTATATAGACAGTCTACTCCTATGTTCCTAATCGTATTTTTTTGGTCCTAGGTTGAAGCTCAAGTATGTCATCAAGTCTCGTAGGGTTTTGGCGGTGCAAATGCTGATAGAATCCCAAATATTAGGTGCAGTCGCGTATTTCCCTGCAGGTGAGCAAATCTGATTACACCTACGGCTATGCTCTGATATCTTTTCGACTTTAGCAATTGTGTCAAAAAGGGTTGCGCTGCAATCTGTCCAGAAGGTTCGTCTCTATCCACCTTCCATCAAGTTGAATCAGCCTAACCCCCCTCGCAACAGGTTCACTAACGACTGGGAAGGGAAACAGGTTTCTATCTTTTTTTTCCTGGTGTATTTACAAGTAACTCAACAATCGGCTAGATTCGTGTTGGCAAATACAGAGGCTCTTCATGAAAAAATCACTATCTTAGCTAATCGTGTGCGGCATCTGGAGGACGGTCTTGCTCAAGCACACTCATTAACATCTCATACACAACATCCGCTATTAACTGAAGAACTCTTGCAAATCAAGCGCCCACTAGAACGTGAAAGGTCGGACATACCGCAAGTCGAAACAAAACAAGAGTCGGAGGAAAATATTGATTCCTTGGGCTCACTGTAAGTGACGACGGACTACCTCAGGGTGCACGCTTCCCAGTCAGTCGGTTTCATATCTGATCCTCTCCCCCCCGACATAGCTCCATCTCCAATGACGGCCGGTCTACTTTTTTCGGCCGGACCGCGAGTTCATGGGTAAGCCCTCCACAAGTGGTTCCCCCTCAATTAGAAATATTAACTTTGTACCGTTCTCCTTCCAGCATCTCCTTCAGGCAAGTTAGCTTTTCATCGAAACCCCACCGACCTCTCACATTTATTCTTTAGAATGAAGAAGGCTCAGAAGACGAGGAAGACGGTAACTCTGGTCCCATGGATTCAACGGCGCCCGCTGATCCAGCCTGGCTCAGTCACGCTTTCCCCTTTTCTCCTGCTGTGGATGTCACTTCTGAATTCGTACGGGAAAACATTACAAGCAAACTTCCACATATGGATGTCGCACAGACACTATCTAACTATTATTTTCGGCACGCTGCTTGGATGTGAGTGGGTTTACGATGCTTATCCTTGTCCAGATAGATGACCGGGTACAGGTATACTCCAATTTCGGAAGAGGAGTTCTACGAGGCTATATTCAAACCGTTCTACGAGTCTGACGGATCGTCTGAATTGCATTCGCACAATCTTTCGATCCTTTGCATAATTCTTGCGATCGGAACTCTGCTTGACCTGGATAAACAAGCGCATTCACCAGAAGCCATGCAATTCTATCACTATGCTCGCGCCGCCCTGTCGATCGATTCAGTTCTGGAGGAACACACAATCTCCGGGATCCAAGCTATGGTTTGTTCTTGTATTCCCTCGTTCTATTGATAGGCTTATTGAACCCCTCTTTCGATTACTAGCTTCTGATGTGTCACTTCATGTTCTTAGCAGAAATCTCTGGTCCTCGATGGGCAATCATGGGAATCGTTGTAAAGTTGGCTCAAAGTGTAAGCACCGTTCTTCTGTCGTCGTTGCGGGTTTCAATGTTTTTTGTTTGAAACGAACGCTGATACGATGTTTGTTGGCCTTTAACAGATTGGCCTTCGTAAGTGCCTTGAATTGTTACCGGTAATTTTTAAATTAACCTTTCGTCGTCCAATTTAGACAGAGATAGCGGCAAGTGGAATCTCGATCAACAACAAACTAGGAAAAGACGAGAATTGTTTTACGAGCTATTAACCTATGACTCTTGGCAGGTATGAACCAAACAAACTTTTCTACAAGCGCGCATGTTTCTTATTTTGAAACCATCTAGAGTTTGACTTATGGCCGACCTCCGTCACTATCGGCCGCCCACGTTGACAGCCAATTGCCGCACGAAACGACAAAAAATGAGGCGGGCGAAGTCGAAATGAGCTGTCAGTACTGCTTTGCATCGTTATTGCGCGAAAGGTCTAACCTACTATCCTATAATAGTTGCTGCTTGGAAACACCGATATACTTCACAATGTCTCAATGTTGTTCATGAATTAGCATTCGGAACGAGGACACCCAATTACAAAGTCATTCAAGACCTGGACGAAAAGGTTCGGCATTGGTATGTCCCACCAAGTCTTCAGGTTCCAGGATTTGGTGCCCCGAAGCTGGTTAGTGTTGAGGTGGAGCAGCCAACTGTCCAGCTGACGTTTCAGAGATATATTGCGTTTGCTATCAAAGAGATGAGTAAGTTTCGTATTTATTCCCCCCCTCATTTGCGACTTAATAACACGAGCGTATTCTTAGCTCTTTTCTATATGCACCGGGGATTCTTTGCCCAGGCGCTAGAAGATAGCCCCAATGATCCCATGGGAAGCAAGTATTCAAAATCGGTACTTGCTGCACATGGAAGTGCCACCGCCTTTGTGGGCCTCATCGAAAGTTTGTTCAACCAACACCCACAACTAACTGAAAGAATGTGGTTTTTGTTCACACATGTATTTTCTTGCGCGGTACGTTGTGGTCGTTTATTGAAATGCTTTATTTAAACAAATATTTTTTGTTCGTGGTTTGTTTAGATCGTCCTTGGATCAATAGCCGCCAAATCACAGATGGGATTAGCTCGCTCTGCTCTATCCCATCTGGACTCTGCTTACAAGCTGTTCACAAGGGTGTCTGATCGCGCTCGTGCCGGAAAGATAATAGTGCGTCCAACCCAAACTTTTCTTCATTCTAGCCCCTAAAACTTTGTCTCGCAGCCCATCTTAGCTAAACTTCGGGAGAGAGCTCATATGGCGAACTCAAATCTTCCTTTACAGCCAGAGACTGCTACAAGATTGTCTTTCTTCGGTCCCAAGATCAAGAGCGAAGCTGATGACGGACTGTCGGCTTTAGGAGGAATGACGAGGCTTGTAGCTCGAAAGACATCCTCGTCTCCTTCAGTGTCGGCCCCCAGTCCTCCGTCACAACACTCTTCTCCTTCCAATCTTTCTGGGGAGTCGCAAGTATATCTGCCGGCTCAGGCGGATACGTCAAACTCGACTGCATGGCAAAACTATACACATATCCAAAACTTCAACGTTAATATCAACATGGGTGGAGAATATTACCCAAGTAGCATGCCTGTGACACCGGACCCTCAAGATATGGCCTCTTTATATCAACTGCCGGTTCATATGCAACAACATCAACCGCAAGCTATGGGCATGGATGTGCAGCAACAATATTACACCACCTCATATGGGACAACTTACTCCCACGGGAATCCCTACGCTATGTCCCAAATGACTGCTTCGCCAGAGATAAGTTCGCCTCACGACTTGCAAGATTCGTGGCAAAACTTCATGGCACAATATAAACAATAATTCTAAATTTCATAATTCCCCTCTTCGCCATCTCGATACCATTTGCATGTAAATGTTGGAATTTTGCTCTCAGTTTGCGTTGTAAAACCTCATTCCTACTTGCTTCGATTTGCTTATATGTACATTGTATTTTTATTTCTGATACTTATACCACTATTACCTTACTATGATGACCCAATGTAGATACTAAGTTCGCCTTCGACTATTGTACTTATGCTTTAAATTAATATTTTTCTTACACTTTCGAACTCTCCTGGCGTGATCCTTAATTTTTGCATTCATTCATAAGGAACGATTGTGCAGGTGTTGTTTTCAGTTACGGCACACTTTTGAGACTCGGTGATATTTCTACATTTGGCATGATATCATGTTCGCGCCAAGGGCAGCAGACACCTTGGCTTTAGACCTTATAATTCACCTTCTCCCCCTCCCTCATTTATCGTTCCTTCCTCTCTGCTCCTTGTAGCATGCCCGTACCAGATGCTCGAACAAGGAGTAAGATCAGCTTGAAGCCATCCAAGGTCTTGGCCACGTCGTAAGTGTTGATCTGCTAGAAAGAAGCTGTGTCCTTGACACGACACATTTAATCATTTGGTTTCTCACTGTATTGCTTTCCCTTTTCATGTAGGATCCCAACCAAAGTCCTACCGCGAATTCTGCTTTCGAATGCACTGTTCGTGTTCACGATATATGCGTCCAAGGAGTGGCTTTTGGATTTTGATGTCGGCGTCTTCTGGGTGGTGATGCGAGTGCTGGCGTGTGGTGGTTTTGGAGTGTTGGTATGGGAGCTTTGTATGGGTCAGGTAGAAAAGAGGAAAAACATTGAGGTGAGCTCATTGTTGAGCTTCTTGACTGGTTGAGCGCTCTCACATCGTATTGCCGGTTGCCAGTGGTCTGTACTCGGGATGGCGTCTCTGCTGCAGTTTGTGAGATACGCATGCATGTTCACGGCGTTGTATCGATTGTCTCCTACACGGTATGCTCCATTTCTTGCAGTCTTCCTAATAATGGCTTAATGACATGCACTAGCGTGGTGCTATTCGCTCATTTCTCTACGTATTGGGTAGACTCCATAATCAGCTCTTCTTCGGCAAGTGTTCAAGGCTGCCTTGTCTAGGACGAATAATTCACATATTATAACCACACAGACAAGAAAATCAATTGCTGTTGTTGTGGCTCTACTGGTCTCAATTCTATCCGACTCTCAGTTCTCTGTGGCCACCTTTTGGCAGTTTGCGCCGGGTTATGGAGCACTCTTCCTGCATGCATTATCATCGACTGCACTTGAACACACTCTGACCGTACTTTCTCCTTCGATGGGCACAAGTTTCTCCATAGCAGCGAGCATTCTTGGCGCCAGTATCTTCTCGTTGCCGTTCTACATGTTCAGAACCGTGGTGGTAAGCGAAATGCGTTGTCCAATGATATTGATTAGGATTCTAACGTTGCATATGATTTTATCAGCTCAAATTCCCAGTGACACCCGTCCTTCCACTCATTTCTTTGGCGTGCATCCCAGTCGTGGCCTATTCGATCCTATTCCTGACTCCTTTGACAATGCAATCGTTAAATAACCTTTCGTTCAAGCCTCAGCACTTTGGATTTTCTTTCCCCACCCTCCTTGTTATGTCTTACATCATCGGTGCTTTTGTGTTTAAGCAAACACCGTCGTGGACTGATTGCATCGTTGCGCCCTTGCTCTATACAGGTGTGCATCCGACTAATCTCGTGTCTCGTTTACTCGACATTAATTTATTTGCGTAGGAATGTACCCTGAGAGTGTAGATGCATTTACGGCAGCATCTCGTACGCCTACCTCAAGACTCGTTAGGTCATATCTCAAGACCATTCTTTCCAATCCGGAATCTAGAAAAATATTTTACTTTTTGATGTTGAATCTATGCTATATGCTCGTGCAGATGTTGTATGGAGTATGGACAAATAGCTTAGGTCTAATTTCCGATGGTCTGTCTGAACTTTCTATGTCTAATTCTTCTCAGTTGACCTCGTTCATCTAGCTATCCACATGGCTTTTGATTGTATGGCTATCGGTATGGGGCTGTTTGCCTCAGTTATGGCGACTTGGGAGCCGAATGAACGATTTACATATGGGTTAGTTTCGTAGATATTCTTGACTCTCGTTATGTTTCTAACTTCGTCTTCATTGATTTAGATATGGTCGAATCGAGACATTATCTGGCTTCGCAAACGGGATATTCCTTATTCTAATCTCTATTTTCATTATGTTTGAGGCCATTCAACGAATGTGCGTTAAGATCAAGCTTTGATATTTTTATTTCATCTCATTCTATGATTAGATTGGAGCCGCCCGAAATGAACACGAGTCAACTTCTATTAGTGAGTTCTCTGGGCCTGGGTGTTAATTTATTCGGAATGTTTGCCATGGGAGGACATCATCATCATGTACGTACATGGCTTGTTCTTTATTTCTCGTTATCAGAAGGTTAATTTCTTATCAGGGCGGCCATTCGCATTCGCATGGACATTCGCACTCTCATGCATCGCATGCTGATGACCACTCAGGACATAGTCATGGTCCTGCTCCTTCTACACCTGTCCATCCTACACATGGGCATTCTCATGATCATGCAGAACCTTCTGCATCGAAGGGTCACGGGCATTCTCATTCCATCTCTCCTCCAGCCCTCTCAATCGCCCATTCGCATTCGCATTCGCATTCGCACTCACATTCACATTCGCCTCCACCTCCCATCGAGCACTCGCACTCACACTCACATTCAGCGGCGCCTCATTCTCCTACCGAGTGTGATGATCATTCACACCCCGAACATCCTCATGCACACTCACATCATCATGTCGATGAGCATTCACATTCGCACTCGCACTCTCCTCCTCCTATGGATACAGAACATTCTCATTCTCATTCTCACTCCCAAGATGAGCATCATCATCCAACTCATTCCCGTAAAATGTCCGCAAGCAGCATTTCTGAAAGGCCGACAATCGGTAGCAGTCATGCCGTCAAACGTCATTCTCGAGGTCCATCAATATCGATTGAACTTGCCCCAGTGATAGAGCGAAATACAACGTTATCTGCAGCCTTGACACCATCTGTTATGACGCCCTTAACCCCTAATTATACCTTTGGACATGACGATCATTACGTGCAGCATCATCACGAAGCGAAACATGCGCCAAATCTGCATGATCCGTCTCATTCCACATCTCATGAAGGACACAGTCACAACATGAGGGGTGTTTTCCTTCACGTTATGGCGGTAAGATCCAGGTTTATTTCTACTTGCATCAAATCAAAGCTCATTTTGAATTTTAGGATACCTTGGGTTCTGTCGGGGTCATTGTCTCGACGCTTCTTATCCAGTTTTACGGCTGGACAGGATTTGATCCCATAGCATCACTCTTTATCGCAATCCTTATTGCTGCCAGCGTTATTCCACTAGTCCTGGATACAGGAAAAGTCCTAGCGTTGGACGTAGCAGACCGTGACGCCGATATTCAGCGCGCTCTTGCTGAGCTGTCTTCAATAGAAGGCCTAGCTTCATACACGTCGCCCCGCTTCTGGCCAAAAGACTCGTCTAGCCTTATTGGCTCAATACACATCCAACTTGCACCGTCCGCATCGTCGCATGATCCACATGGACCCCATTCGAGTCGACAGACAACGTATACCAAAGCGGATCGGGTGGTGGAGAGAGTGGATAGTCTGTTAAGGGGGAAGATTTCTGGTCTGGAAGAACTTACTATCCAGATTGAAGGAAAACAGTAAGTTAAGTATGTAGACTTGGGTTGATTTTTGGAAATTGTAATTTTTATTGGATGATGCATAATAAATATCTCGATTCGGATTGGATCTCATCAAATGAACGAATACTTCTCTTTCTTCTATATTTGGCAATCTATCTTTTCAGTGATCCCCTGTTGTGGCATATGTTTTTTGCCTCAGCGCATGTCGACATCTATAAATAAATTTGATCACATGATTTTAAGCAAGTACTGGAACGACAGTTTCTATGACATTCATCCCATCGAACTAAACTTGTTTCCCAGTCCCTAATATCTCTCCTAGGCATTTTGACGGCCGTCTTGGATCTCAGCGGTGCAGCACTGGGGAATATAGCTCCCTTGGATATCGCTTTGTGGTCAATTGGGATCGTCAACAAATAAATATTGGGCAGTTGGTCCCTGTCGTTACTGTCAGCCACAGTGTTCTACGTCCATATCGACACTGGTTGCCTCCTTATCCTTGAATATCTTACCGGTCTAACTGCCAAGTAACGTTATCAGTCCAACGAGACCGCTGGAATTCACGTGTCGTTGCTCTTGAAAGCTTGACTTTTGACCATTTTAACCAAGATGCCTCCGCATCCAATCGCCATAACAGCTTCCAACAACGGCAGTACTTCAACCCACTATTCTCGTTCAAGCAGTGCGCAGCAATCATCAGATACCTATCTTGAGGTACAGCCCGGGGGCGGGAACGGGGACGGCGGCTACAGTGATTACCACCGCGTCGAGTTTGAGGCGCCACTTTCTGCCGAGTTTGAAGAAGGCAGCGTTGAGCGACAACAGTCTCTGCATCTTGCAGCACAACAACTAGCACACGGACGCTTCTCAATTGACTTGAGCCTGGAATTAGAGAGAGAACTGGGAGATATGGAAAGTCCGCCTGTTACGCCTGCTTATAACCCAGGAATGGCGAGGCTACAGGCGAGGGAGGAAACCGGCGACACTGCAGGCGGAAGATCCCGCAGCAGGGGAATGAGCATCCGGGAAAAACACTCGCACCGCAGCGAGAGCATCAGTAGTGTCTCTGGGGTGGCAAACAACGAATTATCCCCCGACCCGGAAATTTTGACGCATATAGTGACCCAACTACGACAGTCGCTGGCGGATATGACCAAGGAGAGGGATGATCTGGTAAAAATGTTGTCGGAAGCCAACATGCGTGAAGCGGAGACACAAGATGCGCTTCAAGCCATGACGGACAAGGCAACAGAGGCGGAGGAAGAACATACCGAGTTGAAGAAGAAAATGAAAGAAGACGAGGAACAGATTGTGATGCTTCGGGCAAAGGTGGAAGAAAGCAGGTGGGATTGGCATTCGCCTTGTCTTCTGCTTTTGCTGATGTATTACCCGTAGGCGTGGCCTCATGCGTCTGCAGACGGAAAATAGGCGGCAAAGCATGGCGCCTATCGATGTCTCCCGCGCCTCCGCTGCATCGTTATCCTCGTTCATGAGTCCTCCATCTGCAAAGCGTTCTTCCTTTGTTCCTTTGACTGGTTCAGGTCGACCAAACGGACACAGACGAATCTCATCGGTGTCTGATTCATTTGGCATTATCCCAACCCCAGAGCTGACACCAAGTCCTAACGTACATGCCTTCAACATTGCGTCCGCAGAAGCTGCTCTTTCAGGCCGTCGATCATCTGGTCTGTTTGGACGTCCGGCAGAACTTGACGTGCCCGCCGCTCATTCTGTTGAATCGTTACCATCTGTTGCCGCTGCTAATACCGTCGAAGTAGACGCTTTGCGTAAGGAGTTGCAAGCTCTTAGGGACGAGCTGCAAACTGCAAAGCACGACCTCATGGAAGCAAAAGAAGCCAAGGAGGCATCAGAGACCTGCGTTACTGTTTTACGAGAATTTATTGCAGAAAATAGCATTGGTGCAGGTGGAGACGCTACGAGTATAAAGCTGCCACCTCCTCCGACGATGACAACTGGTCAGGAAGAATTGGCAGAGTCGAAGAAGACAGGGACGGGGTGGGGATTCAAACTATGGGGTAGCAACACTGGTGTCGATTCCCCATTGCGATCCAGCACGGTGAACAACATTGTTCCCTATTCAGCGGCCATTCCCGCAGCCTCGCCCATGGTCCATTCCTCCATGAATCCACCATCCTCTGCGGTACCAATTGGGGCAGCACCGCTGTCACGCAAGTTAGGTGGGTTCTTTAGCTCTAGATCAAGCATCTCGTCGAATCATTCGCGGGACCAGAGCATGCCAGCTCCCTTGCAGCTCCCGCAACTACAAACGAACGCAGCGTCGATGGCCACACGGTCATCGATGACCATGTCCCACCGAGACTCAATGTACAGTCATTCAGACATATCGAGCATCGCTGAGCCTATTAGTCCCGGGAGTGACATCAATGGCCTTGGGACAGCTGGATACATGAAAACAGCAGGGCTTGGTGGATCAGATGAAATCGTGGTCCATACACACGAGTTGACTAGTTTGGACGGTACACCCGTGCGAGTGTCTGTGTCTGCCGTGGATCTGGACGGTCTGCGGTAGTGAAGTGAAGAGATTCAGCGTGGCTCTATGGCTATGGTGGATTTTCATTCGTTTTTCTTACCTCTCTTTTAATTATTCCTATTGCTGCACAGTTTTAAAACAGGATACCAGATGGATACCTACGCCCAGCATGATTTTATGAATTTTGCATGCATATTGCATGTGCGGATTGATGGATGGGGAATGAGATTTCTGTTGTTTGATTATACATGATGATGACCCGGATGACTTTGCACATTATACTTTGTTTACTATGCAGGCCTTCCCTTGAATTTAGACGATTAATATTGGATTGACTATTTTATTTCAATCTGTATCGCTCAAAGGTAGCGCATCGATTTTGTTGTGTTTTTCTTCTCTTCCAAAAGAAACGTCGTAGGTAGATTTTGTAAGACTGAGCAGGTTAGTTTTTTTGTCTTTGCTACTCATGCAGAAACCCGTCCAAAACTCGTCTGCAAGCAACACCAGCCGCCATAATCTTGGTATCATTTCGTCCAGCTGCTTATGTAGCACTCCCAATAACATTCGTGGATATAAAGTTCGTGTGCTAGATACTAGTATTATTCACACATGGGTTGAAAATGTGGACACAAATTTGAAGATATTATTTGAAGGAGTTGAACGGCGCACGCGCGTATTAGTCCACAGCTCAGTCACTTGAATCGGCATGGCCCGAAAGGCGGTTTTATCCGCTTTAAGTAGTGATCTCGATCATAACTCGAAACCATTACAACAGTACAACTTCGAGGTATACCATCAAGAAAACAATCGACTTGATACCAATATCTATGCAATCATGACTGACGAACTTGAACCAGTACCAGCCCGCCTCGTACGTATCGTAGTACACATGTTGCTTGAAACAAAATTTCAACCATTCCATAGCCTTTCCCGCCTGAAATTGTACACCAAGTAGCAAAGGCATGCTCGCCCAATACTCTCGCTTGTCTGGCAAGAACACATTCGATGTACCAGGGTGAAGCTGAGCGAGCGCTATACCATACGCTCAACAATCCACCTATTGGTTGCTTCGAAACGTTATCGCACAGCTTAAAGAGAGTGACTTATGTGAGACACTTGACTTTAGATTTTGGCTCCCGGGTCACCGCAGAACTTTGCGTAAAGCTTGATATACTCTCACGTATCTTACTCGTCATGCGGTTCTTAAACTATCTAGATTTGAGATGCTCCATAAACAACACAAACGATTCCTGCAAAGAATGGTTAACGCGCCAGAAAAGGTTGGCCAATGCATTACAGTGAGTGCTTCTAGTTCTCTGGCGAACAACGGTTTTTCAAAATTATTTCATAGTGATACAAAATTGTCCCAGCTGCATACCCTTTATTGTGATAGCTCACTCCTAGAAGATCCTGTACGATTCATCACAAATCACCGCGGATTGAAACTTTTCATCACGGACTGGCTAATCTTGGAAACAATCCAGGAACTCAAGGAAATGGAGCGTATTTCACCCAACACTATACCAATTCTTTATGTCCACTTGAACTTCGATACACTATGGGTTGAATACCCCTCGCAAGTTTTACTTTATCCGACCTTGTATTCTCCCAGTCGTCTCCCTTCAACTCTCGAAATGTTCGACAAAATATGGAAACATTCAACTTATTTTCAACGGGTTATCATAAATCTTGAGGAATATTCCAGCGACATGTATACGTTCATCAAGAACAGCTTGGATTTTACTATCCCAAAGAGTCCCGAATTTGTCAGGTGTCTGACGCTCACATTTGAACGTCCGACATGCGAGATTGCAAGTCGTGATTATAATATTATAATGGCAAACGACGAAGCTAATCCACTACTTTTTCCAGCCTATCGAGGACATCAGAAGTATCATTATAAAGCTCAAGTCCCTTCAAGAGTTGCAATTCTATTGGCTAACTGTGGACTGTGGAATCACGCAAACGAGTTCAGATGTCTCAGGATTTCTAGTCAAGGACAAGATGGCCCTTGTTAAATCATTTTGGGATGTTTGTCCTACCCTGGTAGAAGTCATATTTATTAGCGGAGAATTTATCAGACGACTAGATTCCACACGTCCAGAGTGGACGCATATGGGCGATTTGGACTCAATGGGCTTCTTATGATTTCTAAATGGGTGGATGCAACCGACTCCAATGGCACACAGTATGTTGATAATATAGTTATTGTGGTTAACCTTTTTGAGCCCATTTTCTCAACGGGTTTTATTCACTTGGGTCTGCCACATCATATACAACTTTTGCGTTGCAGGCAATTCATCTAAGTACCTGTTCTGCTGAGAAATTGGGTTTGGCTCTTGAAGGATTCGGAATGGCCCGAAAAGCTCACACGAAGTGTAGTGCCAGGCTCCAGCCGCCGATGCATTCCCACAGAATACAACATAAATTCAGAACTATCGTAAGTATCCCAGAAGTATCCGTTTCTCACTTTACACGATTTACACGAGTCATGATTCATGTAGTATCCAGCCACGTACGTGTTATAGATACATATTTCCTGGACAGATTTTCAACTATTTCATAGTCTTTTCCACCCGAAATTGTACGTCAGGTAGCAGCGGCATGCTTTCCCGGTACTCTCACTTGTCTGGCAAGAACACATTCGATGTATCAGGCAGAAGCAGAACGAGCGCTATACTATGATCTCACATACCCATCTATTGGTTGCGTCGAAACGTTGTCACTCAACTCGAAGAAAGCAACCTACGTGCGGCGCTTGACTCTGCGTTTCGGTTTCCAATCTATTGAAGAAAGTGCAGCATTCGAGAAAATCTCACATATACTAATCAACATGGGGCTCTTAAATTATCTGAAGCTGAGGTACTACCACGGCGACAATTCCAGCGAGAAGTTATTGTCCCAAAAAAGATTGACTGATGCATTCCGGTGAGTTCTAGTTCTGTGACAACTACGAATCTTCTAAATTATTTTAAAGAGATGCTAAGTTCTCTCAGCTACATACATTTCATTGTGACAGGTTTGTCCTAGAAGATCCTGTCGGCTTCATCACAAATCACCCCGGATTGAAACTTTTCGTCACGGACCGGCTAGAGCCAAAAGAAATCCAGGACCTTAAGGAAATGGAGCGTATTTCTCCCAACACTATCCCAGTTATCTACGTCTCCGGTTTCAATCTACATCACGGATACACTCCACATCTTGAGATTTTCCCCGGCCTGTATTCTGCCAGTCGTCTTTCTTCGATTCTTGAAACGCTCGACAGAAGATGGACCCATTCTACGACAGAGTCTTTTCGTGAGGTTACCATCCATCTCCTGGATTATTCACGCGACATGTACATCTTTATCAAGGACACTTCTAGAAGGATTCCAGGTGCTAAAATGGTTATATATCTGACGTTTGCGTTTGAACGTCAATGCAAGATTGTAAGTTGTAGTATCATTGTCATAGTAGGAGTAACCCATTCCGAATCTGCTATCAGCCTCCCGGGGACGTGGAAAACATCGTTGCATTCTTCGATGAGCTTGAAGAGCTGAACTTTGAATGGCAAAACTTGGATATACCACGTACAAGAGCAATTGGAAGGCAAGTTTGTGATAGCGATAGAATCTCCCAGGTTCAAGCTTTTGGCAAAGCTTGTCCCACGCTCATGGATGTAACATTTATCGATGGTGAACGTTTCTCGCGCGCAACTTGGGAAATTAACCCAGAGTGGATACATCTCTGAGCCTACTTGGATTGAATCTCAAATGACTTCATCGCCGTAAATATTTCCGAAAGAAATACATAATCAACCAGTGCTCATGCTTTCCTTTAAAGCGAATAGGCAGCATCATATAAATGTAATCAAATACACTTCAAAGTTCGAACCCGACGCTGGGTGTTCCAATTTGCATGCATTTACGAGTATCTCCCTACATCTTCGTCCAACACAGCACGAAAGAAACCAGGTTGACAAGTGCTAATACGACTAGAGTTACTGGCGCTATTGCTCCCTGAACCCGACGAAAGTGGGGACGTGTATCTCCTAAGAGGTGAAGGCGAGTAGTTGGAGCCCTGTGGTAATAACGGTTTCATCTTCCCATACGACGATGCCGAGCTAGAAGAGGAAGAGGTTTGTGCTCGCGGACCATCCAAGGTTCTTCTCCTTGCCGAACCTGAACGTTTGTGACCTTCCGGGAAACCCAAGTTTGACGATGCACCATTATTAACCCGAGCAGAAGAATCTGGTGGTATCAACGAATCCGAAGGATACGTGGAAGAGGGAAAGACGGGAGATGGAGTAGAAGGGGGTGATGGTAGAGACTTCGCAATCGATCCAGAGCCAGAAATGGTCAAATGTTTGAATCGTTGATTAAGCTTTCCAAGAGTCGGTGGATTTTCAGACACATTGCCTTGCTTCTCATTGGTGGTACCCACCGCTACGCTTTGCAGATTAGAGCAAAGTTGATTCACTTCAGTTTCTGGCTCGATGAATGCGGGCAAGTTGAAATCATCGATGATATCGTCAAGGGATTTGAAAGAGGGCGTAGATGGGGTCAATAAACCAGTAGAGCCACTAAACTTGAAGGACGCTTCATTTTCAGGATGCATTTGAAGTGATGCTAAGGCCGGCAGGGTGGAAAGTTCTCGACGGCGGTGGGACATCGAAGGGCCCTTGTGACGGCGTTCCAAAATATTTTGCGCATGTCGGACTTGGCCGCGAGATGACGACGTGAAGTTTCCCTAATAAATCTATCAGCATATATGGCTCAGGTACTTTTAACAGAAGATGTTTACCTCGTATGTACGCTCATGTCTCAGCCACTCTTCTACCACATCGAGATTTACGCCTGCATTGACGTGGTGCAATGACACCACAGCATCCTTTCTTGAAGTCTCAAAAGTACCTATGTCGCGCAAGACTTGCTTGATGAGACGCATATTTGGTCGGTCTTCAGGCTTATCTTTCCAGCATAGATCTACAAGCCACCAGAGCTGACTTTCATCGTTGGTCCAGTTCCCTACAGGTGGTAAGGGAGGTCTTTCACCACGAAGGACAGACAACATGATAGCAGCAGCAGGTTTGTGCCTGTTGGTCTCTAAAAAGGGAGGTTTGCCAGTATAAACCTACGACAAAAATTGAGTACGCCACTTGGTAACTTTTGCAAATAACTTACTTCATATATAGTGCACGCCAGCGCATATATGTCACCAGCCTTTGCGTTCTTGCTGAAACAACGACTGGGATCCATGATTTCGGGCGCTGCCCAACATACAGAGCCTTCAAATGCAGGAGAACCTTTTCCCAGGCGCTGAGATTCTACGATGGAAGAAAGGCCAAAGTCTGCTAAGCAGCAGACGAGATCATCCCCAACAAGAACGTTCGCCTATATATTATAGTTAACACCCAAAATCAGGTAGTGTTATGACATATCCTTACTCCTTTGATATCTTTATGGGTTACAGGAGGGTTTAAGCCGTGAAGGTATTCAATACCTTCTACGATTTCGCAGATCTACACCCATCGTGGTTCATATCAGTAATTTGTGCGCATATATTTAGAGTACTAACCGCTTTGAATCGATCGTGATCAGGATGTTGCTTCAAGTACGACATAATGTCGCCGTTATTCATCCAAGGGGATATAAAACAGAACCGAGGTTCAAATAATTCCAGGTTGGCCCCAATAAAAGGTAAAATGTTAGGATGACGGAGCTGGCGCCACACTAATACTTCAGAACAAAAGTCCTGAAATTAACATATCCTTTAATGATGGGCTTGTATGGGAGACTCGTGCGATATACCTTGTATAAAAGGTCACGGTCTTCGATGGTTGTTTCAAACATACGCAAAACACGAAAGCAAACAGGTTTGCCGTCCACGTTTCCTTTATAAATATCCTTTATTTGACGTTAAAAATAAAAGGCCCGAGAATATGGAAGTCTTACAGCAAATGCACCACCTTGCACGGCGTGCCCAGTTCCGCCGTTCAAGCCATTGATAAAGGTGGAAGGTGGTAGAATAGACTGTCTCGCTAACTCGCGAAGACATCTATATGCTCTGCGGAGGCATCTAGCGTCGGTCAATGGATCATCCAGGATCTGTTGGAGGTGTTAAGGGTGGAAGGGATAGACATAAATGCTGAATATACATACCACTTGCAAGACCTGAGATATACAAACAAGCCATTCTTTCTCGGGATTTCTCTCCAGCAGCTGGCACCAGCTGTGTTCGGAAAAAATGACCTGTCGAAGGTCATCAGTTGAAGAAGGATAGGGAATTGTGAACGAGGACGTGGAAAATATTTTTGAACAATTGCATTTGGTTAGTACAAAGTACTTGACTTCTTTAGTCGAGAGCGAACATTCCAGCCGTTCACTTGGTTGTAGGAGAGCGTTAAGTCCATGCAATAACTTGGGGTCGAATCTGAGAATGGATGCTAGATAAATAATGGGTTTGTATTGACTGAAATCTGATGAAATAGGGTGACTTCTATGTGAAGATATCAGTGAAGTGATCGTAAAGGCACATATATCGATGAAGAATCGACGTACCGCAGCCTCCTTTGCTGGTCAACCCAGAGGCTGACCTCTGCTGCAAAGTGATAAAATCCGGCTTCGTCTGCGCCGAGATGTGATTTGACACGGTTCAGATAAGTAATCACAGGAATAATGTCGGGTCGGTCATTACTGATATGACCACGGTTCATGTGTGTTTTCGGTGAAAAAGTTATGATGTTTGCATCGTTTGGAAAAAGAGCTGGCCACCGTTGACATTATATAGTACGAACATGCCGATGAAACGTGTTGGGCTATTTCCAGGTGTACATCCTCGAGGCTTCACGTCAAAGCGTACCGCCTTCGCCCTCCCATGCCAATTTTGCCGGGTCTATGATACCCAATGCAGCGTATAGTGGCGCAGTGGGATTATATTTGTACTTTATCGCGGACCCAAGTGAAAGTCGTAGACTTCGTAGACTAAGACTTCATAGTTACTAGTAACCTCAAGGGCGGTATTTGTTTATTCAAGAGGTTGGACAAACAAGGGCAATCCTAGTAATTCATGTCTACGGACCACGATCTTCCTGATCCCAGCTAAGCGCTTGTCCTGGCTCCATGATGCCCGTCTGAACTCGTCCAAAACTTTCTGATAAATTTGCCCATTTTGCAGTTACATCTATACCGCTAACTAACAGTTAAAATCCACGATAACACATGTATGTACTGATGCGCGCGAGTCGCTCGCACCTTGCTCGCATCCGTCCATTTAGAAATCATCATCCCAATCGTCGAGGCGTCTCCACTCCTGGCTATTGCAGTACAATCGATTCATAGTTTCCCCGTCAATAAATGAGACTTCTACAAGGGTAGGACAGACATCCCAAAATGTTTTAACGAGCGTCATCCTGTCGTTGACGGAAATCCCTGTGATATTTGAACTCGCGTACTTGATTCCATCCAAGGTCTGCCAATTAAAATTCAACTCTTCAAGGTCCTTGAGATTTACAAGAATACTTTTCATGTCCTCGGTAGGCTGAAAAAAAAGCCGGATTAGCGTTGGCGTTTGCCGCAATGATAATGTTATGATCGTGACTTGCAATCTCGCATGGACGTTCGAACGTGAACGCCAGACACCTCACGAATTCGGGAGCATTCGGGATAGTAAAAGCCAAGCTGTCCTTGACGAACGTATACATATCGCTGGAATATTCCACGAGGTGGATGGTGACCTGTCGAGGAGGTGGTGTGTAATTCCCCGAACGGTTCCATATTTTGTCGAGCGTTTCAAGTATTGAAGGGAGACGACTGGGAGAATACAAGATTGGGAAGATCTCAACCTGTACGGTATATTCCCATTGTATATTGAAGGCGTCGACATATATAGTCGGGATGGTGTTGGGCGAAATACGCTCTATTTCCTTAAGGTCCTGGATTTCTTTTGGCCCTAGCCTGTCCGTGACGAAAAGTTTCAATCTAGGGTGATATGTGATGAAGCGGACAGGATCTTCTAGGACAAACCTGTCACAATGAAATGTATGTAGCTGAGAGAATTCAGCATCCCTTTGAAATAATTTAGAAGATTCGTCGTTGTCAGAGAACTAGAACTCACCGGAATGCATCAGCCAATCTTTTTTGGGACACTTCGCCATAATTGTACTCGTCGTAGTGCCTCAACTCCAGGTAATTCAAGAATCGCAAGTTGACTAGTATGTGTAAAAATTTCTCAAATGCTGCACTTTCCTGCCTGCTTCGGGAACCAAAACTTAAAGTCAAGTGCCGCACATAAGTCACTTTCGTTAAGCTGAGCGACGATGTTTCGAAGCAGCCAATAGGTGGATTTTCCAGAGTATGGTATAGCGCTCGTTCAGCTTCTGCCTGATACATTGAATGTGTTCTTGCCAGACAAGTGAGAGTACCGGGCGAGCATGCTGCTGCTACCTGGCCTACAATTTCGGATGAAATGAACTATGAAATAATTAAGAAATGGTTCGACACAACATGTACATGATACGCACTAGGCTGATTGGTACCTGTTCGTCCGTCATAATTGACTAGAATTTGTTTTGAAGTTGATTTTTAAATAGTGTGTTGAGTGAGGTGTTCTTGCCAGACGGGTGATGGTTCTGGGAGAGCACAGTTCTGCAATTTGGCGAGTGATCTCGGGTGGAATGAGCTATGAAATTCCTGAGAGTTTGTTCCAGGGTACATGTACATGATACATACGAGGCTGACTGGAATTTGCTTGTCGGTCATAGCTGGATAAACAGTATCGAGTAAACTGATGCCGTTCAAGTTGTTTTGAGGTTTTGAGTCACCAATGGAGTCATGCCTTAGAAACCAAGGTCACGGTTGTTGAATCCATGTCGCACGGCCGTCTACGCCAGGTTCTGTCAGAGTCATGGCGGTAGTGATTCCCAGCAGTCACAGATTGGAGGTAGAGATATTTAGGTTATCAGATAAGATGGAGAGAAAAGAGCTGCAAACAGTTGCAAAGAAATGATGTGCTTCCGGCTAATTAAATGCTCATCGAGTAATTCGGAATTCATGTATCCTATTCAAAGCCGCGAATCCGACACAAGGACAAGCACTCTTGCTTTGTCAAAACTTTCACCTCGTGAGTCACCTCGCCGCTGGGCTATATTTTTTTTGATTTACAAATTCATAGACAACCATGGTGTCGAGCGTGCAAGCTGTGGCTCGCATCGCATATCTCACCGCAGATGTCGTCGTAGACTCTATTCCTCCTCCACCATCCCTTTCCGAGTTTACTGAGAAGTACAACTTGCTTTCCAAATCGTCTACCCACAAACCACGAGTCATTTCCTCGCCTTTTGGAGCCGACCCAGGTTCGACCCTCACTCGCAACACAGCAAACCTAACATCATTCACGACCACTGCGAGCCCTCAAGTTCTATCACGACTTGTCCTCCACCTAGGGGAGTTTTCGAGCTTACCGATTGTTCTCCATCTCGCCGTTCTGGATGATCTCTCAGACGTGTTACTTCTGCGGTCCGCCGTGCCGTTTTTCCTGCTTTCTACCACTGCTCAACAAGCACACGACAATGCGCTACTTGCGGCAAGACTTGCAAGGCTTGAGAGAAAAGCAGTCGTCCATGCATTCTATATTTCCACAGAGGAAAGTCCGGAGGAGATTCCAGAGGAAAAAATCATTCCGTTCCTTTTGTCCGGAAAGCGACCGGCTTCCCCCAAGTCTACAAACGGCCATGTGACCCCCCTGAACGGCGCCAATGGACACACCAATGGGCATTCGACCAATGGTCATTTAAACGGCCATTCCGCAATCGACGATTCCTATGCGAACAATCTTTTCAAGCAGTATGAGGCTGCTGCTCTGGACACATTGTCTGTGGTTAGGCGACCACTGAGAGCATTCTACACTCATAGTTCCTCAGAACCGCACACAGTCATCCTTACACTCGGAAAAGACAAGTTACCCACGGGAATCGACGGCGTGGACGGAGTCTTGCACCTGTCCGTTGCGCTCGCAAGTCCCATTCCACGCACTCGCTTGCTAAGCGCGATACCATCCTCTGTCACCCGGGTCATCGTGCTTGAACAAACTTATAGATGGCACAGCAAGTGGACGCCCTTATATCTTGAAGTCGTTACCGCTCTACAAGAACGGAGCGCAGTTCAAGAAATTACAATTCAGAGTGGGATCCTTGGAGATGTGACCCAGGTTCAAATTCCCGATATCATCCAGCTGCTGCAAAAGTCGTCTACATCTCCTTCTTCTCGTCTATTATTGGGTATTGTTCCTCCAGCGTCATCAACGACAGAAGTCCTACCCCATGTTCCAAAGCATGAGTCCTCATATACCAAAATTCTCAGCCACCTCTTTGATGATCGTCTAGAAATTGCAAACTCCCCCTCCCTTGTCGCTTCCCAAGGAGAGATCGCAACCACCCCCGAGTACGCTCTTGGACGAGTTAGAGGTCAGCTGGATTCTAGACAGGAACTTATCGCCAATATTCAAGAATTGCTCGAGAATGGCGACCTCGATCAAGATTTGCACGCTTTATTGAGCAAGTGGGTTCTTGCCAAGGACGATCCCGTCAAAAGTAAGGACCTGGGCAAGCAAATCGTTGCGAGTCTTGAGGCTGGAGCTGTCGACCATCCTGCTGCTAACCACATCATTGCCTTACAAGAATTCCTTCCTGCTCGTTCCCGCTGGATCATTGGCTCAGATGCTTGGTCTTATGATCTTGGTTCTTCCGGTCTCCACCACGCCATCGCGTCTGGTCTCGACGTCAACATCCTCATCATAGACACTCTCCCTTATTCTCAACGCAACAATGTCGACCCTCATCGCCGAAAGCACGATGTTGGTCTGTACGCCATGAACCATGGCGACGTATTCGTAGCGAGCGTTGCTGTCTTCTCTTCCTATGGCCAAGTCTTGCAGGCGCTTGCAGAGGCCGACAATTTCAAGGGACCTAGTGTCGTCCTTGCTTATCTGCCATACCAGTCTGAGGATGTATCAGCTCTCGAGATTCTCAAGGAGACCAAACTCGCCGTTGACACTGGTTACTGGCCACTTTACCGCTGGAACCCATCCAAGGAGAAAGATGGACAAGAGCCTTTCTCTCTCGACTCGGACGCCGTGAAGAATGACCTTAAGCAGTTCCTCGACCGCCAGAATCACCTGTCTCAGCTCGTCCGTTCGACACCACAGATGGCCGCCGACCTTGTCAGCAACCTGGGCGACACCGTCAAAGAAGCTCGCAAGAAGCGTGCTCAGGACGCTTACAATGCTTTGCTCACTTCCCTCGACTGTCCCCCCGTTCTCATTCTTTACGCCTCCGATGGTGGTGCGGCTGAGAAGAAGGCCAAGAGGTTGGCGAATCGCGCTAAAGCTAGAGGGCTTACTGTGACTATCGCCACATTGGACTCTTACACCCTCGAGACCCTCGCTGAAGAAGAACATGTCCTGTTCATCACTTCCACTGCCGGCCAGGGAGAGCCCCCTCAGAACGGAAGGACATTCTTCAAATCCTTGAACGCTGCTGCTCTTCATGGCGATCAGCTTTTGACCAAGGTCCGCTTCTCCGTCTTTGCCATGGGTGACAGCCACTACTGGCCTCGTCCCGAGGACGCTCACTACTACAACAAGCCGGGCAAAGATCTTGACTCTCGATTGGAGAAACTTGGCGCTGAAAGGTTCGCCGACTTGGGATTGGGAGATGACCAGGATGCGGATGGGTCCGAGACTGGATACAAGGTTTGGGAACCTCTCGTGTGGAAGGCATTGGGCGTCGACTCTGTGGAAGTGACGGAGGCTGAACCAGAGCCTATCACCAACGAACATATCAAGGCTGCTTCTGGATACTTGCGCGGTACGATTACGGAGGGTCTCCAGGACACCACCACAGGCGCTCTTGCTGCGAGCGACACTCAGCTTACTAAATTTCATGGTATTTACCAGCAAGACGATCGTGACATTCGCGAGGAGAGAGAGGCGCAGGGCGTGGAACCTGCTTTCAGTTTCATGATTCGTGTTCGTATGCCTGGAGGAGTGTGTAAGCCTGACCAATGGCTACAGATGGATCAAATTGCCGACGAACATGGGTGCGGGACTTTCAAGATCACCACCCGCCAGACGTTCCAGTTCCACGGTGTCATCAAGCGCCATTTGAAGCCTGCCATTCAGGATATCAATAGAGCCCTATTGGATACTCTTGCCGCTTGTGGTGATGTTAATAGGTGTGTACTTGGGTTTTGGCATTTTGTCCTTTTGCATTTGTGCCGATCTTGTCGCTGACAAGCATCATAGGAACGTCATCTGCTCGTCGATCCCGACTATGTCTAAATTGCACGCTCAGGTGTACGAGTTTGCGAAGGAGGTCAGCGAACACCTCATTCCCCGGACCACGGCGTATCACGAGATCTGGTTGGACAAGAAGTTGGTGGCTGGTGAAGCTCTCAAGGACTTCGAGCCTCTCTATGGAGAATTCTATCTTCCCCGAAAGGTCCGTTTTAGACTTCTGTCTGTGGCACCATATACGTTATTCACTCATCGGAATAATATAGTTCAAAATCGCCGTTGCTGTGCCTCCTACTAATGACGTTGACGTTTTTGCGAACGATCTTGGCTTCATTGCTATCGTTGGAGAGGATGGGGAATTGCAAGGTTTCAATGTGACCATTGGCGGTGGAATGGGCGTTACTCATGGAAACAAGAAGACATACCCCCGCGTTGGTAGTCTCATTGGGTTCTGCACACCGGAACAAGGCAAATATGTCGCAGAGAAAGTTATGCTCGTCCAGCGTGACCACGGTAACCGTGCCGAGTAAGTGCTATGTTGTCTTCCGCCCACCTGTCATCGTATGTGTTTCTGATTGTTATACAGTCGTAAGAATGCACGTTTGAAATACACCATCGACCGTATGGGTCTCGATGTTTACAAGGCTGAAGTGGAGAAACTTCTTGGATACGAACTTGGCCCTATTCGACCATACACGTTTGACCGCAATGTGGACGATTTTGGGTGGCATACCGGCTCGGATGGCAAACATCATTTCACGGTTTTCATTGAGAATGGACGTATCCAGGACGAAGCAGGGAAGGAGTTCAAGGCTGGTTTGAGGGAGATTGCGAAAGTGCACAAGGGAACCTTTAGATTGACGGCTAATCAGCATTTGTTGGTGTCTGATGTGGCGGATAAGGATTTGGATCAAATTAAGGGCTTGTTGAGGAAGTATAATATGGATAACCTCGAATTCTCTGGTTTGAGGTTGTCCAGTTCGGCTTGTGTCGCTTTCCCAACGTGTGGTTTGGCCATGGCGGAATCGGAGAGGGTATGTCTCTTCTTTTACTATTCTTCTTGCCTCTAACTAATTATTCGTTTCATTTCCCAGTATTTGCCTATTCTCATTGACAAGGTGGAAAAGATCTGCGAGGAGAATGGATTGAGACATGATTCTATCGTCATGCGTATGACCGGGTGCCCTAACGGGTGTGCGCGTCCTTATGTTGCCGGTATGATTTAATTTATAACTTCTTTGAGCTCTTTACTAACCACCCTCGGGCTCTAGAAATCGCATTTGTCGGTAAAGCGCCCGGAAACTATTCCATGCTTCTTGGGGGTGGTTATTACGGCCAGCGTCTGAACAAGATTTACAGAGGTGAATCCATGTGCGACTTCGGTAATAAATGTGCATTTTTCTCAAATTTTCTTTCTTGCAGAATCTGTAACCGAGCCTGAGATTCTCGCTATCCTGCGACCGATGATCAGGAGATATGCGCTCGAGAGACTTGAAGGAGAACGATTTGGAGATTTCACGATTCGAGCAGGATATATCGCACCGACGACTGAAGGTCGTCTGTGGTACGAGAACTCTGGAGGTGAAGGTGTTAATAGAGAAGGTGCACCGTTGGTTGCTGCTGCTGCATAGAGAAATTTGGGTGATTTTTTCCCTTGGATGTTATTTATTACCTACAAAAGGCGCAACCCTCACTCGCCATATAATGCTTCGACGATCCTCATATGTCTACTGTTTACGAAAATACGTTTGCTACTTTGTTGTACTCTTAGACTTTTTTGCTGCTACTACTACTATTCACAATACCACACGTTTAGCACGATTCTTTTAATCTTTTTCTTTTTCCTTTGTAAAAGACTAAGGGGCGCGAAAGCACACCCTAGTCACGATGACGCGACGCGTCACGCTCATAAAACTTTTGAAAACGCGTGCGGATTGGTTGACGACTGGGCATTGCATGATGATGCAACGTGCCCTTCAAGCTTTAAATTTCAGCAACAACACCAAACGCATCCTTTCATCTGATACCCTACGTTTACTATCTACCATGTCGTCAAACAACGGTATGCTCAATGCGAATGGCTCGTCGAATCGTCACAGAGTCCGAAGGGGCGGTGGTGGTGGAGGTGGAAGAGGCAGAGGAAGGGGCCAGTCGAGGCCGTATCCCAATTTACAGGAAATGCCTTTGGATGCAGTACACCAAGCATACAGTATCGCTCAAGGAACGAGAACTATGGCTACTTCAGCAGCAGCGACTCAGGTCAAGATTCCAGTAGAACCAAGGTCGGCAAGCCCGACGAACAATAACAGTAACCGACATTTCTCTGAGAAACGGTTTGCAGATGCACCCATCTCTAATGCATCAAAAGCTGCCTTGAAATACGAGTAAGCTTGTCTGAACTATAAAAGAGGAGGCACAGGACTCATTTACGCGTTTTCTGTTGTAGGTTTATGTCTGATGTTCAAGGTTCGTGACACCAAGATGACTAGCTTATTAGCTTGCATTGATTGTTTTTCTAGCTGCCACTCTCGATTTAGCGCTTAGCGGGAAAGATTTGTTGGTTCAAGCAAAAACGGGAACAGGTAAGTGTCATTTGGCTATGGTCACGTCTCTTGCTCATAATATTAACACCCTATCTAGGAAAAACTATAGCTTTCCTACTGCCAGCAATTGAACGTCTTCTCAAGGCACCAGCACAACGCGGGATATCGATTCTTGTGTTAGCTCCCACTCGTGAGCTTGCTCTTCAGGTAGGTTCGTTTTTACAAATCAACAGCTGTTCGAACCTCAACGAGCATATACGCATATCCAGATTGAAACAGAGGCCGAAATGCTCTTGAAAAACCATCCATACAAAGTGCAGCACGCGATTGGAGGCACGAAGTGGGTTTGGGAAATTTGATTCTTGCTCGTTCATTCTGCTCATTGTCATATTACAGTCAGAATGCTGAATCTAACAGAATCCTCCGTTCACCTTGTGACATCCTCATCGCTACTCCAGGAAGACTTCTGGACCATCTTCGATCGCCAGGCCTTCAAGAAAAACTTACTGGTTTGAAGACGATCGTTTATGACGAGGCTGATAGACTCCTTGATGCGGGTTTTACCCGTGACTTGGACCAAATTTTGGGTTTTTTGCCACCCCGAAACACTAGGCAGGCGCTTCTATTTTCTGCCACTGTAAGCAACGAAATAAAAAAGGTGTGTTGTTTATCTCTCTCTCTTGCTGCGTACTAACGTTTGATTGTTACTGGTAGATTGCTGCGGGTGCCCTTCGTCCAGGATACAGTTTTGTATCTACGCTACTTGAAGATGAAGTGAACACCCACGAACACGGTCAGTAATAGGTTTCTATCAAATGTCTGTCTCTCTAAATTGAAAGCATTCAGTGGAGCAAACATATATTATTACACCGCAGCAAAATTTCATGCAAGCCACCATTGACGTGCTCATGCAGGACTTGAAGGAGCACTGTCCACCGAATTCAAATAACTCGATATCTAAATGTATGGTGTTCTTCCCCACTGCACGTCAAGTCTGTTTTGCCACGGAACTGCTGTCACAAATTCCGGGACTACCCCCAATTCTTGAAATACATTCTCGCAAAAGTCAGCCGGCGCGCACTAAAGCAGCAGCGGCATTCAAAGAAGCTCGCAGTGCTATATTGCTTAGCAGTGATGTCGCAGCAAGAGGTGTTGATTTTCCGGGGTAAGTTTTTCGGCACGCAGATCTTTTTTGACTACACGAAAATTGATTCCTTGATTGTAGAGTAACACTTGTCCTCCAAGTAGGATTACCAGCAAGCAGTGAACAATATATTCACCGACTTGGTCGTACTGCGCGCGCTGGCGCGGCAGGACGCGGCATTATCATTCTTTCCCCAGAGGAGCAATTCTTCCTTCACAGCCGGGAGATCGCCGAGTTTGGTCTCAAGGCTGTTACGCCTCCTGCCATGAATACACCCATCTCACATGCTCTGACCAAGGTTTCAGAAGAAACTAAAGCCCAAACGTATCGGGCTTTCCTTGGTTACTATAACGGTCACACGAAACCTATGCGAATGACAAAAGAAAGGCTCGTCCAATGGGCATGGGAGTATGCTCAAAGCGCCCTAGGGTGGCCCGCAGAATCCGGCCCTCCTACCTTGGAATCTCGTACGGTCGGTAAAATGGGACTGAAGGGTGTGCCTGGGATCGTCATCGATAACACTGCTAGAATTGCAAGGAACATGGCTATACAGGCGACGAAGACAACGGCAGGCCCTCAAGCTCAAGCACCGAGGAGAAGAGAAAATAGAGCATAAAGGCTATACCATTTTCTATTTTTATAAAACATAATTTTGGCTGTGGAAACATCCATAATAGTCGGCAGTGCCTGGAGATAGTGATTGACGTTCTTGCCGATCAACAATGGAGCGTCGAAACCGTATATTTCTTTTCTTTCATCCATACGTTATTGAGCGAAGACTTACAATTCGGTCTCATCAGACTTCATGACACGAACTACAGATGAAAAATGGCAAGCGAGCTCTCACAGGCTCTCACATTTCATGTTCAGGCTTCTTTTTTCTCTCCTCGACCATATGTTCACTTCGTGGGATCCCTTATCCGTCTTAGAGCAATGTGGAAGTGGACACCTTTTTACGGGATAGGATAAAGACAGCCATCGCCTGCGCTTTCGGCGAAAAGATCATAATCAAGATGACTTTACTCTTGTGTCAGATGTCATCCTCCCCAAGTACCACGGTACTCGCAGCTTATCCTTTCACATGCTGGCCTAAAATGGCATATAAAAACCATGCGAGGAACCATCGGACTAAAAATTAACTACTCTCCTTTTCTCAGTTCAAAATCAACATGCTTACTGCCGGATTCCTCTATGCAGTCCTAGCGCTGGCGAGCTGCGTGCAAGCATTCCCAGCTTACGGTTCACTCGCTGGGATGACGCGCGAGCAACTCGATACTATCGTGCCTACTCTCAAGTTCACCGAGCCACAGAGTCCCCCAGGCCCCCTGAACGACACATCGACTAAGCTCGTCAACGATGCCGCCCATCCTTGGCAACCTCAGGCTCCGGGAGATCTCCGTGGCCCATGTCCAGGACTTAACACTCTTGCTTCGCATGGCGTGAGTTAATTTCCGGACTTTGAGTGAGCAACGACTGACGTGATCTCCTCGAATAGTACCTTCCGCGCAACGGAATCGCCACACCTGCTCAGATTATCAACGCGGTGCAGGAAGGTTCGGATTGTCGATCAAATTGTTTCTGTCAGACAACCAACTGATTCATAATTACCATAGGTTTCAACATGGAGAACACCATTGCGGTTCTCGTTACTTACGCTGCCTTCCTCGTCGACGGGAACGTCATTACAAACTTGCTCAGCATAGGTGGAAAGACGTCATTCACCGGCCCCAACCCACCGGCCCCTGCTACCGTCGGTGGGCTTAACACCCATGCGGTCTTTGAAGGCGACGCCAGTATGACGCGTGGTGACTTCTTCTTCGGAGATAATCACGATTTCAACGAGACCCTGTTCGACCAAGTACGTGAAAATAATGTTATCTATTGATCGTGTCGTTGATTTCCTCTTAGTTCGTCGACTTTAGCAACCAATTCGGTGCAGGAAAATACAATCTCACTGTCGCTGCTAAGCTTCGAGCGCAGCGCATCCAGCAGTCGATTGCAACCAACCCAACGTTCTCCTTCGTCTCTCCCAGATATTTCACTGCATATGCCGAATCCACCTTCCCCATAAACTTCTTCGTTGACGGACGACAAAACGATGGTCAATTGGATATGGTTACTGCTCGTGGATTTTTCCAAAACTCACAAATGCCCACTGGTTTCTTCCGCGCCAACGGTCCCAAAGGTGCCAACGGCATCGATCAAGTTGCGGCGGGTGCCTTTATTGCGCCAGGAGGAAATGTCGGTGGCAAGGTCAACAGCTATACCGTTGACCCAACCTCTGCGGACTTTAACACCTTCTGCCTCCTTTACACCAACTTCGTCGAGAAGACCATTTTCGGACTGTATCCCAACCCATCCGGCGTTTTGCTCGACGCCCTGAACACCAACTTGAACTTCCTGTTCCTCGGAGTCGAAAGTTCCGGATGCACCCAAGTATTCCCTTATGCAAACCTTACGAGCACCGCTACTAGCAGCAAGTAGTAATTGGGGTAGGAGGGAATTTTGCTAACACGAAAGTCGATTAAATAAGTAAAGCCTTGGTTTTTTGTAGTTCACTATCTACGTATGGTTATGTATATTATATTGCACCAGTACTGCTGAACCCTATTACTATAGTTATATCTCAAGAATTTATCTGGTATTGAAGGATCAAAGTTGAACCCGTTGAATTTGCAAAAGACACTTTGAGCTGAACTGGAACTCCTAAAATAGGCATTTGTCTAGCTAGCTTTGGTCTCGATATCTGAAAGATCGAGTGTGAACTGGCATACTAGTGCCATAGTACTATAGGCAAGAAAACACCTGCCACCGACCAGGGTTATCAACAGCTCACAACCTTCTGCAAAATTTATCAAGAAGGCTTCTTCATCAGTACATGCTATATATTCACCAAATGATTAGACGCTTGCCTGCCTTCCTTCCTGCCCCTGAGTTCTTGGCTCAATGAGGGCATACATATTACATACCTACGATCGTGATTGGACAATCAATTTTTGGGAAATCCATCCATCTATTTATATCAGGCTCCCTTCGATTCCGTAACTCGGAGAACTCGGAGAACTCGTCCCCCGAATGCGAATAATGCGAACTCGGGGCTGCATAAGAATAGGCAGCTAATCATTCTCATTGTGATTTACAGTGATTGACAAGTTCATATATGTGTAGTGACTACTCCAGGTCTAAGGCGATAATGACCGCAAACGCTACGAGCACCGTTATGCGGAAGCACTAATATCTAATATCTATGTAGTACTTTGTTACCAGAGGGGGGGAATAAGTTCCCGGACAGAAAAGTCAATTAAACACCTTACTTTTTGGAGTGCATCGTATTCACACATGGCTATATTAATTTCTCTGTCACTGTCGAAGATTGCACGACTTTCCCAGCTTCCATTTGCCGGAATATCGCAGTATTTATGTTCCCGGTGACTCGGATGCGGCCTCTGAGCCGGGATAAGAATATCCACAGATTGGACTTGGATATTTATTCATAGATTCCATGCAGCCTCATGCTCCAGGCCTCTACCGGGGGCGGAGGAACAGAAGAGGAAGGAGACAAGCTTCGAACTCCGAAGAGCTTTTCTCACCACATTGTATTTTTTCAGGCACAAATTCCAGGTTTTTACCACTACTCCTGACGTATGATAGCTAGCAATGTTAATCTAGACCAAATGTATGTCTTGGCAATCGTTTTAGACCGGCGCCAATTTTTGAGCGGAGTTGATATCATATCTCGGCGAATTCCGAGTACAAATTGGGTTTGGGATTCATTAACATCCTCTCTCGCCATTGTTACGGCGCACTTGTGTTTCTCCTCATGACATATAAATGCCTTATAATCGTTGAGAATTATATGTCAGTATATTATCACTCCTTGATGATTATCTTGTTGCAAATGACGATAAATTCAAACCTGACGTCAAGTAGCCGTTGATGAGCGCGCTCGCGCTCTTGGCCGCTCTGACACCGATAAGACCTACGAGCGACTTGGGGAGTCACCGTCTATCATCTACAGAGCATGAATCTGACATCTCGCTGGCGTATTGACACCTCTTGTCCCCTTCACTTATCACGCCGTAACGTTTCCTTCCGAACTCCTGTACAACGACTTATACTGCAGCCCGAACACTCTTTTCGTATCTTTTCCTCATCAATCTTACTTCTATACTAGGATATTTTACACCTGAGACGGAAGGGCTTTCGATTCGAATATGTTTCTCAAAATTAATGCCGACGGGCATTGATATATATAGATGATAGTACTTAATATGGTAGCACAATACAAAACAATCATACATGGAACCGTAGGCTCAAGTTTCGTAATAACAAAAAAAACCCAGCTCGCAGTATAAGAAAATAAGTATAAGATAATAAATGGTTTCCACTAATTGTTTTTAGTGAGGTTTGCATAAGGGAACACTTGGGTGCAACCGGAGTCCTTGAATCCGAGGAAAAAGAAGTCGAGGTTGGTGTTCAAGGCGTCGAGCAAGACGCCAGATGGGTTGGGATACAATCCGAAAATGGTCTTCTCAACAAAGTTGGTGTAGAGGAGGCAGAAGGTGTTAAAGTCCGCAGAGGTTGGGTCAACGGTATAGCTGTTGACCTTGCCACCGACATTTCCTCCTGGCTCAAGAAAGGCTGCCGCCGCAACTTGATCAATGCCGTCGGCGCCAACTGGACTGCTGGCGCGGAAGAAACCCTTGGGCATTTGCGAGTTTTGGAAAAATCCACGAGCAGTGACCATATCCAATTGACCATCGTTCTGTCGTCCGTCGACAAAGAAGTTTATGGGGAACGTGGATTCGGCATATGCAGTGAAATATCTGGGAGAGACGAAGGAGAACGTTGGGTTGGTTGCAATCGACTGCTGGATGCGCTGCGCTCGAAGTTTGCCAGCGACGGTGAGATTGTATTTTCCTGCACCGAATTGGTTGCTAAAGTCGACGAACTAAGAGGAAATTAACGACATGATCAATAGATAATATTATTTTCACGTACCTGGTCGAACAAGGTCTCGTTGAAATTGTGATTATCTCCGAAAAAGAAGTCACCACGCGTCATACTAGAGTCGCCTTCAAAGACAGCATGAGTGTTAAGCCCACCGACGGTAGCAGGGGGCGGTGGGTTGGGACCGGTGAGTGACGTCTTCCCACCTATGCTGACCAAGTTTGTAACGACGTTCCCGTCGACGAGGAAGGCAGCGTAGGTAATGAGAATTGCGATGGTGTTCTCCATGTTGAAGCCTAATAATAAAATTAATTAGTCTTCCGTCTGACAGAAACAATTTGATCGAGAATACGGGCCTTCTTGCACTGCGTTAATGATTTGGGCGGGCGTGGCTATTCCGTTACGCGGAAGGTACTATTCGAGGAGATCATGTCAGTTGTTATTCAATCAGAGTCTGGAAATTAACTCACGCCATGCGAAGCAAGAGTGTTCAGTCCTGGACATGGGCCACGGAGATCCCCCGGAGCCAGAGGTTTCCAAGGATGGGCGGCATCGTTGACGAGCTTAGTCGAATTGTCCTTCAGGGGGCCTGGAGGATTCTGTGGCTTGGTGTACTTGAGAGTAGGCACGATAGTATCGAGTTGCTCGCGCGTCATCCCAGCGAGTGAACCGTAAGCTGGGAATGCTTGCACGCAGCTCGCCAGCGCTAGGACTGCATAGAGGAATCCGGTAGTGAGCATGTTGATTTAGGAATTGATTGTTAGAAAGGGAGAACTTTTTTAATTTTATTCCGATGGTTCCTGACATGATTTTTATATGCCTATGAGCGGCTGTGTTACTTGAGGAAGTATTATTTGGCTCAACCTAAAGGGATATACTATGCGCAGGCCATGTTTGTTATTGATAGGTATCAACTGCGTCAACCTGCCCAACAATTTTGTCACGAGAGACTAGAGTTCCGCGACTTTGCACTCGCCCGTTGCAACTGCAACTGAGAATGATGCGAGTACTCTGGACATATAATTCCCCAGTGGATTTCGTCAAACATGAACAGGTGTCCGTCTCTTGGGAACTCCTTGTGCATTTACGATTCATTATCATATGAAGGCTATGTTATACAATTTCTTCACATTTCTCCCCACTGTACAGCCTGTACAAGCACAGGTGATATTATGACGCTGCCATCTTTTTCTTAGGCAAAGAGGCCTGTATAGTCCTCTTCCTTCGTCGGATAAATATTAGAAAGGCTACTTCTATCTATCTACTTTTTTCCATAGATCGGCTTGAGATCGGCACCAGCGCTAGCAAACCGGGGTTAATAATAGACAATTCCACGTGCCTTTGAGCCAAGCGTTGGACAAAATGTCCATGGTGGTTCACCGTTCCTTCAACCTTGCCTTGTTCAAGTACATTGACACTGGTTTATACTTGAAGTTCGGCGCGTTGTTAATTTTAGCCCGGGAAAATATATTTCTATGCAGTCGGTGTACCGTATTCATAATTTTTTTCATTGAAAATATGTATTACTAACGATTTTAGGTCTCTATAACGTTGCAACATGTTTATTCCGATCGGATGAGGGGAATATGGAATTGGCCACAATAATGACATAAAGGAGTTCAACTGCTTACATTTTCCAAAAACATACAGTGACCCGCAGACAACTCACGGGAACTCTTCGGTATCTGTGGGTGGGCGGCAGTCAAATAAACTCATTATCTCCCAAGGGATCAAGCTACGCAGTGTCCAAGGTTTCATACACCCACGGAGGGAAAATTGGCCGCGTCAAGGGCCCTCCAAAAGCGTTCTCGTGCATTTGGGAACCCGGGGTTTTGGCCTGTTTCCTCCGTAAAAGTCTCAAATTTGCACAGGGAGCTCCTAATACAGTGATCCTTTCTCACCCAATTTGGCAGTGATGGCATCAGCTTTTAGCATGATTGCCTCTCGAGAGTCGAGACTCCTGCATAGTAATTTACATAGTTTTATTTTTATTTTTTACATACTTGAAAGGTCTACATGAATATAATTAGGTTTGTGTATAAGTTTACAACAGCCTTGAAGACATCGGTGTATACATTGCAATTCATGAGGTGTTTTACCTATCAAGCTTACAAGGTTCAACCTGTCTTCAATCCTGAACTTTACAACCCGGGAGTCGGGATATGCACAATTGATATTATAATTAACTATATATACTACATTATACATATGTCCAGTAGCTAAAGTACAGGCACCAAGACCGTTGACAAAGTAAAATAAAGATTCAGATGCAAGATAGTGGTGGAGCATGAGCGCTGAGCGCAAGTTCAAGTGCTGGGTCGCAAACGGTCAGTTCGGTCACCTCGGTTATCGTTTGGTCTGCTTACCAATCTTCACCCTTTTTGGATTTCCCTTGACATGCGATGAGGCCGATGTGTTATGCAGTTAGTCCAATTTGCCGAGATTTGAGCAATCAATGACACTCAACGGCCGACCACATAGGCTTTCCTCTTACCACTTACACGCTCACCATTTACACGTTCATTCAACATGACGGCCATTCCTTCTCAAAAACTTCTTGCGTATGCGATCCTTATATAATAACAAATTATTATGGGTTTGATCTTTGTCTTGTTTCTTTAGAATCCCTGGTCCGATCCCTTTGTCGCCTTCGGTGCAGCAAAGCCTTGCACTCGGTCCCCTTTCTCATGTTTCTCCGGAATTCGTGAAGATTTTCCAAGAGTCTCTTCACATGACAAAGTGTGTTCTGTGAAGATTCGGGAACCTAATCTTTCGTCTTATTTTTTCAATGCAGAGAAGTAGTCAAAGCCAACGCTTCTTCGACTGTTTTTATCCTCGCTGGTAGCGGCACGTTCGGTTGGGATCAAGTCGGCGCGAATCTCATAGAAAAAGACGATCGTGTACTCGTGTTGCGCACAGGGTACTTCGGTGACGGATTCAAAGAATGGTGCGTTACACACTTAATTTGATTCAATATTACTCTAACCAAACTCTGACGACAGTTTAGAAACGTACGGCGCAAAAGTCGACGTCCTTAAATCTACTTTGGGAGGGACAGTTCCCTTGAAAGAAATCGAAAAGGCTCTCAAGGAAGCTACATCGACGAAGGCGTACAAGATGGTCACCATTACCCACGTCGACACTTCAACAGGTGTCCTTTCCGACGCCCGCGCTATCGCAGCTTGCGTGAAGCGTGTCAGCCCAGAGACCCTCGTCGTTCTGGACGCTGTATGCTCAGTAGCTTCTGAAGACGTGCAGATGGATGCTTGGGGCTTGGACATAGTTCTTACCGCAAGTCAGAAAGGATTAGGTGCTCCGCCTGGTTTAAGCATCCTTGTTGCGAGTCAACGTGTCATTAGCGCGTTCGAAGACAGGATCAAGCGCGGTGTAAAGAGTGGTTCATTTTACTCCAGCTGGCAAAAGTGGGTCTATTGTGATATTTATATTCACGTAGCTGACAACCACTTTGCAGATGGCTTCCGATCATGAGAGCCTACGACCAAAATAAACCAGCTTATTTCGGTACTCCGGCCGTCAATATCGTACGAGCATACCATGCCTCCTTGCTTGAGATCACCACAGGATCCGTCTCATTATCTACTCGCTTGTCCCTCCACATCGCTTCGAGCGATCTCATCAAACGCACTGGCGAGAGACTCGGGATGACTCAAGTCGCCACTGAGCCTGCAGGTCGAGCACACGGTATGACAGCGTTATATGTCCCAGAGATCCCTGGCGTACCGCTTACAGCAGGAGATGTGCTCGCCAGTGTTGGTAAACGCGGTGTGGTGATGGCTGGTGGGCTCGTTGCAGAAGTCAAGGATAAGTACATTAGGATTGGCCATATGGGGTGGAGCGTAGTCGGCAATGAGGGCAGCGATGTGCGCACGGTGGTAAAGGTGTTAGAAGAATCCGTGTTAGAGGCGGTCACTCTGGCTAAAAAGCGCGCCACTGCTGTAACTGCGCGATTATAAATTCGCAACTTCAAAAAATACAGCGTTGACATGTTTAAAGAGTGTACTTATACGTGTATAATAAGAAATGAATAAAAATAAGATCAAACCAACTTGGTTGGATTCCCATCAAAATCAAATAGAAGAAAGAGTGTTCTACCACCTAGAACTTGAAACCCCCAGCAAGAGCCATCACATTCTTCGGGTCCACAATGTTCTTGATCTTATGCAGCTCCGGGACATTTTTGCCATACATCTTCGATAGAGGGGTATCACTCAAAGCATAATTGGGATAGAGAGGAGCGTCGATGATGCTCGTTTGCCCCTCAGCAATAGCAGCATTGCGAATGACGTCCCCACTTGCTTTCAACGCAGCAGCAAAGTCACTGTCAAATTGAGGAAGAGTCCACGCGAAGTAGAGGTTCAATGGGAGGAATCCTTCCAAGCGAACAGGCGGAAACGCGGTTTTGTCGCGATTGTGCTCATAGATGTTGGGTTGGAATGGCTCGATAGCATAAGAAATGAAGGCTCCGCTTTTGGAAGCTAGCTGGTTACCCCATGCCTAACGCCACACATGGTGAATAATTGAATAATACATTAAACTGCGAGGGTGGTTCAGAACACTTACAACACTTTCGTTTGCAATGACATTCAGTAGGTTAGGTGTGAATTTTAACACAGGAACAGTATGGAATGCACCACTTCATGAGAAAGCAAGTTTAGTCGTTCTAATAGGAAAACTATAAGTAGAAAGACGAACCGGAGACCAGGGTTATCTGGCACAGATTTGACGAAGGAAGTCATATTTCTTGAGGAGATATCAGCTTGCAGTGTAGGTACGGCAAGCAACTTGTCGAAAATTCCAGCGGGAGGATTGGGTCCATCGTAGAAAAGAATCTGCGACATGATACTCTAGATATGAAATTGAGTGAAAGCAATTGAGTTGCCAGATAATGGAGGATTCAAGTTACCTGACCATTGAACCATATGTAGTCCGAGAGGATGTTTGCTTTTGGATCTTTCACTGTCTCGACGAAATCTGCAACTGCGGCGGTATTCTGTTCAATGTCATTTTCACCGATGAATTGGAAACCGCCCTACAAGCAAGTAAAGTTAGATGCGACAGAAAGAGTTTAGAAGACTCAGAGAAGATGACCCACCCAAACCCCCTTTGAAGGGAATGTTTTGAGAGTGAATTTGGTGACAATTCCCTGTCGAGGCACGCTGTTTAACAAGATAATATCGGTGATTGAAGCATTCACGGGCTCACGAAGTTATTGAAGCCACCCTAGCAGAAAGAAAATTATGAGACGTTCATATTGCCATATGAAAATAGAATTACAAACCTTGAGAGCAAAGAACAGGCTTGGGTTTGACGCCTTTGTCACAAATTCCACTTGCCCACTAGGCTTAACGAGTTCGTATGCCACGACTGTATCGACGGTCAATCCATATTGGTTAGTAAGCCAGGAGTAGCCTGCATGTCAATGATGAAAATGAGACACGCCGTAAAACCTGAAGCGTCGTATTCAGAGTTCCAACGTACCACCGCCCAAGGTGAAACCAGCTACGCCGACGCCCGATACACGTCCTCCGACTACACTGACGTTGTGAGGATCTAGTGCGGCATATACATCATCCCAAATCAATCCAGAGCCAATTTCTGCGTTTTGAGCATGCGCATTGAAATTCACTTTGGAGAATCTGGACATGGCGATTTGTACACCTGGTGTCGAGGAAAAACCTTGGTTTGAAGCGTGTCCTCCACCTTTTACCTACAAGCACCATGTAAGTACACAAATTTCGAGAAATGAGTTGTACTCCACTCACTGCAAACGGCGTTTTATGCTGGCCAACTATGCGAAGCTATCAAATTGGGTCAGCCAGTATTGCGTATACGAGTAATAAAAGTGTCGTACTATGACCCCAACATCTGACGGTGTACCAGGTTCTACGACGCAGGTAGAGTTTTGGGAGCTTGATGTGGCCCAGTGCGAGATCCCTTTCGCATATAGATCATCTCCTATTGTTTATGAAGGTTCAACGTTCAATAAAGAAACGCACTCAATAAGGAAAGAAACGAACCTTGATAATACACGTCGCTTGCACGCGAAATTGACTTTTGGATTTGGAGACATACGGGATCGTGTTGGGGTTGGCTTTGTGCAGACGCTGAAGCTATTATCACGAAAGAAAGGAGGGATCCCAGCGCGTCGAGCCTAATCATGTTGGACGGCGAATATAGTTCCTGAGGTTTGGCATACCAACCCTACTTATACTTATGAGTTTCTTCAGATTGGATAAGTCAAATTTCAATAGAATGCCCGTGATAGTTTGTCAAGACGCCTGACACAGATAATATGATTTAAATAAATAAAAATCGACCCACTCTCGCATTCGTGCAGTGGATTGATATCACTGTTACGCAACAAATCAACGTTTCAGTAATGCCCTCCAGATGTCCGGGCTCGAAGGGTGTGTTTGTCTCGTAATTCATCTTAGGTCATGGCCAACAGCAGGAATGGGAATTTTGAAATGTTGCATAGCCATTGTAGCGCTCGATACTGAAGAGGAGACCAAAGGCCTGCATGTCATAAATATTCGTTAAACGTTTCCTATGCCTGTGTTGTTGAAGCAATATATCCGTTCATCCGTATAGGTTTTACGCACAGAATTATACTGCCAAATATTTGTTAGCTTCCTCTTTATCGTGAATGTATGTTTGGTGAAGAAGCGATGGCAGCTTCAATACAATATTGACGAATCAATGATGCCTTGAAACATAGGAACTTGACGACGGCCGATGAACGTTAACATTCAGCTATTTCAATTATTGGAGAGAGGCGGTGGCAGCACTGCGAAAAACTATAGAGTGGAATGTGTATGAAACACAGTGATGATGGAAGTATAGCTGCGTAGCCCAAGGTAGTTTTAGGTGCCACTGTCCACGACCAAGTTCAACAAGTTCAACTCGAAGTTGCGGACAACTCCGACCTGAAAACTCACGTGCACGTGATAGTGATAGAAAAGTCGCGTCACGTCCCTCGCGTTCGGCTATTTTAATGAAGCAAGTCTTAAGGCCCGAGTAAGATCTATGACGCGTTCATGGGCTAGTACAAAGAAGATAATAATTAGAAGAGTACATACACTGCTAACAAAATAATAATAATAATTCATGTCGAATTTGAAAGTATGCAATCAAAATCTAAAGCCCCCAGCGAGACCCATGACATTGTTTGGGTCTACAGAAGCCTTGATCTTCTGTAATTCTGGAAGATTTTTGCCGTACATATGTGATAAAGGTGTATCTGGAAGGGCGTAGTTGGGATATATAGGCGCGCTTGATACATTCTGTCCTTGCGAAACAGCAGCATTACGGATGACATCCGCGGTTGCCTTCAAGGCAGCAAGAAAGTCAGCATCATTCTCCGGAGGGGTCCAAGAGAAGTAAAGATTTAGGGGTAGGTAGTTCTGGGAGCGGTCTGGAGGAAATGCTGTTTTATCGGGGTTGTGTGTATATATGCCGGACACAAAGGGCTCTATCGCATAGGAGGTGAAATAGCTTCCCTTGCTCTTGAGTTGGCTACCCCGTAGCTAATAGAATGGGTCAATTTTGTGGCTCATATAAGAAGTCAAAGGTGCATACAGCATTCTCCTCATCAATAACTTTCAGTAAAGAGGGTGAGAAATCCAGGAGAGGAACACTATGGAAAGCGCCTCTGAAATTTCAATTCGTCAGTCTAGTTGCCCCGATACACAAGTTTTAGAGCTCACCGATTGTCGGGAACATCGGGTATAGATGTTACCAAGTCGGTCATATTTCTCGAATCGACATCCATTGAAAACGTAGGCACTGCTAGTAACTTGTCAAAAATGCCAGGTGATGGATTTGGAGCATCGTAGAAAAGTATCATAGTCATCATGTTCTACAGATATGTCATTTTGAAATGAGAAATACTCACATTTCCTAGGAGAGTCGCGTAGTTAGCGATGATACTTGCTTTGGGGTCTTTGAAGTTTGCACAGAAATCTGTAACCGCAGCGGCGGCCTGGGGTTGATTTGCAGCGTCGACTAGCATGAGACCTCCCTTGATCAATCCATTAGCCAGATTACAAAATTGATACCTAAGGTCAACTTACCCACACCCCATTTGAAGGGAAGGTTTTGAGCGTAAATTTCGTAACGATACCCTAGGTAAACGTTAGCTAAAACGGGGAAAAACTGGAAGTAAATTTTTTTACAAAATTATTAAGTCCACCCTAGTAACATAAACTAATCAGTAAATTCTCGAGAATACATAGACAGAAGTTAACTAACTTTCAAACCAAAAAAAAGACTGGGATTAGATTGTTGCGTCACTGTTTCCACCTTGCCAGTGGGGTGGACAAGCTCAAATGCAGTCACTGTATCGACAGTCAATCCGTGCTGGTTAGTAAGCCAAGAGTAGCCTGAGGCATGTTTTAGTAAATAACAATAATCTATAGACGGAATCGGACGTACCGCCTCCAAGAGTGAGGCCAGCCACACCAACGCGGGGTACTCGACCTCCAACAACGGTAACGTTATGAGGATCCAACGCAGCATAGACATCATCCCAGAGAAGGCCGGCACCGAACTCTACGGTTTGAGAATTAGAATCGTAATTCACCTCCGAAAATCGTTGCAAGGATATCTGGACGCCAGTAGTTGATGAAAATCCGGGGTTGGAGGTATGCCCCCCTCCTTTCACCTAAAATTTAAGTAAGTAGAATGAGTATTGGTATTGTAGGCGCTAGCTTAGAGGCATCTCGTACGGCGAAGGATGTCTTGTGCTCCCCGACTATGCCGAGCTAACAGATCATTAGAACTTCAAGTCTGAGAGACATATGGCGCTAAGCTTACTATAACCCCAATATCACTCGCTGTCCCAGGTTCAATGACGCAATTTGAAATTTGGCTACTCGAACTAGCCCAATGATAGTTTCCTTGTGTATATGCTTCGTCCCCTGAAGGAAGTTTAACATTGAAGAAATGCTTCTTTATGAGACGTACCGTCATAATATACAGCGCTCGCAGAAGATATAGAGGTACCAATCTGCACGCATATTGGGTCATGTTGTGGTTGTCCAGAGAAAGAAAATGAGAGTAAAGGGAACTGTAAAACAGAGGAAATCAGCGCTGCCACTGCAGTTAGATTGCTCATGTTGTTTATGAACTGAGAAATATATCAGGCTTTGAATGACACCTCCAGTTCTGTCTGGTCCACATTTTATAGACTTGAGGTAACGCAAACTCAAGCGTACTTACCTTTACTTTAATAACAAAGACCAGGGGTAACTTCTAGGAACGGCCGGGACTGATTCACGACCGAGCGCATCATAAATTTTAGATAGGGACAGCCAGCATACTTAGTACTTACGCTCCGGGTCACGTCCGACTCTTTAAGGTTTCTGCGGTATATAGCATACTAGTCGTTGCTCTGAAGTATGCGGGTAGCAGCTCAAAGCCTAAAGACCTATATAAGCCACACTATTCAATAAGTAACAAAGCCAATAAGTAGATATCGTAGATCGAACCACCAGTACGGGATCAGGGACGCACCGAATAATCGCCGGATCAAAGTATGTAGTGCCTGTTTGAGCTCGGACAGTCACTGTCCAATGTCCATACACAAACTTTTGATATTCAGCGGAGCCTGGGCAGAGCTAAAGTAATTCATATTCTTGGTCTTGATCATCCCTTTGTACTCCCCATTCATCATTTTGAGCTGCTGTGGGCGCTAGGGGAGGCTTGTATGTTGAAACAATGTCATTTGTACCAAGGAGTCCGGTGCTCAAGGTCGAAGTTGATTGCCTCCCGTGGCCGCCAGAAACAACCAACGAGTCTTGACAACAGAGACAAACTTACTAGTAGTAAATCATACCAACTGACGTGGGTCGCCTAGTGGTTTGAGTACGTTAGTACAGAGAGAGGCGCAACTGCACCAATTCTCGCACGATTCTCGCAAAACCGATTCCCGTCAGAATCGATCTCAGAATCGCATTCAGAAAAGTAAGTGACGTGAGCTCCCAGCATGAACTTCCGTACATACCCTACTAATTTTAATTTGCGGAAGCGACATTTGAATATGCATGCTCACCAATTGCTTCATCACCAACAGGTAATCGTCAGCAAGATTCGTCAGAATGGCCCGAACATAATTAAACCCGATTCGAGGACGGTTGAATCAGGGATTCAACAACTTCTTCCCAGATGGCAGAGAAAGATGGGTCATGTCATTGAATTGCTCTAGGAGGGTTGAACTTTGCACATATATCCGTCCGTAGGTGAGCAATAACAAAAAACCTGAAGAACACGCCTTCCGTCACCAAGTTCAATGAACTGACACCAATTCCCAATGTCCAGTGACGTAGGCATATTTAATTCCCACACTGTCAAAGGGAACATGTTTGTTTTTAACAAATGCGAGACAAATGCGATGTGTGTTTTTTCTTCGCTTCGCAGGTGGTGTGGCATTACCTGGGCATCACGTTGAGCCACGATAAACTAGATTTCATGAGTAAATACAACCCCTTCGGAATTTAGGGAGAAGTCAATCCGATGGTGTACGGGAAATGACGCACACAAAATCTTTCCTGGTGCTCAAAGGGCCAGGTCTCTATCAAATTACTATCCGATATGCCTTTTCCCGTTCAATCCCTCAGTTTGTGTTTATCGTCTGTTATTCATTTCAAGGACACCACGAAAAGCCTGAATACATATATTCCTGAGTACAATAAGAACATGAAAGCGACATCCGTACCATCTTCCAGGTGCCTATGCTGGCCATGATTTTGGCTATTACGGAAGAACATGTAAGCAATAATCGACGGAGTAGATTTATGGCATTTACCTTAACCTCATCTCCAACCTTCCTAACCCCCAACCACGGTGTCGTGGGATTGGCCTTCAATCCCGCTTCGCCTTCATCCCACGTATAACTAATACCAACTGCAACCTTCGATCCGTCGCAGTTAAAGGCTACAGCAGCAACAGGACCAGGGAATTTGGGGTATTGTCTTAGACGCTTCTTGACTTTGTGATCCCAGATAGACACTGTCCCGTCAGAGCCAGCAGATGCAAAAGTATTATATACTGGGTGGAATGCCAGTGAGTTAACAGGCCAAACATGATCTACGTCGTTGATTGTCTGTCTGTGACACTTAAAGGCGTATTTTTTGTCTTGCGAAACGGGAGATGGGTCGAAATATTCGACGGCAATACGCCCTTCTACGGAGGCGGTCGCGTACCCTGACATGGTATTAGTGGATTCATAATTATTCTATTAGACTCGAGATATACCTTGACCGTCGGGCATGCACGCTAATGACCTAGTCATGTACTTCAAGCTGCTTTCCCTCTCCTGTGCCGGCTTGTCCATTTTTCTGATGTCGTAGATGTGGAATAACCTGCTCGCCATAGCTACCACAAGAGTGTTATTCACATGATCGATGGCGTATATCCGTTCAGGCGTGGATTGAACATTTTGTTGAGAAGAAGCTGCACGAGGGTCCCAGAAACGAATGGTGCGGTCCCAAGATCCAGTGATTAATTGGTCTGGGAAACAAGGGGTTAATGCCACAATAAAGGTGCCAAAACACGAAAACGAACTGTTTGCACTCGAATAGGTCATCGAGGATACTGAATCATTGTGCACACCGACGTTTGTTATCTTTTCGATTGACAAATCCAATCTAATTTGCCATGGATGCGTCAAGGATTTGCAGTATAGCGATATAAAAAGACTCACTCTCTGACTGCCGTGTCTAACCCTCCACTGTAAGCACGCGAACCATCTGCTGAAAACGAACATGCAAGTACAGCTGCTCGATGGTCGAATTTGGCCTTTGCTTCGCTTTGTTTGACCCCACTCTCGCCTATTTCATAGAACCGAACAGTCTGAATTAAGCAGAGAAAAGATCAGAGCCTGATTTATTTGGAAGAAAATAGACCTACTGTGTCCCATGAAGACACCAAAAGTTGGTCTGGATTCGTAGGAGAGTATCGAATCGATGAAATACTGTCGAAAGGTGGAGAAGGAGGGGAAGTGTAGCTCAACTCATCTACAATTTGACCATTAGAATTTTTAAGGAACGATTATATGCATAACTTACCAAAACTTGACATTTTGGAATGAAAGCCAGCTGGTTACTTCAAGTTGCTGACCAGACGCGCCTGCGGCAGCGTTCATTGTCAGTTGATGAACCCGTTGTTTGTGCATGCTTGTCCTCCCTTCCCTGAAGTGTACACTGTGCTCTCTCTAAGCCCCCATTTATCTTCTTTCTTATAATCTCAGTACTTCATGGATGGACTGATGAGAATGCCGATTTTTTGGATTTTCAACCCGTAACATTCATATTTCCGGTCCTTGAGGCTCTTTTTGGCTCTGATAATGTCGCAATTGGATTCAATCATATGCATCAAGTAGTATATTCTTCGTTCTACTTTCCCATAACAGCCTTCTTTTCAGCTCCACAGTATTTCTCAGAAGGATCGTCTAATTCACTCACTCATGGTAGTTATGGATTTATCTTCTGGGAACATAATTGTCCTGCCAAGGAAGAAACGTTTGACCGAGATCCAGAAATACTAAAATCTTTGTACCTATGAGGCGGCCGCGTTTAAGGTGTGTATTCTTATGTTTCCACCTTTTGGTATCCATCTATATATCAATATGTTGAGGGGTGATTTATTCAGGACATTAGACAAATGAAGTCATTTTTCTGCAATGTGTTGTTATTCAAGTTTCAGTCGTCATCATGCGGGTCATCGCGGATTTCGGTGACATCGTAAGGCCCTGTGCAGTACACTGTACACAATGTCTATTAAATCGTGCCGCAGAACCGAGGACATAGATATTAACGCATCTTTGCCAAGGTTCATCATGGCATAATGATATTGAAGTGGAGTGATGTAAGTGATATGCATACTTAACCATGTACTCTATAGATCCCGCGACTTTTGACGTGCAGACTGTAGACGGACATTCGTGAGGTATCAATGACGTTGTTCTAGCACGCACGGCGATCTCCTGTGTATGGCGTGGCGCCGGGGAAGCAGGTTCATCCTTCAATTTATAATTTAAATTTTATGGCTTCAGCCTCTTGATATGTTTTCCAAGAAAAACACAGAACTTGTGGTGAATCAAGGCCAATTCATTCTGACCCTTGATGTTGAAATTCAATGACAGCGTGGACTTTTTTTCAAGGCTTATCAATAATCAAGCCCCACGAACTCGATATGACTTTTCTTGAAACCAGAATGGTGTTACTACCACCCGGTGGTAATCCCAACCGAGCTCATTGTTTGCACCGGACTTCGGATCCATGTTTTGCATTTTCTCATGCATTCAATATAGCCTTCAATGGAACCATTTACCAAAGCTACCTTCGCAACCGCGTGGTTCATCTGGAAGATGGAATTTATATCCAGTACTTTCGCGAAAGAAAAAGACCAATTGGGAAATGTTTGAGCTGTCAAACCACTTGCGCATCATTCCAATCCGTTCAACGAACCACCATTTGGTCCCAAGGATATAAAACCGGAATAGTGTAAGACAATGGGTATAAAACACTGGTCCCTCTCTTCAGAGGATCTTCTCACTTGCGAAGACAATGGTAGCAACATCCACATTGATCATCGCTGTCTTTCTCTTGCCCTTAGCCGCCCTTGGAGCGAGTCATGGCTTAAGGCAAGAGGACGAGAGTAATATTGCAGTCTTTGACCCCGTTTGCGTGTCCATTTCCAGTGCTATTTCATCGGCAAGCGAAGTCTACTATCCTGGTATGTCTCTGTCAAACTGTCCCTTTGTCTTTCTACATATTTATAACCTCCACTGCTTAGGCCAACTAAAGTATACCCAAGGCATTCATCACTGGGCAAGCTCCAGTACGCAGCTCGCAAAGTGCGTCGTCGAGCCGGGTACTGCTGCAGACGTTGGTGTTGTTGTAAGAGATATTCTTCTTTCGATTTTCATCCCAGCACAACACTGATCCCCGAACTCAGCTCAACATTGTGGCTGCAAACCAAACACCATTTGCCGTACGGATTAATAATTTCCACAATAATCACCACAAACACTTAATATGTCGGCCTTTTTCTTGACAGGTTAAGGGAGGAGGACATGCTTCCAATCCTGGATTTTCGTCAACGACTGGTGTACACATTTCCATGGCCCGTTTCGACGAAGTTACATATGACGCGGCTTCTCAAACCGCCGTTGTGGGGGCTGGCCTGATCTGGGATGACGTATATGAGGCTTTGGCTCCCCACAATGTCAACGTCGTCGGAGGCCGCGTTACTGGCGTTGGTGTAGCTGGATTCACCCTTGGTGGAGGTACGTCGATAAATGCAGCTAGTTTCATCGTCAATAAATCAATCTTTTTTGTATTCAGGTTATTCTTGGAAGACTAACCAGTATGGCTTGACCATTGATACGGTCACTGCATATGAGCTCGTTAGACCGGATGGAAGTGTTACCACTGTCACCCAGGCATCTGACCCAGCGCTATTCTCCGGCCTGAAGGTGAGCGCTTCCGGTTAGTACTACAATAGTGGCGCTTAATGCGTTGGTCATTTCACCTCTTTTAGGGAGGCTTAAATAACTTTGTGGGTATTAATATCATGGCGAGCTAGTACCGTTTTGCTTAAGTCTACTTTTTAACAGGGGGTCGTTACTAAATTTACTCTCAAGACTTTCCCACAAACCCAGGTTTGGGTAAGACCAGGTCCTTAAATACACAGTGGGACCTTCGACTGACCAACAACTGTCTGTAGGGTGGACTGATCACAATCGTTGCACCATTTATAGATGACGTCGCCGCAGCTACTGCAGCCTTTGGTTCCTCCGTAACTGATCCTAAGGCTGGAATCATTACCACATATAATTTCTTACTCGGACAACCAGGAATTTCCTTGCTTCTCTTTTACGATGCTCCTACCCCTCCCCCCGGAATTTTTGACGACTTCCTGGCCATCCCTTTCTTCACTAAGGATGTGTCAACCAGGGATTTCCTGTCGCTGGTCAAGGCTTCTCCCTCAAATGCGACATCTGGAACGCGGTACGCTTGAAAAGTTGACAAACGTCCAGGCAGTTCTAATTAATATTTACATCCACAGGGCTATATTCAACACAGTTTCTCTTCTCCAATTCACGCCAAATCTTTTGGACGTGATATTGAACGAGACTATTGTGAGTCAACGATCTGTATCACAACGAAGTCACTGTATACTGAACTTTCCTCGTCTCCTTTTTAGTTCTGGGGAATTCGTCTTTCTTTGGAAGCCGGTGTTTTTATCTCTTACGACGTCGAGCCTTTCCTTCCCAATATCTATTCTCACAACCCTGACACTACTGCATTCCCACCCGTCCGCTCCTTAGGTTTGCTGCCTTTGAACATCTACTATGCCTGGACTTCTTCCCTCTTCGATGACGACTTCCACGAAGCCGCTAAGCTGAGCGCTGCCGCGGTATACAATGCCGCTTTGGCGGAAGGGCAGACCTCCATTGTCGGATCCCCAATCTACCCCAACTATGCTATTTACGATACTCCATTGGTCAATATGTACGGAAGCAACCTTCCTACTCTGCAGGCCTTGAAAGCCACCGTCGATCCTAACAACGTTATGGGTCTCGCTGGTGGATTTAAGTTCTGAGATTCGTTTCTCGTTTCCTGTCTTACTCAAGGGTATTTGGATAATAATCAATCAGTTATATCTCTATCTACATCTTATAATGTAAACACATCCATTCGTCAGACTTGCTCGATGGATACTTAAAAAGAACGATTCTGGTAGAGCGGAATTCGGCCCATCAACGGCATACATGCAACCAGCCGCAGGACCTGCAAGGACGTTGCACTACTCCTACTACTGAACGTAACTCAAATCGAGGTATCTGCTGCAAGATACAAGATTTGAAATATTTCATTAAATCAATCGCCTACCTTTTGTTCCACAGAGATACTCTATCTTCCTATTTTCTCAGTCTGATTGGATTGAGCTTCACATACAACCTTCAGCCTTTGATATTGTTAAAGAAACCACAGAGCTCTTGGAACAATCGGGGTAAATACAAGCGCATCACGAAGTGATCACTTGACGGCCCGGACATTATCTCGAGGAGATAATGCATTTTTTGTCTTTCTCTGTTATTTGGCCAGTGAATGCCACACTTCCTTTTATTGAATTTTATCTCCTTATTACTTTGTAGGATATTGTAGCTACACATTTTGTATTGATAGTGTACCTACATGAATTGTAAACCTCGCCAAAACCTCGCTTGATTGCGAGGGTCCCTACTACAACCCGAGTGACCTCGAAGACCCGAGCATTTTAACAAGAGACACTTCTTTCTATCACTGCTGCGTAATACATTGGTTCGGACGTAGAGGCTAAACGAGTATTCCTCTTGTGCGAATGGGTACTGAATAAAACACCGTTATCTGAGGGAGTGCTGGCGGCGCTATATGTCAAATAAATCTCATTAAGCTTTGCCCTCGCGGGATAACCAAGTGGAAAACACTGTCATTGCCAAGGGCCCCCAGAAATGGAGGAGAGAACCAGCTATACGAGGGTTTGAAACCCCCCTGGCCGCAAAAAAAGCCACTGTACAACTACAACAGTCGGACACAGCCTGCAATTGAACATACTACTGCCGACTAGACCAAGTCGAGAGCGCACATGTCTTATGCAGAACGGACAGGACTTCACCGTCTCGCGCACGTCGCCCAGACGTAGTCTTCACAGACACCATATACGGGGTACACTGTAACCCCAGACTTCACAGTCACGAGCCGTTCGCAAAAAACGAATGTGCCAGAAACCCTTGAGGGGATCCGTCAGATAGACACCCCAGGCAGAATCCGCCGAACTGAAGGATGTAGGAGGCGTCAAAGAAACGACCGTCCGAACCTTTTTGTCTTTTTTTGCATTCCATCTACCTTGATTGCACGACAAAGTAAATCTTCCTGCAAAATTAGCCTCAGAAAACACTATTTTTAGTGGGCGCTTAACTCGCGACATGATACACTTCTTTCCCTCGTTCATATGTGCACTTGCTTCTGAAAGCCGTCATTCTCTGATTTCGCACATCTAAAAAATATTCTTTCAAGATCAACGTTCAACGTCAACGTCAACATCCATACGACCGTGATGCTGTAAGCGGATTTTAGTCGACGATATCCACGTCCATGATTTTCCCCATTTATTCAAGAAAAATTGTCCAAAATACAACAATGTATTACACACAGACGAAAGAAGAAATATCCAAAATGTAGTGGTATATGTATAATCGTATCGTACACATCTAAGCTGTCTTCTTAATACCCTTTTCTTCCCAGATCTCCTGCATAGATTCTCCAAGGGCCGTGATTACTTTGTCGATATCCCCACGATCTTCATTGACCACTGTCACTCCCATATGACCGATACGGAAGTAGGTATCTATGTTTACGAGGTCAGAAACTACACTTCTTCGACATGACACAATGAATAAGTCAGACCTTTGATAGGACCCAAGAGACCACCAGCAACAACGATACCCTTCTTGCCTAGTCTGGGGAGCAAGTCGGGAGCAGAGACACCTTCGGGGAAGTACAGCGCTGACATTCCATTTGCGGCTGAGCTATCGTCGAGGGGGATCTGCCTGAAGCCGAGCTCGCGGGCGGCAGTTTTGACGCGCTGGGAAGCAGCGCGGTGAAGGGCGAAGCGTTCAGATAGCGAAGGACCTGGTCATAGGATAAGTACACGAAAACGATGTAATGGATAGGTACGGACCTGTTTTTGTGGTGATGAGCGAAAGCGACGCGTGGAACGCGTAGATAAGATTGACAGGGGGAGTGGCGAAGTAAGCAGCTGTACCGGCTTCGTAAGCTTTCATAATTGGCAGCCATCTGATAGTATAATCAGATATGTCAAAAACACAATACGATAACACAGAAACTCACTTTCCCCAGCTTGCGTAATAGCTTCCTTCTCTCACGCCCTTCTTCTTCCTCGCCTCCCACGCACCCACCGCTCTTTTGCTAGCAACTAATACGCTCAGCCCAGGAGGTGTTCCCAATCCCTTCTGTGTCGCAGTCAACACCACGTCCAGACCCCATTCGTCAAATCTGATCTCTTCCGAAGCGACGCTGCACACGGCGTCCATTACGACAAGGGTATTTGGAGAAACGCGCTTCACGATCTCGGCGATGCGTGCAGCGTCAGAGAGAACACCGGTGGAAGTGTCAACGTGTGTGAAGGTGAGGATCTTGTAGGGTTTCTTTTGCAATTCGGCTTCGAGGGTATCAAAGGGAACCGTTCCACCGATAGCAGCTTTCAGTTGGGTTACGTTGGCACCGTATGTTTCGAGGCTGGATCAAAGTCAGAGACGTCAGGCAAGCAATGATGTTAACGGCTCACCAGTCCGTGAAGCTGTCACCAAAGTATCCAGTATTGAGCACAAGTGCATTCTCCCCTGGCTCGATGACGTTCGCAGCGACCTAGAGCTAAAATAAACCTCTGGAAGCGCATATGGTCACGTAAACGACGAACCTGATCCCATCCAAGGGTTCCGCTTCCACTGATCAAGAAAGGCTGAGCATCCTGTGTGAAGAGTACCTCTCTAATCATCCTGATGCAATCCCCAAAGACCGGAATGAAGTCTGGGGAGACATGCGACATTGATGGGTGCGCATTGGCGTATAGAACCTCATCGGCGACTTCGATAGGACCTGGGATGCTATACATCGGCGTTCATCGTCAATATTCGTTCGCAGAACGCGTCTGAAACTTACACCAATAGCCTGCAAAGATAAGATGAGATAAGAGAACGCGAGAAAAAAACACTAATTCGTTCCCTTACTTATGGGGAGCCTGGGTGAACGGTGGTTGGCTTGACATAGTACGACGATAAAAGTAGGCTGTTCTCGTTCTAGCAGAGAGAGGGATGGAGGTTAAGGAAGAGAAACGACGAACGATGACAGAAGGTATTATAGAGACCATAACAAATGACAACAATGGAGGCGCACTACCCCTCCCAGATCCAATGGGAGAGAAGGAAGAGTAATGGTGCAAGGACGGACAACCGGATCGGAGGTCGCTCCCCTCTCTAAATCCGGCCTCTTCTTGCGCGGGTTGCCGGATGCCCGGAGCGGCTGATTTTTCTCAGCCGTCGGATCGCGGAGGTCAACGGGAGGCCGATATCCATGCCGAATCAGATTAAACTTTCCTCGCGCCTATTTTCGATTTTTTCGACGAATGCCTACATTGAACGGAGCACCGAGCAGCGCAGACCAGTAGACTTAATATCCTTCTAGCCTACTTCTTTGAAACTTTCCCCGGCGTTAATATGTCTTCAACCAAATTTCGGCAAGCAACGGACTCCCAAAACTCGGCACAGACGAAGCCGCGAACCACCTTAGAAGATTCTCTTCCCCACACTTCACTCACACCGTCTGGGAAACCACCCACGACATGAAAACGGATCACTTCGTTGAGAAGAAGACGAGTTGCTGCTATTTAGGGTATCGAAGGTGTTACACTGTTGAGTATCTTTCCGTATGCCGGACAATCTGAAGAATTTGAACCTTTTTTCAGTCCGAATCGTCGAAAATTTACAGATATCCAATGCTAGAACAGAAATTATCAGACAGTCTAATGTCGACGAATATAATACAGACAAACCCATTATCAACCCATCCCAGACGTCGACAGGTTTACACACTCCGTAACGTAACACATAGCTTTTTGGATCCGCTGCCAAGGCAAAGTTGACGGTTTATGTCCATGTCAGCTTGCGGTCATCATTTTACTCCGATCCTTTTCTCGGCGCGCTACATACATGCCACCAAGCATTCCGCGTTATCCCATGGTGCTTTTAAGAAGTTGGGGCCTACTACTACTAGAAGATGGGACCGGGTACCCGAAGGTAAGTGAAATGCCCGAGTAACTAGCCTTATATTTACCGCAAGGTAACTGAACGCTTGAGAACAGCAGTAAGCCATCATTCATGGCCAATGGATTCTTCCTTCAGAATCGAGGTGAACTCCTTAGACGAGAAACGATCATATGCTCTTCACTTATTTTTTTTTGGTATGTTCTAGTTTACTGCAACACCCCGGCAAAAACCATCTGTTTGATTTTCTGGCAGTGCGTGCTAATTGGACCTGTGACATGCCGTCAGATGAGGTATCTATTCCAAAGGACCTCGATTTGACGACTTGTCCAGCTGAGATTCTCCATCGCGTCGCGCGACGCGATATCTCATTCTACGGCTGGTCACGAGCCTAGGTGCTAATCAATAATTCGCTATTTATAAATATTCACGTGAGTACGCTAAATATAGACCTTTTTAAATTTTGCCCAAAAAAAGGTAGGTGCCGGGTACGTGGCCTGATGCTGACTGAAGGCCTGACTCCTGAAATCAGAAGGCCTGAACTCTGCTGAAGCACTACGTATATCCAGTATCAAAGCAGAGATTTGAAAGAACTTAATTTTTTAAACAAATTTGCTACTGCCTGACGTCTATACGAAGAACCGGGTACACTTTCTCCAAAACGCACATACTCGTCATTCAGACAAGGTGGGAAAGTTTCGTGGAACGACATCTTTTGCGGAAGCATAATTACAGTGGCTCAACACCTCTAGGTTTGCATCACCAAGAGCAATGGTCAGAGTATCGACTGTAACTACCGTACTTATTTCCCTCCCCTTTTCTTCTTTAGTGGCCAGTCACAGTCTGGGACCGTTGAACGAAGCACAAACACCTATTGATCGTGTTTGTCACTCGATTTCAGGGGCCATTTCTTCAGAGAGTAACGTTTATTATCCTGGTATGTCGGATTTTGAATTCTTCCTACCATGTTGGACGCATTTACGCGATATTATTCCATTTTCAGGACAACCAGAGTATGCTCATGGCATTCATCACTGGTCCATTTCCAGCACCCAGCTTTCTAGGTGCGTAGTCGAGCCTGGGACTGCAGAAGACGTCGGTGTTATTGTGGGGGGATTTCTCTCTTTTACACTACTACTCTATACACTCCTAACTCATCCGTTAGCTTCGCATCGTCGGCGCAACACGAACACCATTCGCTGTATGTGCTCATGCGATTCGCGTTTTACTCATGAACTCAACAATGGCAACGTACTTGAATAGATCAAGGGTGGAGGACATGCAACCAATCCAGGATTCTCCTCCACGACTGGCGTTCACATTTTTATGACTCGTTTTAACGATGTGACGTACAACGAGACCTCACAAACCGCCGTCGTAGGCGCTGGCTTGGTCTGGGACGACGTATATGCTGCATTGGCTCCTCATAATGTCAACGTTGTGGGTGGTCGTGTTACCGGAATCGGTGTAGCTGGCTTCACCCTCGGTGGAGGTATGTCTCAAAATGAATGCTTGCTGAGTTCTATGGGTCCCAGTTGAATGCGAATTTATGTAGGTTATTCATGGAAAACGAATCAGCATGGTTTGACCATCGATACTGTCACCGCCTTCGAGCTTGTCAAGCCGGACGGTAATGTTGCCACCATCACTGAGGTCACGAACCCTGGTCTATTTTTTGGTCTGAAGGTGAGGTTTCCATACATATCCTAACGACATCTTCCATCACGGCTCTAATATTGTATCTTTTTAGGGAGGATTAAATAACTTCGTACGTTCTCTTTTGGTAAATAGTTTGTCAAGCACTCAATTTTCAACAGGGAATTGTCACTAGATTTACCTTCAAAACCTTTCCTCAAACACAAGTCTGGGTATGACAGGTGGCCGGCCAATAACGCACAAATATGCTAACTAATCGCTCGTAGGGTGGACCGATTACAATCATTCCTCCTTTTATAAACAATGTATCCGCAGCCACCGCAGCGTTTAGCGCATCCGTAACTGATCCAAAGGCCGGAATTATCACGACATACAATTCCTTCCTCGGTCAACCAGCAATCTCTATGCTCCTGTTTTACGATGCGCCGAACCCTCCTGCCGGAATCTTCGATGATTTCCTCGCCATCCCATTTTTCTCCAAAGATGTCAGTACGAGGGATTTCCTGTCCCTAGTGCAATCTTTTCCATCTGAATCGACGGCTGGGACTCGGTACGCTTAACGCAAATGTGAAATCATCGGGCGCTAAATCAGTTACTAATATCTGTTGCAGCGGTATCTTTAATACCATTTCCTTACTTCAAATCACACCAAGGCTTTTGGACGTAGTATTGAATGAAACGACAGTGAGTTAATTTCGTTTCACTCGAGATCAGCAGCTTACTTACAATCTTTACAATCTCTGATAGTTCTGGGGAACTCAACTTCTGTCGAAAAGTGCATTCTTGATCTCTTATGAGGTCGAACCCTTCCTTCCGAGCATCTATTCTCATAATCCCGAGAACACTGCTTACCCACCGGTTCGATCATTGAGTTTATTACCTTTCAACATTTACTACGCCTGGAACTCCTCTTCATTCGATAAAGACTTCCACGAGGCAGCAAAAACAAGCGCTACCACCGTGTTCAATGCAGCCGTTGACGAAGGTCAGACGGCGATTGTTGGGTCTTCGGACTATCCGAATTATGCTATTTTTGACAAGCCTTTGGTGAATATGTATGGGAAGAATCTTCCTGAACTACGTACTTTGAAGTCTACTGTCGATCCCCATGATGTCATGGGTCTTGCTGGTGGATTTAAGTTCTGAGTTATTCATTTTTCAACACAAATTCCCAAGAACTAGCACGATCAAGCGTGGTACACAATGAGATTCTATTGGGCGCTAATTATATCGAGTAACAGATCAGTAGTCAGCGCTTCCGCAAATATATTAAATCCTACTATTATCCATAGTCTGTCCACAGACAACCTTCAACCCGTCTAGATCATCAAGGGCGATACAGAGCCGGTCAAACCGTTCTTGATAACGACGTCCTGTGAGACAGACAGTGGTTATAGGCCGACCTATAACAATTCGATCCTGCAGGAATGTCAATATATCGTCAGACAATCGGGAATTCCGAATACCTAATTGATGTTTCATTGCCACAGTATCGACGTATAAGGTATGAAGATGTGGGATTAGGTTGGATGTAATAGAGTTGGGCTCGCGAACGGATAAACTATGAACATAAACTACTATATTTTCTCGAATTTGATCATTATTGTTTTTGCCTTGATTCAAAAGACCCCGATCCTCCTCCCAGCTTTTGAAGGACTTAAAAAAGCTTAGAACGCTGTGCCTCGCCTGTGTTTAAGTGTTTGCCAATGCAGGGTGAGATCTGCGTGTACGCATTTTTGCTCTTGTGCAATACTTATTCGATCGACTCGACGTTCTGCTTGTCGTGCCAGCGAGCATGAGCCTGCCCCAGATCATGGAAGACGATAGATTGATTTGTCGGCACAGTGCGTGGCATACTTGCGACGCTCGTCGGGTAGTCACGAGCGGTTCGGTTGTCGTCTCCTCATATAGTTGGCCACTTGCATTAAGTGGGAATATCCTCCATAAAATGTCGTGGTTCAAGTCTATCATGGAGGTAAAGAAGAAAAGCAATGCGTTATGCGACAGTGGCAGCGCGACAGTAAATTTAAGATTCAAGGTCAGCTCGGTACCGGAAACCAAGCCTCGATTCACCGAAAGACATCAGTCTGTGTCTCAATCCACATACTCTATTTCTGAGTCTAAAGAGCCTCTACCATGCCAATTAACTTGCCCAACGAAATTCTATCGTACATATTCATGCTGAACGCAAGTGGCCAGAAAGACTATCGAACCACGAATTTGGAACCGCTCCTCCCGCTCATCACTACTCGAATTTCATCTCATGTGTGCCACAAATGGCGCCAGCTTATTCTTTCGTCCACCAAAATATGGGGAAGACTCCTACTTTTTGATAACGGACAACGAAATGAGTGGATGGAAGAAGTTCTTCGGAGAAGCGGGAAAGCACCTCTTTGGGTGTACTGTTCTATCAGGAGGGAAGATACACGCCGAATGGACGCTTCAAAGTTTTTCTTCGATACTTTGGCCAAGAACTGGGAGAGGGTGGAGGTAGTGGTATACATGGCCATTGCTCATGACGTAATTGAAAGCGAAAGCACTGGTAGAGACTGGGCTTTTCTCCATCGTCCTGCGCCTTTGCTTCGAATATTCTCAGCATGGGTCTATAAAACTCCATGCATACTCGCGTGCTGTCCGACTCTCCCCGGGCCTATCCCAGTCAAGAAATCACTCTTTTCTGCGACGTCCCCACTTCTCCACACATTCTATTCCAACTTTGATTTGATTGACCATCATGAACTTCACAATTTCAAAAATATGCGGACACTACAAATATATCGCCATTCGAATCTTCGTCAGCTCCTGCACATTCTGAAAATGACACCTTGTTTGGAGTCTCTCGAGTTACAGACTCTCGACAATTACAGCAACGACAATCAGGACCTGCAACTGCCTGTTGCATTACCTATGTTGTCCACGCTTAATACTGACACCTCGATTTCCACGTTCCTTGCAATACTAAACAGCATTACAACTGCTCCGGGATGCTGCATTCAGTCTACTGTGCGATATTTTGATCGTGCCGAAAGCTCAGATTCAATTTTGGAGCAGATTGTCGAGAAGATTCCAAAACTTCTTAACATGTCTATTGCGCATCCGGAGGTTCCCAAGATTAGCGGGCTCTCTCTTTTGGTATTGGACGACAATGTTATCAGCTTGAGCTCTCGCAATCATGGTCCGGGTCCTGACTTCTTCCTACGTTTCGTGTGGTCGCTTTCAAGACAACAATACGAACGTACTCTTCCCCAAATATTACGTTCATTTCAAACGAGCCGCTTCAACAATAATGCAACAGATCTCTACCTTGAATTAGTGCCGCTACAACCCATTTCGATGCGAATGAAAACCGCTCTCGACGCATGGCTCCTCTCGAACATGTCCGTAACATGCCTACACGTCCGCCGCATGGCTATTCTCAAAACTTACATCGCTTCAAACCATTTCCCATGCTTACACACCATATATATCGACGTTTATAATTTCGAACCACCGTCAAATGTGGACGACTCTGCATCGCATGATCTATTGGATTTCTTAGAAAGTCGCATAGATATTGGTCGGCCCGTATCCACGATCTGCATAGAGGGTCCCCAAATGATGACAGATGATAGAATTGCCCGACTTGGTATCATTCTAAACAACCTCGACGGGCTGAAAATGGTTTTTAAAGATACTTGGACGGGTAAAAAGGTCGAATACTTCTGTGGAAGCGCGGGTAGGTAATTTCCGGAGTACTAAGTTATGTTTGAAACATGTAAATATTAGGTGTGAAGAACGAGAGATATGCATGCAAATATTCCTCTCTAGCGCAGACGTTGGATAACATGGAAGGCACAAAGACGGGACATAGATTCCATAACAGAATCAGGTAACATTATATGTGCAAAGTGCAATGTCGAAAAGGTTAATCTCCTCTTCAAATTCTCAGTGTCCAAACACACACAAATGGAAACTTTATCTAACTCTAACTTCAATATCATATATGTGCCCACGCTGTGCCAACGTTCAGTTATGACAATCAAGCTGCCCAACGAGGTCCTATGGTACATCTTCATGATGAATGCAAGCGACCAGAAGGGGAACGAAAACGTGAACACGGAACCACTCACCACCACCCGAATTTCATCTCAAGTGTGCTACAGATGGCGCCAAATTATTCATTCATCCAACAGCATGTGGGGAAGGCTCATACTTTTCAACCACGGAATAAGAAAGGAATGGATGGAGGAAGTCCTTCGAAGAAGTGGAAATGCACCTCTTTGGGTGTTTTGCTGTGTGGACCTGTCAACCGGACATGGAAGGGACGCCGCCACTACTTTTTTCTTTCAAACTATGCACAAGCACTGGGAAAGGGTAGAAGTTTTGCTGTGCCAAGTTGCCATCGAATCCGAACACACAGAAATTCCCAGAGATTGGGAATTTCTCTATCGCCCAGCTCCTCTGCTTCGAGTGTTTGCGACACGGGTAATTCGTACCCCTGTCCTGTTTATGTGCTGTCCGGGCCTCCCAAGGCCTACACAAGCCAAAAAGCTCATCTTCTCTGTAATGTCCCCGCTGCTACATACTTTCCTATCCAATTTTAATTTCATTGACCATCATGATCACGGCTTCAACAACCTGCGGCCACTGCACATACATCAATCTTCAGACCTTGGTCGGCTCCTACAAATTCTGAAGGGGATGCCGTTACTAGAATGGCTCTCGCTGGAAACGTGTAACGATTTTGAGCTTGACAATATACAGGCATCGCAATCCAATATCGCATTACCTAGGCTGTCGATGTTAGTTGCTAGCACTTCTGTGTTTACTTTCCTCGCAATATTCGACCGAATTGATATTCCTCCTGAATGCTCCATTCATTCCACGATACCACCAGCTCATGATCGTGTGGTGATTCCAGACTCCGTATTGGAACAAACCATAGGGCAGATTTCCAAGATCGTTACCAATTGCATCGAACATGCGACTCGGAAAGGCATCAAGATCACCGGCCGCCATGTTGATCTTGCCTGGGATGGCTTTATCACGTTGAGTACTTGCAACTCCGGTACTGGTCCTGACGTCTCTTTCACTTTCCATTTACTATCGTCTATCTCGCACCGACAACACGAACATTTCACCCCTCTATCGTTCCATTCCTTTCAATCTCGACACTTTGAAGAAAACGTATCTGATCTTTACTTCGGTGCATATTTCTTAGAGTCCATCGATGAACAAGTAGAGGGCCCTCTTCAATCCTGGCTGCTGTCGCTTGTGTCAGTCAAATACTTGCATGTTGATAGTCTATCCGTCCTCAAACCCAACCTCATCATATCCAACCTATCTCCACGTCTAGATACTTTATACCTCGAGATCCTCCGACCTGGATAACCTAATTACTCCCAACAGCATTATCATCCTGCCGTGTCTGTTGTCTAACACCTCCAGGCACTTAATCGAAAGACGGATACTTTCAAAGCCCTCAACGACGTTTCCGTGTCGGGCTGCTAGGGGATAGGAACGCTCCGGGTGTGTCTCTGCAGTGCACACGAGGATTTCGGGGATGGGAGAAGGGCAATAGGGGCCCTGTAGTTACTACCTATATACTCAAATGTATGGTCCGTTATAAGGTTCACCTTCATGGACCCTAAAATAACAAAAAAAAAAAAAAAAAAAAAATACCTCGAGATCAGGGTGCTAAATGGCCGGAATCCCCAGTTATCCGATATATTGAATTTTCTGGAGAGTCGCATTGCTATGGGTCAACCTATATCCACATCCACTGTCTGCGTCGCGGGACGTCATTCTGAGGCAAGGGATATTTGGTCTGCTTTGTTCTGTCCTTAACAGACTGGACGGGTTGAAGGTAGTCTGTGAACAGACTAAGATTGAGTATATATGCGGAAGCGCTCATGACTAATAAATGAAAAGGTTTAAAAGCAGTTCAACATTTGGTCTATTACATACAGTCTCTGATCCTATGGTACATATTCATCATTGAGGAATGCAAGCGCCCAGGACCATCTCATTGCGTGTTACGACTAGCGCTAAACTACTCTGTCACTCCATAATTTGTATTGAAAATGAGAAACTCAGAACTTGAATCCACCAGCAAGACCCATTACATTAAGAGGATCGACAGCAGACTTCAAAGCACGTAGTTCAGGAAGATTCCTCCCATACATATCGACTAAAGGTTTGTCAAAAATGGCATAATTCGGATAGACCGAAGACTCAATAATTGCCGCCTGACCTTCATTAACGGCTGCATTGAACACGGTGGTGGCGCTTGTCTTTGCAACCTCATGGAAGTCTTTATCGAATGATGAGGAGTTCCAGGCGTAGTAAATGTTGAAAGGTAATAAACCCAGTGATCGAACCGGTGGGTAGGCAGTGTTATGAAAATTATGAGAGTAGATGTTCGGGAGGAAGGGTTCTACTACATAAGAGGCTAAGATTCCACTTTTCGACAAAAGTCAAGTTCCCCAGAACTACCGAAATGTGTTTATTATTGCTGATTTCGAGTCATAAAAAAATGATCTAGAAACTCACAGTCGTTTCATTTAATACCACGTCTAAAAGGGCTGGTGTGATTTGAAGCAAGGAAACGGTATTGTAAACACCACTAAAGCAAATGTGATTGATTAGCGCCCACTACTAGCTTGTAAGCTCGCGTTTGCTTCAAACGTACCGAGTTCCAGCCGTCGCATCGGTCGGGAGAGATTGCACTAGGGACAGGTAACCTCTCGTGCCAACATCTTTAGAGAAAAATGGGATGGAGAGGAAATCATCGAAAATTCCAGCAGGAGGGTTTGGAGCATCGTAAAACAGGAGCAAAGAGACCACTGGTTGACCGAGGAAGGAATTGTATATCATGATCATCGCGGCCTTTGGATCTGTTACGGACGCGCTGAAAGCTGCGGTTGCTGTAGATACGTTGTTTATGAAAGGAGGAGTGATTGTGATCGACCCTCCCTACGAGCGTTTAATCAGCAGGTCGTGCATCATTTGGTATCTGCATGACATACCCAAACTTGTGTTTGAGGAAAGGTCTTGAAGGTGAATCGGGTAACAATTCCCTGTAAAGACCTGAGTACTTGTCAAATTACTTGCCATAGGAGAACGTACGAAGTTATTTAATCCACCCTGGAAATTTCGTGTATTAGAGTGCCAATGGCAGATGTTGTAAAGCACGCGCAAAAACTTCACCTTCAGTCCTGAAAATAAAGCAGGGTCTGTAGTCTGAGTGATGGTGGCAATGTTACCATCTGGCTTGACAAGCTCGAAGGCGGTGACAGTATCGATGGCTAAACCATGCTGATTCGTTTTCCAAGAGTAACCTACATAAAATCGCATCAACCGGGACCCACAGAACTCGGCAAGCATCCATTTTATAACGTACCTCCACCGAGGGTGAAGCCAGCTACACCGATTCCGGTAACACGACCACCCACAACGTTGACATTATGAGGGGCCAATGCCGCGTACACGTCGTCCCAGACCAAGCCAGCGCCTATGACGGCGGTTTGCAAAGTCTCGTTGTACGTCACATCGTTGAAACGAGTCATAGAAATATGAACGCCAGTCGTCGAGGAGAATCCTGGATTGAATGAATGTCCTCCACCCTTGACCTATCAAGTATGTTGCCGTTGTTGAGTTCATGAGCAAAACACGAATCGCATGAGCACATACAGCGAATGGTGTTCGTGTTGCAGCGACGATGCGAAGCTAATGGGAGACTTAGCATACAAATATCCGCCTACAAGAAAAAATTCGTACAATAACACTGACGTCCCTGGCAGTACCAGGCTCGACTACGCATTTGGAAAGCTGGGTGTTGGAAATTGAATAATGATGAATGCCTCGAACATACTCCGGTTGTCCTAAAAGTGAATTAAGATGCGTAAGGGAGTTTAAGAAATCAAGAAAATATTTGAGTATCGGCATACCTGGATAGTAAACATCACTCTCTGACGAAATGGCACCTGCAATCGAAATACAAACATGGTCGACGGGTGTTCGGGTTTCGTTCAACGGCACCAGGTTATGACTGGCCGCTAAAACAGCAAAAGGCACGTAAGCTAGAATCCTAATAGCAGTAGATACCCCGAGCATTTCTCTTGGTCACTGGTCAGGCAGTGGAGAGTATGTTTGGAAGCTGAAGGATATAGCCCGGTAACTGGCCTGCACAGTGTATACTGCTGAAGCGAACAAGAAGAGTCAGGTGACCTATGCAGAGCATTTCTTGTAAGTGTATAATGTTGTAGGGCACATAGAGTATGGGTTCTCATTCTATAGCGAAATGAGGTAGGAATGAAGCGCTATAGAATCAAACTATTTACAATTCGGTCTTCGGCGCAGCGGCACTTCGGCTCTGGTTTCCAAGTCCAGTCACAGTTTGTGACTGGGTCACCATCGCCTGCGCTTTCCTTTCCACTCCGGCATCTTGACCGAACACTTATTTTCCATCGCTCGGTCTCCGGCTACGTCTCTATCAAGAATCCCCGCAATAGCATTTATTCAGCAACGCTAGCAGCGTCAATTTTTTTATGTCCTTAACATTGAAAACTCTGACTCATCAAATCCTATCCGATTTTCATTCTGCAACTGTTATCATCTGGCTGCCGGCATATTTGCAGAACCTACTCCTAAAGCGTTGGGATACTACATGCGTCGCGGGAGACTTATGCCCTGGGGGCCTGAGATTACAACTGTATGGGCTACCTGTCAGACGATCGGCCAGCTCAGGATCACTTTTGCCCAATTCTTAGCTTCACACATTCTGCTAAAACAGGAATAAATCAGTGAGACTCAGATTTCCGTCCATCTTATCATGTTCACAGAATTTAAAACACTGCCGCAATAGCGACAGACAAGGATACATATTCATCTACGACTAGCACTAGACTACTCTGTCACTCTCCACAATTTGTATTGAAAATGAGAAACTCAGAACTTGAATCCACCAGCAAGACCCATGACATCATGAGGATCAACGGTGGACTTCAAAGCCCGTAGTTCAAGAAGATTCCTCCCATACATATCGACCAAAGGCTCGTCAAAAATGGCATAATTCGGATAGACCGAGGACCCAATAATTGCCGCCTGACCTTCATTAAGGGCGGCATTGAATATAGTGGTAGCGCTTGTCTTTGCAGCCTCGTGAAAGTCTGTATCGAATGATGAAGAATTCCAGGCGAAGGCGATATGGAAAGGTAGTAACCCCAATGATCGAACCGGTGGGTAAGCAGTGGGTTCGGAATTATGAGAGTAGATGTCCGGGAGGAAGGGTTCGACAGCGTAAGAGATCAGGAAAGCACTTTTTGATAGTAGTTGAGTTCCCCAGAACTACCGGGAAGCATCTATTGCTGATCTCGTATGGAATGAATAAAGGAACTCACTGTTGTTTCATTCAATATCACGTCCAAAAGGGCTGGTGTGATTTGAAGCAAGGAAACGGTATTGTAAACACCCCTAGAGCAAATATGATTTATTAGCGCCTAACACTAGGTAAGCTCACGTTTGCTTCAAACGTACCGAGTTCCAGCCGTCGATTCAGATGTAAAAGATTGCACTAGGGACAGGAAATCCCTCGTACTGACATCTTTAGAGAAAAATGGGATGGCGAGGAAATCATCAAAGATTCCAGCAGGAGGGTTCGGAGCGTCGTAAAATAGGAGCAAAGAGACCACTGGTTGACCGAGGAAGGAATTGTATGCCGTGATAATCGCAGCTTTTGGATCGATTACGGATGCGCTGAAAGCTGCGGTGGCTGCAGATACGTTGTTTATGAAAGGTGGAGTGATTGTGATCGGCCCTCCCTACGAGGGCTTGATCAGCAGGTCGTGCATCTTTTGGTACCTGCATGACATACCCAGACTTGTGTTTGAGGAAAGGTCTGGAAGGTGAATCGGGTAACAATTCCCTGTAAAGACCTGAGTACTCGTCAAATTATTTGCCATAAGAGAACGTACGAAGTTATTCAATCCACCCTACAAAATTCGTGTATTAGAGTGCCAATCGCAGATGTTGTAAATCACGCGCAAGAACCTCACCTTCAGTCCTGAAAATAAAGCAGGGTCTGTATTTTGGGTGATGGTGGCAACATTACCATCTGGCTTGACAAGCTCGAAAGCGGTGACAGTATCAATAGTCAAACCATGCTGATTCGTTTTCCAAGAGTAACCTACATAAAATCACATCATCCGTGACTCACAGCACTTCGCAAGCACCCATTTTGAAACATACCTCCACCGAGCGTGAAGCCAGCTACACCGATTCCGGTAACACGACTACCCACAACGTTGACATTATGAGGAGCCAATGCCGCATATACGTCGTCCCAGATCAAGCCAGCGCCTACGACGGCGGTTTGTAAGGTCTCGTTGTACGTCACATCGTTAAAACGAGTCATAAAAATGTGGACGCCAGTCGTCGAGGAGAATCCTGGATTGGTTGCATGTCCTCCACCCTTGACCTATCAAGTATGTTGCAGTCGTTGAGCTCACGAGCAAAATATGATTCTGATCAGCGCATACAGCGAATGGTGTTTGTGTTGCAGCGACGATGCGAAGCTAATGGGCAACTTAGCACAGAGATACCAGCCTACAGGAAACATCTCATACAATAACACCGACGTCCCTGGCAATACCGGGCTCGACTACGCATTTGGAAAGCTGGGTGCTGGAAATCGAGAAATGATGAATGCCTCGAATATACTCTGGTTGTCCTAAAAGTGAATTATGACATATACAGGAGTTTAATGGAGGAAATATTTGAGTATCGGCATACCTGGATAGTAAACGTCGCTTTCTGACGAAATGGAACCTGCAATCGAAAGACAAACACGGTCAACGGGTGTTTGGGTTTCGTTCAACGGTACCAGGTTATGACTGGCCGCTAAAACAGCAAAAGGCAGGTAAACCAGAGTCCTAATAGAAGTATATATCCCGAGCATTTCTCTTGGTCAGGCAGTGGAGAGTGTTTGGAAGCTGAGCGCTGAAAGGTATTCTCTCGAGTCACTGCTTTGATTTTGGATCTATACTTTTTCGGGCAAAAATATGTCTATATTTGGATCATTCACGTGACGTTTAATTTCTGTTGGCATTTGCCAGTGGCCCACTGGTGCCGATTTAAAGGTATGTAGTAAAGCACTAGAAAATCGAAATTGAACTCTCCGTGGAAAAGAACACAAGGTCAGGAAGGCGGTATCAAGTCTATAGAACGACATGGCGACTTTCAATCTTCTTTATTCCTACGGGGCTTAGAACAGACATGCATTGCTGTTCAATCGTGTCACATCGTCCGCATTTGTTATCATAGCCTTTGATTCCATTAACAGCACGATGTGTGATTCAGAATCATTGAACGGGGAACAAATTTAAAAGGCGATGCACTTTTTAAATAAAAGCTTTCTTTTATACCTACTCAAGCTTCCAATGTTGTCGTAAAACACGCGTCTTCATGTAATGCGTTGATTTACTTGTTCGAAGAAGCTTGATATACAGTGGTTGGGTATAAGAGCAGATTAATTTACACGAGGACAGTCGTTGTCACTCTTTCCAACCTACAAAAATCACATAATGTTTGCCTAGGAAGCTGTTCGGAACGCGCCAGACTTGCCAACCAGGAAGCTTGAGCCAGGCCTCGAGAAATTCGAGCATGACATCTGATGCACGGAGTTCAGATACGACCACCGCAGTTGTCTTTCCTGGAGTGCAGAGATAATCAAGGGTAGCCAAGAAAGGTGGTATAAGAGTGGGATGGTATATGCAGTCAACTGCGAGGATCAGGTCAACTAGGTTTTCAGACACATCATACAATTTTGAGCGTTGAGCAGGAGAAGTAGATTGGATGGCTATCCAGTCTAGTTCCGCAACCGAGACCTTGGAGGATTGTCCGCCTCCTGGCGAGTTGTGAGTGACGTTCTTTTGGATTAGTGGAATAAGAGGCGCAATGTCCGTCGCCGTGTAATGGCCCACCAAAGGTGAGAGTGCGATGCTCAACAATCCAGTTCCAGAACTGTGTTTCGGAATGAGAACATGCCACCTCGATAAAAGGCACAGAACATACCCGAGCTCAACCACGTTCTGCGACTGCAGCGCCTCACGGTCAAAGAGGCTCGCAGCTTCACCAGAATAATACTGGTGAAGGACCAGTTGAGCGAAATCACGGCTAATACGGTTAGAACTAAACATCAACGACACTGGGAGGAGCCCGCAGCTGACCTTGCTTTCCACAGCACGCTTCCAGTATCGCCTTTGCGGCTCCGTAGTGCAGTCTTGTCTTGCAGCAGTTCAATCTCTATCGTCTTCTCCAAAGGCTTTGCTGGCTTTCGTGCCTTCGGTCGAATCGGACGGGCACCCAACACATCAGTCACCTCGAATTTGACTTCGAGCACATCCTTGTGCGAGTCCACGTAGCCTAGTCCACGAAACCTGTCACTATCCGTCGTTTTATTGTCTGTGATCTGCATCTCCGAGTACAGAATGAAGATCTGCCGCAGTCAAGTTTGAATTAATGAATAAAACGCGTACTTCATGATGTACTCACATCTTCATCGGCATCTATGACGCGCTCGCTGTCCGCTGATAGAAAGACGGCTCCTTTTTGAAGGAGATTTTCCATGATAAGGTCATGGTTCAAGAGATGAAGAGTTCAATCTTGATTTGAATCACAAATGGCCGGAACGGAGCGGACTCGGCACACTGATACATCGCCATTGGAATTGAAATATTGACGACGAATAATTTTACTGAGGTATGTATGTAGTACGAATCCATCGTATTCCAAATTATTTTTCAATGGGTCCCAATGGACCTCGTTCTTTGGCAACTGCCTTTGTGTTTGAGTCAGAGGTGAGGTTCATCTTGCGGACTTAACCACTTCCCTAGAGGACAAGACGGCTATACCAACACTGGTTCAGACACTGCTGAACCAACCTTCGCACAGCTTCCTGCGCATTAGTCATTCCATGTGCGCTTTTGCTCTGGTGTAGAAAGGGAAGTCTGTACTCTGGTTTACCATGATGGCGAGCGCTCAAATGCGTGGTACCGCGCCTCTGGTCGTCATGAGCGCTACAATCACGGAAATAGAAACATACGAATGAAAGCAAGAATGGTGGGGGTTGCATTCCTTCTTTTTCCAGAAATATGACCCTAAAATTACTCTGATCGAGTAAAATGCAAACCAAAAAAGCAGCTGAGGCATGAACGATGTCATGAGGACGACGTCAGAGGCTGTTCCGACCAGCAACGGACTTGCACATGCAACGAACACTCGTTCCGAGCGATCACACATAAGAAACATGAGGCCACCGCCAGCTACAGTCTTTTGTTTCTAGGACTTGAAATGTAGCTAGTATAGTTTGACTTTGACTTTGACTTTGATTTTGACTTTACCGAAAATTCGACTCTCGGTACCGGGGAGAGAGGTTTCTATTGAAGATCGCAAAATTAGTAGGCATTTTGTCGCTTGTTCCAACATGGTAAAGTCCGTTATCTGCTGGATCTATGTTCAATTTACTGTTAATGTGATGAAGATGAGGGCTATGGCTCAAGAAGAGAATGCCGGTGAGCTGGACGGGTATTCCAAGTTTGGTATGCACGTGAAGACAGGACCGTGGCCCGGAAAGATTACTTGAAAGCTTGTCGTGAACGCTCACTTTACTCTTCATAAATACCCTTTACCACCCCAGCAACACTCTTTTTTAAAGAGTTCCTGCATACGCTGGCACACTAGGCCGCTTGAAAAGCTGGGCGATGGCAGACGACGCATACACCTCATCGACAACGACTGCTTGGGATGATCAGCAGTCTTCCGAAATTCATACTAGCTCATACGGTCGTCCATCGTTTCAGTCTTTGGATTCAGTAGAAGAAGATCCTTCACACCAAGGGCCTCTGGGACTGTCAGTACCTCCACAACCTCTCTCAAGCGCAGAGTCTACGGGAAAGCCGCCGTCATTGCAACCATGGCGGGAGAGTCATGCCGCAGCGTTCATGGACACGTTATCCAGCATAAATACTGGCCAGGCGCCAAGTCTTGTAGAGCCCACGTTCGATGAGAATGTCCTAAGAGCTTTATGCGAACTGGACGTAAGCATGCTCTATTCTATTTCACCATGTACTTTGTCCAGTTTTTCACATACTGCCCCTCTCCAGTGCGGTGTGCCATTACTACTTGATCGGATAAAACAGGGCATAGTTTCATGTCGAGTGAGTTGAATTTGTTTCGATATGAGCGAATTTCTCTCTAACTCATTCATGTTCGTTCATGCTCCCAGGAAGCGTCGGTATTCTTCAAGAAAAGGGCTCTAATAGAAGACGAATATGGGAAGACGCTGCAGAAGCTAGCTCGGTCTACTTCTGAAGTGTATGCTCTTAACGATGGGAAAGCTGGGTACGTATTACAATACACTGCTTATACACAGGCTCATACTTCGGAACAGATCTTTCGTGTCAGCCTGGCAGTCTTCTATGCGTATCCACGAATCAATGGCCGATAATAGAATAAGATTTGCTCAACGCCTAAATGAAATGAGCGAGGAACTGGGGAATCTTGTTAAGGAGGTCGACAAAAATAGGAAGCAGGTGTGTATCTTTCTATCATAATGATGTTGATATTGTGAAGTTGCTAATCTATCAATACCTTTTTAGACTAAAGACCTTGCTACAAGATACGAGAGAGCTCTCCAGGAATCAGAGGGCCTGACTGAGAAGTGCAAGAACCGGTTAGACTTTACTTCAGAAGAACTCGAACGGGTGCTTCTTCAAAAAGAGGGCGAATCGTTTAAAGACACTGGGATGCAAAGTCGAGGGGGTCATGCAGGAGGAAAACGCGCCATTGGCAAAGCCGTGGCCAAAGGCGGACTGCTTTTGAAGGGCAAGAATCCTGGAAATGTACACATTGTTTATCAGTCGCATGACATGGAGAAATCTAGACTAACGTCAACATTAAACAGATCCAAAGACAGGAAGATGATATACGGTCGAGATTATCAACCGCGTCAGACCAGTATAGGAAGGCTATGACTGAAACGCAGGCCATGAGGCAGGAGTACTTCAACTTTCAATTGCCCCGGATACTGCGCGTACGTGACCATTTTTTATATTCCGACATCTTATCCTCATCTCCATCCATCACAGGCGCTGAAGGAGTGCGCAGACGAAATTGACCTCGGGACTCAGTATCATCTGACAAGATATGCTTTCTTATTCGAGAGTATCGTCTTGAGTGACGGTACAACTTTGGTACCTCCATCGGAAGAAGGTGCGTTCCACTTTGCCATTACAAGTATCATTGACTGGAATGAACTGATGATCACCTAAACCCAAATACAGGCCTTGGCTTGAAGGCTACCATAGAGACGATAGACAACCGTGCTGATTTCAAGACATATATGCAAAACTATGCCTTTGCACGGGGTAATGCTCCTCCACGCGGGCCACGACGCGAGGGTCCGTCTGAAGAGGGCTTCGTAAGTTCTTCGTTCTTCGTGTTTATGCCAAAAGCAAACAACACACTGCGGTTCCAGCTTCCTCCTCTGCCGACAATAGGTGACAAGATGCATAATCATCCCCCGGTGCAGACGCCCGCTTCGGCTGTGGCGAATGGGCATGGCTTTAATGGCACTACTACTAGTATGGACAGGGGACGGCCTACTTTTGGTGTTGAGTTAGCTGAACAAATGACGCGCGACAATGTGGAGGTCCCTCCGATTATGGTCAAGTGCTGCGAGGCTATAGAAAAATATGGTATACAATCGCAGGGTATCTATCGGGTCAGCGGCATGACGAGCAAAGTCGCCAATCTGAAGCAAAGATTAGAAAAAGGTACGTTGTCAAAAAAACGCCCTATCATTTGTCTTTTTTCTTTTCTTCTTTATAAATGGATGATAAACCCTGTGACCTCATTCTAATTCTTTATTTTTTCCCCATTCTTTTTTGGCTTTTGCCTCAATTATAGACCTGGATTCGGTTGATTTAGATGCACCTGAATGGTCGGCAGATATAAATAACGTCGCGAGCGTTCTAAAGATGTGGTTACGTGAATTGCCTGACCCATTGATGACTACCGTTCTACATCAAGGATTCATCGAAGCTGCTAGTAAGTTTTTCGTTTCTTGTGGGAATGCAAGACCTCTGACGGAGAATTAATCCTTGCTTCCTTTCAGAAATTGAAAATGACAGACTGCGGCATATCCGGCTTCATGAGCGAGTGAACGACCTTCCTGATCCCAATTACGCGACGTTGAAATATTTCCTGGGTCACCTGCATCGGTGAGTAAACCTTACTTTTGCTCCCCGACCTGACGGGGAAATTATCAGCTAGCCAAGACGATGATGATAACTGACGACTCAATTTTGTTTTCCTTCTTGCGTGATTGTACAATAGGATAAACCAACATTCCGCAGATAATTCCATGTCCATGCAAAACCTCGCGATCGTATTCGGGCCAACTCTATTTGGTCAACACGTATCGGCGAATGGCCAAGGAGGGGTCATGGCAGACCAGTCTCTTCAGAATACGGTCCGAGTTTTCTCCTTAATTGATAGCTCGTGTCAAATTGGACTGACATATGCCTTTTTTTCTGCCCCTTGCATCTCGCTCTCTGCAGGCAATTGAAACGATTCTCAACCACTTTACAGATATCTTTATCGACGAATCAGAATGATCCCTTTTTCGCCTTTTCACGTTCATCCACTAGGGTTGTTTTGCTTGCTCGTGGCCGCTCGGACTTGATTTTTTCCTTTCTTTCAATTTGCTACCTGTCGTGCGTCTCCGACGCACGCACGTACATACATATCTTCCCCTTCTTTATTTTGCTGGTATACCCACCCATACATACACCACACACACACGCCGCCTTATGCTCCCTCTCCATCTCCATCTCACTCACTCACCCGTATTCGCACCGCGCATGCTTTGGTCAAAGACGCTTTTATTACATTTATTCCTTTCCTCCCTTCTTACTCCCCTTCTTACTCCTTTTCTTCCCTTTTGTTTCTCTCTCTCTCTCTGCGTAGTATATCCAATCCAATCCAATCGAACCCCAAACCCATGTAATCACCGACTAACTATCTCACTGAACCCCGTGTATCAAGAAATTGTTCCTTCTCAAGTTTTCTCAAGTATTAAGAGCTAAAGCTGTGTTCCTTTCTTCTTTCTTTCTTTCATGTCTTAGTATTGTTAGTATTAGTAGGTATCACTACGTAGTATTTATTCCATCTTTTCTTTCTCTCGCTCTCGCCAAAACCTCCTGAATCCGTACAGTAGTTGTAATAGTTATTCGTTAGTTAGTATGGTTGCCATATTTTCATATATTTTTACTGCGTCATCGTGAGTGACGGATGGTAAGAAGTCCAACATTCAATTCCCAACGAGTCGTAAGTATACATTCATTCATTCAGAAGTAAGTATAAAACTTCGGTAAGTACTATATTGAATAGTCGGATCTTTAGACTTTGATTCTGTGTGTGAATATCGTCTTTCTGTATTCTGTATTCTACAGTATGACATTGACATGGCATGACGCCTATATGTATATTTATATAGTATATACAATGCACTGTGTACTGTATGTAAGTATATGTGAGCACCCTGAAATAAGATATCGTTAGCTTGAATGGCATGAGCCTGCCTCATCCTCCCCGCCCCCGCGGATATCCACCCGTTTAGCTTTGTCAACTTAAATCATGATATGATATCAACGATATCTGAACAACGCGAAAGGGAGAACGGAATGTGAATACCACGAAACCAGCTCCAAGAATGTCTGGCTAGGTACCTAAAAGAAAGATCATGAAATGACTTGTGGCCTACGTAGCTCGGAAAATCAGAATTGCGTGTCGGTTAAGTGGCTGATACCATAACACACCTCGATGTGATGTATTATACCCGTGGCCATACGTAAGTGCGTGCGTGTGCTAGTACTCCATCATCGTGTTCGCGTTCGCAGTTGCACCCGCAGGCGTAGGAGGCGTAGGCGCTCGACTCGTCCACACCACTCCCTCATAATTAATGCCCATACCATCAACACCAAGCGCCCACTCCGTTTGCGAAGGAAACACGATCCTTCGAAGCGTCGGACACGCGCGATACCACTCGACGCAGAGGCCGAACTCCTCTGAGGGATTGGCGCGGCCTACACCATCGCTGCCTATGCTACCTGTTGGGGAGAGATCGAGGAAGGAGAGGTGCGTAAAGGCATTGAGGACCGAGGAAAGGCCTGCGAGGATGCGCTGTGTTAGGAGAGGATGATCGAGGGTGTGAGGATGTAGTTTGTCGTCCGCGGATTGTCATGGTGCACAATAGAAAGAGTGTAAGAAAGAAAGAAGCATGATGAGAAAGAGTGATAGGAAAACAGAGCAGAGAAGGTGTGTGGGCAAAAGAAGGAAAGGTAAATTACTCACGATGCCAGAAAACGAATAGTGCAATGTATGGCGAAGGGCGAGCTTCACGCGAAGACTTTCCACTGTGGGAAGGTACGTCGAGACGTTGCGAAGGAGCATCGGGCGAGCAGACATGGCAGAAAGGTCGAGGTAGCGCAGAGGGACAGTCGTGCAAGTCATCCGCGGCAAATTGTGTCTGTTCACATCTGAGTCTTGACCAGTCAGTGAGAGGTAGTGCACCGGCCGCCCTGGGAGGAGTGCGGCGGCGGCGTCGGGAGAACCGCGGAAGGTGGTAAGGAGAGGCAGGGCGTCGGCAGGCAACCGTTCGAGGGCGGAATGCATGTTCATGTACTGCCCAGAGTCGGATAATCTGAGATGACGTAACCTAGGCAGCGATTTCAAGAATGAGACGAGCACTGTCGTGTACGGTTGGATCCCTTTCGTGCTGCTGTCCGCGCCTAGCGTGCAGGACCGCAGATGGGAGAACTCGCACCCCCGGATGACACGCTCGATGGCGTGCATGGGTTCCTCTTGCTGGAACTCTGCGCTGTTCAGCCGGTACCCGTGCAGCACAACGTTCGCAGGACCGAGAAAGAGGTCGATGGATTCGAGGGGTGTCAGCGCCGGAAGAATCTCTGCGAGCTCTTCGCACGTCTGCAGGAGGTAATGGGCAGGAGGTGGTGGGCTTCCAGGATCAGCCTGCCATCGGATATGCACTTTCCGGACATTCTCGATAAGATAGTCTCTTTGGCGCATAGCTTTGCACCACAAGATGGTCTTCCATGGCAAAGGGGCTGATTCTGTCAAAAGATCTGATATATAAATGGAAGAGTACAGGATTCTTTCCGCGACTGCCTTGAAGTGCGTCGAGACACGTGCAACGGCGGCTAATGACGATGGCGAGAGTTCGTCGAGAATGGCAGTGAGTGTCTCGTTGGGGAGAGCAGTGATGGACATTGCGGTGTCTCCTGATAAAAATCAAGACAGGCTGTTAAATCCCTGAGAGACAGGAAGAATGAGACTATATCCCACGGCGAAATGCCGGAGAAAAGGGTTGGGGAATATGTCGGTGAAGACGGAAGATCGACGGAACTATTGACGTCGAGAAAAGGCACAGATGGAGAATAAGCTTTATGAAATCATATTGCTTTGAAAGAAGCTCGCTGATAAATCACAGCTTCATATACTGAGATAAGTATACATTGACTATCTTTTTCAAACCAAAATGCGTCGAGAAAAACGCACCATTCGAAAGGAGTTACAGAACCCCGGATATCTGAATGCAGTATTCAACAATCATGTACGAGAACCTGGTGGGTTCAGTAAAATCTAGGTGAGCTCAGAAAAAGATGCTTAGAGATAGAAGAACAAACGTGCGTATTCATTCCTTCCTTCCCATACATCAATAGCAAACGTCATCATGCTGATAATGTGTTCTGCTCAATGAGATCCATGAAAGTATGAGATTTAACTGGCATTTTCATATGAAGCCTCAGGATAGGACCAGTACTGAGGAACTTGAGGAGCTGACTGACATTAATCTCTGATGTTGAGATGTGTTTGACCGGTCGGCGTTATTTGATAAGATGCGCTGCCACCTTATCTGTCTCTGGGAAATAAATATGTCAAACGGCCGAAGAAGATGGAGGTGACAGAAGATGGCATACCACGAGCCCGAAATCTTCCACCTTTGCTGACTGGTATGGTGGATCTTCATGGAAGGGAGGAACAAAAGATGGGGAAACACTCGCAAAGAGGGGCAGGTTCATTATACAATTTCGGAGATTTTGTTATTGTTTATTCCAGAGGAGAATACTCCCAATTAAGCAAAGCGTTTTCCACTTTGAGCGTTTAGAATTGCTGTGAATTGGAAATTCCGGCTCGTGACGCTTGCATACAAGTCCCGCGGCTTCTTCGGCACAAATGCTGAGCGCTGATCTGATCGTTCACGTTCAACCACAAAAATGAAATGTCGCACTATAGAAGAACTTGAGAAAAGGAGACAAATTTTCTATTTATAAAAATAAATCAAAGGTGAGTAGTAAATGAAATAAACCCATCAAGATTATTTTTTCTCCTGCCGTAAGAAAAAGGCAAAGGCACTATACCACCCTCCCACTCCAAATCTCCACAGGCGCATCCTCTCCGCTGCCCACACGTTCACCGATCTTGTCGAATTCGATGCCGCAAGCAGCCATCATGCCCCAGAACTCGCGTTCGGACTCGTCGCGCTGCTTGTACCCGAGGAGGATCGTCGGCGGTGGTTTGTTTGCGGGGGAGAGTTTGGTCAGTGTGGAGAGCGTACGGCAGAGGGAGGGGAAGGAGGTCGTGTTGTATGTCACGTCTGCCATTCTGTGTGTTGAGGGAAGATATATAAAATTTTAACAAAATAAACAAGTTCGAAGATACATACATGATAACATCCAGCCCCCCAAGTTCTCTCACTTCCCGCGGGAGCTCGTCGTCGTCCCAGTCGAGGACGAGAGCTCGGGGCTGTGTGCGTTGGAAATGTGCGCTGTTCAGCGATAGGTTGTGTTCGATTAGGGGCATGGCTGATTCGACGTCGGTGACTAGGATACAATCATAGTCCGCGCTTGATTGGGATTGTGCCGGTGTCAGGCCTTCCTCTCCGTCCCCCTCGCCCTGCCCTTTCACATTGACAGGGCGCAAGGACGCAATGATGGCTGATACGAATCCGATACCAGTGCCTATGAGTACGATGAACACGATTGTCAAAAACAATAAATAATGAATAAACACACCAAGCTCCAATATCCGCCTCGGCTCAGCAGAGAATAACGAATCGTATAGGGTCTTCATCGTGTTTTCCACCCTCATCGATTCGTTCTCCTTCAGCTCGACTAGCCACGAGCTCAGACCAATACCGCTATCCCAGATTTTCTATATAACCCATGCAGAGAATGGGGGAGAGAAAAGAAACAAATCTACATCCCGTCAGATGGTCTTCTCATATAAACTCAGAGGAAGGGAAGAGTCAAGCTCCTACGCACCTTATCCAAATCAAACGAAACCCTTTCCATGAACCTCAGCGAGGCCTTCCACGCCTTATCGTCACAACGCACAGGGACCAAATAGCTCCTCTCCACCGACTCTTGCTTCAGCGCGCCTTTATGGTTCTTGCCCAAGAAGAAGATCGGCATGGACATCACTGGCAAGGGCGGGCCTTGGCCAAACGTCGATGATCCCACAATTCCTCCCGACGAAGGCACCCAAGAAAGGTCCACACACTCCGGAAACGCCCTCCCCCGTATCTGCCGTTCGCCCATAAGCACGAGGCGCCAATACTGCCCATCGCGTACCCCTTCGGGGAGCGGGACGGGTATATCCTTGTATGCGCTCGATGGGCGCCAGGTGGTCAGCTTTTGTGGCTTGCTTATGTTCGAAAGTGGGTGTCCCTGCTGTCCACCGCAGCGCACCCACGCGTAGTACAACTCCTGCTCGCCTTGGAACGATTCGGTGCGTAGGTCGTTGGAGATTTGGGGTTTTATGGTTAGTGTCCCATAGGGAGCTGCTTGGACGGGGGGTGGGCGCAGGAAAGAGATGTAGTAGAACATCTTCCTAGCTCTTTATCTTTTTTTTATTTGGCTTTTGAGGTTTTGACGTCGTTAATGGTGTTGGAAAATATGTAATGGCGGTGAGTGATAAAAAATTATGGGAACGCGGACCGCGGTTTACGTAACTTCTTTCTTTAGCTGAGTCGCGTCAACACGACGCGTTCTGTCGCGCTAGGCTCAACAAGGAATTTGGTCACGAAAGACCTCCAAAAAAGTGCACCGAGCTGCAACAGACAAGCGTGTTAAAGCACAAATGTGGGCTGCGTCGACTATTCCTGGATTAGTGTTTCCGATAAATCCTTAAAAAATCACTAAACAACGGGATCGAGCAGATATTAATTGAAAAACCTACTAGGCATTTTTGTCTGGATACTGTCGTAGGCCTGCACCCCAATACTCCTGATGAAAATTCAATCAGGGCATGAGGGCCCCCCTACCATTATCAGGACCGAGTCGCGTGAATTTGACGCGTCGTTTCAGCACATTTCACATTTTCAACAAAGAAAGTCAGTCATTCATATGCACTTTAATAGAGCAGCGTCAACAATGAAAATTGCTCCTTCCTCAACAACATGATTGCTTCGAAAACAACAAATTTAACACCTCGTCCTGATCAACTCATTCACACAGCAATGGGATGCTTAGCCATGGATCATATTGCAGCATGGGGGCATAACGCGGAGAGAAAACATACACTATAATACAGTAATAATGTATTTAATTCCACAGGATGAAACACATTTTTATTGAATATGTAAAAACCCATGAATCCGTGTAACAGGATAAATGGGAGGTTATGGAAGTCTGGGCGGCGGCGTGCCACCAGAAATTCCTTACATGACCGTGTAAATGATGACTTTTTGGATAATTCAGATAAAGGCACGCATCTCATCAAAACACATGGCATGTTAAGTCGATGAGGATTGGTATTATTCCTTCCTGCCATGATATTCGGTGGGGTTGTAGAAGTTTTATGGACTAGAAGTTCACAGAGATATATGAGCCCTGCCAATCTTTCCAAGCCGAATTATTCCGCTTGCGGAGATTGAATCTTTCGTCCAATACTGTGCGGTGTTTCAACAAAATATCCCCCCCTCCAAAGCGGGTCGCCGTCAAGTTGTTTTTGTTATAACAGGTTACAGTGACCACCACATACCGTGAAAGGCTGAACATCACAGTTGATTGACAATGCATTGGCACGTATGTGTTCTCTGCAAGATATCATACACACTAATATGTTGATTAATAAGATCTCCTTCATTTGATCTGATTTTAGTTGTTACCTTTTGAACTCGTGCTATACATCATCGAGTTTTTCCCCCAAGACACTCTCGCGAGTTTTGCGCGGGTTAACAGTACTTGTCGCCTGGAAGCAGAACGGTTCTTATACCAAGATGTTACAGAGAACGCTCTAGATACTTTGGCCAATTACCCCGATAAATGCAAGCTTGTTCGATGCCTTGCGATTGAAGTCCCGGTATTAGAGGAAAATGTGTACAGAGTGTACGAAGAAGACTCGGAGGAGCGCGATTACATATATGCACGCACATTAGATGTCTTGGCTAAGATGCCGTCTTTGCGGGTCTTCAAACTTGTGGACGACTGTCCCTATTGGATTGACGAAACCGTAGAGAGATGGGCAAAGGATCTGACTGATCTAATTTGGTTTCAAGTTGTGACCTTTCGGGCCTTGAAAACGTAGACCACACTGACGAGGTATGAAACAAAGCAGCCGTGGCGACTTTAATCATTTGCACACCCTTTACTGCAACCTTGAATTCTTCGACATTCCGCGAATTATCCAAGCAAGACCGACGTTGAGGATGTTGTCTGTGGAAATTGAAGCACAAGAACCTGGCGGCAACCTGGTGGCATCTCTTCGCGAGCTCCAGCGCCGTGATGCTGTGCCCAAGCTCCCAATAGTCTTCACTATCAAGTCAAATGGCCTCCAGCAACTAGTGTTATCTGATCTTACGATATATCCTATCCTATATTCCTCTGATGTCATCGCATCGATCCACAGCATATTAAAAGAAGAGTTTGCCACAGGATTTGACTACTCTTCGATGAAGCTAGATTCGAACATTATCACAGCACTCACCGTTCAACTTGCTGATTCAAACACCGATACAATCGATCTACTGGGACTCATGGAGAATATGGCCTCTGTGTTTCCTAACATTTCCAAACTTACTTTTGCCTCTCAGGTCGTATGCAAATTTGTGGGTCATTCGTACACGTTATATAGCAATATATCTAATCATCACGCGCGAGCAGGATACGAACTATATAAAGAGAATCCTTCCTCTCTTCCCTGAGTTGGAGAGGCTCCACTTTGGCCTGTGGGTACGATACTCGATCGCAGGCGCTAATTCCGACACTGAGATCCTTCGAAAACAAGCGATCGCTCGATGCAAGATTATAAAAAGACAGGCAAATAATTAGGGGTCCGTTGCCCCTAATCTGACGACGATATCTTTCATAAGTAGGCAGCGCGTGACAAGAAGGAAAAGGGGCTCTAAAGAGTCTAATGGCTGGTTCTATGATAGCACGGCTGACACGGACACCGAGCGGGAAGACTTCCACGCATGATGCGTGATAACCCATTCTTGTTTTTTTGTAGCGGCAAAATTCGAGTCGAGAATAAGTAACTAGCGGTCGACTTCGTCTCCGAACAGGTTTGCTGTCCGGCTTTGTATTAATAATTGATTGGTAAATTCAAGCATAATAACTCTTATAATTTTACAACTTCGAATTGACCAACAAAGTCATTGTTAAGGAGGCGAAGACAAAAGATAGCGGTAATCAAATTTATTCCACCGCGTTGAGACGAGCGCATGATAGGCTACATCTTACATTTTTTCGCGTTCTTAGCCCCTTCGCGCGGAAGCTAGACTGGCGATTGCAAAGCGAACATAAGAGGACACGGGAAATCCAGACGACGCTATCGAGCTAGAAATCGGTATGAAGGCCATGATCCAAGCTAACATCGCGGTGGAAGCCTCTAGAGTCTATCGCAAACGGGACAAGGGAGGCCATCGAGGAGATAATACTGGACCCACTAGAAGACGACGAACAAGAGATCGACGAAGAAGGTGCCATTCGTCTAAAATATCCTCCTGCCATGGTACTGTTCCGACCAAATAACTCTACATCCCTGCGATTCCCAGGCATACCAACCGGCCTCGTACCACTTGTGCCGACGCGAGCGACGTTCACCTTGACGGGAAGAAATTATTCGAAACATGCAATAGCTAGAAAGGGCAGGTCAACAATACGCCTTCTACGAGACCTTCAAAGACGAGCTGTTCGGAGGACCTGAGGAAAGACATGGAAAGAATCGAGGAGTTGGACAGACTAAACAAAGAAGAAAGAAGAGGAGAATAAATAGACCAGAAAAACTTGGCCATTTGAAATACAACGAAACTGATCTCAAAGGAAATATAAATAGAAGGCTTGTAAGAGGACGTCGAGAAAAGTAAGGGAGGAGGAATGGGAGGAGGAAATACGACGCAGCAAAACAAAAGCAAAACAAACGGTCAGCATTTTCTGAAATTACAGGTTCGGAGGGCTTCGACACTAGAAATACTTGGTGTAGATTATAATCTAAACTCAAAATATAAACCACAAACTTGTAAACCAATGAAGTAAATCTTTATCTTTTGTTTCTACTGTCCAACTTCTGAAATTCAAATACAGAAGCTGGTGGTGTCACAGGAAGTCTGGGCGGCGGCGTGATGAAAAAGCGCGTCTGAAAAGATCACGTGGCTGATTAAAAGACGCGTCCCAGAAAGAGAGCGCGTCGTTGGGAGCCATCCGCCAAGAGTTGAGCTTAAATGTTTGGGATGCCCTAGGCGAGACGGTGCGTCTACCCAATGGTTGTACCAAAACCAAAGAGGAGAGGTGGGTGGGAACGAAAAAGGTCGCGCGAGAGTAATGAAAAAGCAGAAAGAGCGAGCGGGAACTTTTTTCGGACTCGAGGAGCAGGAGAGCGACGAGATGAAACGAAACCTCAAAGTCAGGTATATATCGCTGTACATATATGCGCGTGAATAATGAAAATTACTCCATTGATGATCTCAATAATTCTAGCTCAACAACTTGAGCAAATTCAAAACAATGAATAATGCACAGCAATTGTCGTTATCCAACACCCTGTCCTCATCATTGACTCATTTACACAACAAAGAGATTATTAACCATGGATCATATTGCAGCATGGGGGCATAACGTGGAAAGAAAACATACACTATAATACAGTAATAATGCGAATCGAGAAGAGAAAAAGTAGAAAGCAAGAATCCATAATAAAAAGAAGGAACACTCTATGAGCGCTCTCCGCGCAGTCTGCGGGCCAAAGCGAGATCTTTGGGTTGGATAGTGACACGCTTAGCGTGGATGGCAGCCAAGTTGGTGTCTTCGAAGAGGGAGACGAGGTATGCCTCTGCAGCTTCTTGGAGAGCCATGACGGCTGATGATTGGAAGCGGAGGTCGGTCTATTGGTTGAGGGTTAGGAGATGAAGTAATCCACATAACAAAAAAGACAGCGTACCTTGAAATCCTGAGCAATTTCACGAACGAGACGTTGGAAGGGGAGTTTGCGGATGAGGAGTTCGGTCGATTTTTGGTAACGACGAATTTCACGGAGAGCGACAGTTCCGGGCCTGAAACGATGGGGCTTCTTTACACCACCAGCGGCAGCCTAAAACATCATCTAAGTCTTTGCAAACACGTTTGAAAAGCGAAGAAAGAACATACGGCAGTCTTGCGCGCTGAGGATTTAGCAGCGAGCTGCTTACGGGGAGCCTTTCCACCAGTGGACTTGCGGGCAGTTTGCTTGGTACGAGCCATTGCTTGCTTATGTTGTTGGTAGTGGTGGTGGTGGAGGTAGGTGGTGGTGAAGAGATGGGGTCATCCAGTCTAAATGCGGACTTGTTTATATACAAATGCGGGCGCGCCCTCCACGTGATCGTTCGCGCCTCGGGCCTTCTCAACATCAACAAACGGGAAAAAGTAGCACAGCCACATCGTACGTGTTATATAACCGCTGACTCTGTAACGTCGCTTTCCTCATTCTTTCGTCACCACCCATCCTACCACTCACCTCATCACCCACCACCCCACCAACTTATATCAATCAACATGTCTGGACGCGGAAAAGGTGGAAAGGTGTGTTCTGCTTTGTTTTCTCAATTTAAGATTCTTTTCTTATGTACTTGCTTTTAGGGACTCGGAAAGGGCGGAGCCAAACGCCACCGCAAGATTCTTCGTGACAACATCCAGGGTATCACAAAGCCCGCCATCCGTCGTCTTGCCCGCCGTGGTGGTGTCAAGCGTATTTCCGGGCTCATCTACGAGGAGACCCGTGGTGTTTTGAAAATATTCTTGGAGAATGTACGTCCACTCCCATCCTCTCCTTCCTTCTTTCCTTACTTATTCCTTCCTCCCTCCCTTCCTCCAGGTCATCCGTGACTCTGTAACATACACAGAACACGCCAAGAGAAAGACAGTGACTGCCCTCGATGTGGTGTACGCTCTAAAACGATCAGGGCGCACTCTGTACGGTTTCGGCGCTTAGACATTATTTCGTTGTTGGATCTTTTCTTTTATCTTTTTCTTTTCTTGCTGCTTGTGTAACTTTACTGTACTTTTATTTATTTATCTGAATCATCCAAAAATTCATCATTCACAGTCTGTTGTGTGTTACGCTTGAGCCTATGCTGTCAGTTTCGTTTCCCCGCTGCCACTGATGTCGTCAGCTCTGTACCTCCCTTCGTTGCGTTGTGAACCAGTAAATGCTGGCAGAGTCCAGACAAGAGAAAACGGGTATAGCAGCAGACTAAGTATTGCATCACCTCCGCATGCCAATTATTTCTATAATACGGCTGCTTGGACTACTTTGGTAGAAATGGCGTTAAAAAGGGAACATCCGGCGAGATCTGGGATGCAGAGTGACGAGGAGAGTAGGCAGAAAAATAATGAAATGAAGGTTATGTTCGTACATACAGCAACACAACATCATTGGCATCCATCCATCCATCTATTTATCCCTCATCTTCCCGTTCATCCTCATCATTGGCTTCCTGTGTTGACAGTAAGGTTCCCTACTCCCCGAAAATACCTTTAAAAGGAAATAAAATGTTGACCGTTTGTTTGCTTTTGTTTTGCTGCGTCGTATTTCCTCCTTCCATACTTTTCTCGAGGTCCTCTTACAAGCCTTCTATATATTTATATTTTCTTTGAGATCAGTTTCGTGGTATTTCAAATGGCTTTCTTCTTTATTTAGTCTGTCCAACTGCTCGATTCTTTCCATGTCATGATGTCTTTCCTCAGGTCCTCCGACGGGTGGTTCTGGAACAGCTCGTCTTTGAGAAGGCGTATTGCTGACCTGTCCCTGGCCAGTAGCCACGTACACTCCGAGTGGTGATAATCCCGCGCCTGCCTTCGGCTGGCCAATATCGGTTATCACAAACTCGTTAATTTGGCCTGGGGACTTGTAATCCGTGAAGGCGTATCCCGGTATACGGTATAATTGGGAACTACCCTCTAGCTATCTTGAATTTCGAGCTGTCTCTTCTTGTCACGGTAAACGTCTCTCGCGTCGGCACAAGCGGTACGAGGCCAGTTGGTACTATGCCTGGGAATCGTAGAGATGTAGGGTTATTTGGTCGGAACAGTACCCGCAGGAGGATATTTCAGACGAATGGCACCTTCTTTGTCGATCTCGCGTTCGTCGTCGTCTTCTACTATAGTGGGTCCAGTGTTATCTCCTTGATGGCCCCCTGTGTCCCGTTTGCGATAGAGGCTTCCACCGCGATGTTAGCTTGGATCATGGCTTTCATACTGATTGCTAACTTGATAGCGTTGTCTAGATTTCCCATGTCCTCTGATGTTCGCTTTGCAATAGCCAGTCTAGCTTCCGCACGAAGGGGCTAGGAACGCGAAAAAAAAGTAAGATGTATCCTATCATGCGCTCGTCTCAACGTGGTAGAATAAATTTAATTACCACTATCTGTTGTCTTCGCGGCGAAGACAACAGATAGTGGTATTTCATATACAACTTATAACTCTTTGAACGTTAATTTTGACGAAAATAATAACGAAACAAGGTTATTTACTGACTCCTGAGTACCACGGTAAGGTTGCGTAGGGGAGAGCTGCGGAATTAGGAACTTTGAGATCAGCTCAGAAAAGATTCGAGTCGATGACGATCCAGTATTATTTGTACAGTTCTAGATATCTTGTACATCACAATGATTTCCTACTGGTTTTTGCTCTGTGCATGTAGTAACTATGGTGACATCCAAGCAAAGAGGTTAATCACGGTTAAATCCAAATTATACGCCTTTATCGCCCACATGTGCTTCAAACATAAGCAGATAATAACATGTATAGTACGCGTAAATATGATACTACGCTATGTCCATATATCTCTGTACGGACCCCGCCGTGCTCATCATCTATATTAGCCTGAGACGACCACCAAGAAGAGCTCTGGGGAGGTAGAAAGATGGACCGGCAACTCGTCAAACATCACCCCTGAGCGCTGAGCCGAAAACCCTGTGTCGCTCTCACCAAAATCAAAAACTAGAAACTGAAAAACATCCTGGCGGCTCCAGCCCACCGTACTAGTTACTTATTTTCCACTTAAATTTTGCCATACTCCAAAAGTGCCAAAGTGCACTGTTGATCCAAGGCCGGAACGACGTTAAGAAACAAATAGTTTACAGTTTGAATGCATGCTACAAAAAAATTAAATGGGTTATCATGCATCATGCGAAGAAGTCTTCCCGCTCGGTGTCCATGTTAGTCGTGCTAGCATAGACCCAGTGTTTAGAGCCCCATTTCATTCTTGTCATGCGCTGCCTACTTATGAAAGATATCGCCATCACATTAGGGGCAACGGAACCCCAATTCGTTGCTTGTGTTTTTCTAACCATGTAGGGAGCGAACGCTTGTTCTCGAAGAATCTCAGTGACCGGATTAGCGCCTGCCAACCAGTATCGTTCCCACAGGCCAAAGTGGAGCCTTTCCAACTTGGGGAAGAGAGGAAGGATTCTCTTTACATAGTTCGTATCCTGTTCGCGCAGAATCATTAGATATACTGCTATATAACGTGTACGAATGACCCACAAATTCGCATGCAACCTGAGAGGCAAAAGTAAGTTTGTAGATGTTAGGAAACACAGATGCCATATTCTCCATGAGTCTGAAAAGATCGATTGTATCAGTATTTGAGTCAGCAAGGTGAATGGTGAGTGCTGTGATAATGTTCGGATCTAGCTTCATCGAAGAGTAGCCAAATTTTGCGGCAAACTCTTCTTTCAATGTGCTGTGGATCGATGTGATGACATCAGAGGAATATAGGATAGGATATATCGTAAGATCAGATAACACTAGTTTCAAGAGGCCATTTGATTTGATAGTGACGACTATTGGAAGCTTGTAAACAGCATTACGGCGCTGGAGCTCGCGAAGAGATGCCAGCAGGTTGCCGCGAGGTTCTTGTGCTTCAATCTCCACGGACAACATCCTCAATGTCGGTCTTGCTTGGATAATTCGCCGGATGTCGATGCCGACAACGTTACAGTAAAGGGTGTGCAAATGATTGAAGTCGCCACGGCTGCTTTGTTTTATACCTCGTCAGTGTGGTCTACGTTTTCAAGGCCTGAAAGGTTACAAACCAAATTAGATCACTCAGATCCCATATCCATTGATCTAGGCTTTCGTCATCCCATAGGAAACAGTTGTCCACAAGTTTGAAGACCCGCAAAAACGGCATATTAGCCAAGGCACACAAAAGTTCCACTTTGAGTGTGCATGTATGTTCGTAATCGCGCTCTTCATCGTACCCATCTTCGGTACCCTCTAATATCTGGACTTCAATTGCAAGGCATCGAACAAGCCTGCATTTATCGGGGTAATTGGCCAAAGTATGTAGAGCGTTCTCTGTAACATCTTGGTATAAAAACCGTTCTGCTTCCAGGCGACAAGTACTGTTAACCCGTGCAAAACTCGCGAGAGTATCTTGGGGGCAAAACTCGATGATGCATAGAACGAGTTCAAAAGGTAACAACTAGAATCAAATCAAATGAAGGAGATCATTATTAATCAGCATATTAGTGTGTATGATATTTTGCAGAGAACACATACGTGCCAATGCATTTTCACCAAGTGTGATAATCAGCCTCTCACGGTACTTATGTAGTGGTCGCTGTAACAAAAACAACCTGACGCCGACCCGCTTCAGAGGCGGAGATATTTTGTTGAAACACCGCGCAGTATTTGGACGAAATGTTCAATCTCCGCAAGCGGAATAATTTGGCTTGATCCTTGGAAAGATAACCCTCAGAGCTCATATATCTCTGGACTTCTAGTCCATTAAATTTCTACAACCCCACCGAATATCATGGCAGGAAGGAATAATACTAATCCTCATCGACTTAACATGCGACTAACTCAATCTCCTCGATGGCCCCCCTTGTCCCGTTTGCGACAGACTCTTGAAGCTTCCACCGCGATGTTAGCATGGATCATAGCTTTCATACCGATTGCCAGCTCGATAGCGTGGTCTAGATTTCCCCTGTCCTCTGATGTTCGCTTTGCAATAGCCAGTCTAGCTCCCGCACGATGGGGCTAGGAACGCGAAAAAAAGTAAGATGTACCCTATCATGCGCTTGTCTCAACGTGATAGAATAAATTTAATACTGTTGATCCAAGGCCGGAACGGCGTTGAAAAACAAATGATTTACAGTAATGCATGCTACAAAAAAAACAAGAATGGGTTATCATGCATCATGCGAAGAAGTCTTCCTGCTCGGTGTCCATGTCAGCCGTTTTAGCATAGACCCAGCGTTCAGAGCCTCCTTTCAAGTTTCTTGCCAGGCGCTGCCTACTTATGAAAGATATTGTCGTCAGATTAGGGGCAGCGTACCCCCAATTCTCTGCCTGTGTTTTTCTAACATTAAATGGAGCGAACGCTTGTTCTCGAAGAATCTCGGTGTCGGGATTATCGCCTGAGTACCAGTACCGTATCCAAAGGTCAAAGTGGAGTCTTTCCAACTTGGGGAAGAGAGGAAGGATTCTCTTTAAATAGTCCGTATCCTGCTCGCGCATAATCATTAGATATATTGCTATATAACGTGTACGAATTACCCACAAATTCGCATACAACTTGAGAGGCAAAAGTAAGTTTGTAGATGTTAGGAAACACAGATGCCATATTCTCCATGAGTCTGAAAAGATCGATTGTATCGGTGTTTGAGTCAGCAAGTTGAACGATGAGTGTTGTGATAATGTTCCGATCTAGCTTCATTACAGAGTAGCCAGATCCTGCGGCAAACTCTTCTTTCAATGTGCTGTGGATCGATGCGATGACATCAGAGGAATATAGGATAGGATATATCGTAAGATCAGATAACACTAGTTGCTGGAGGCCATTCTCCGAGTTTGATTTGATAGTGATGACCATTGGGAGCTTGGGCACAGCATTACTGCACTGGAGCTCGCGAAGAGATGCCACTAGGTTGCGGCGAGGTTCTTGTGCTTCAATGTCCACAGATAATATCCTCAATGTCGGTCTTGCTTGGATAATTCGCGGAATGTCGAGGCCGACAAGGTTCCAGTAAAGGGTGTGCAAATGATTGAAGTCGCCACGGCTGCTTTGTTTTATACCTCGTCAGTGTGGTCCATGCTTTCAAGACCTGAAAGGTCACAAACCAAATTAGATCAGTCAGATCCTTTGCCTGTTGATCTAGGGTTTCGTCAATCCGTGGGGGACAGTTGTCCACAAGTTTGAAGACCCGCAAAGACGGCATATTAGCCAAGGCCTCCAATATGCGTTCATACACGTAACGGCGCCCCTCTACTTCGTACATATCTTCTTCGTACACATCTTCCTCTACCTGGACTTCAATCGTAAGCCACCGAACAAGCCTGCATTTATCGGGGCGATAGGCCAAAGTATGTAGAGCGTTCTCTGTAACATTTTGGTATAAAACCTGTTCTGCTTCCAGGCGACAAGTACTGTTAACCCGTGCAAAACTCGCGAGAGTACCTCGGGGGCAAAACTCGATGATGTATAGGACGAGTTCAAAAGGTAATAACTAAAATAAAATAAAATGAAGGAGATCATCATTAATCAACATATTAGTGTGTATGATTCTATCTTGCAGAGAACACATACGTGCCAATGCATTTTCAACCAAATGTGATGACCAGCCTTTTTGAGGGTATGTGGTGGTCACTGTAACCTGTTATAATAAAAACCATCTGAGGGCGACCCGCATCAGAGGCGGAGATATTTTGTTGAAACACCGCGTGGTATTGGACCAAACGTTCAATATTCAATCTCCGCAAGCGGAATAATTCGGCTTGGAAGGATAACCCTCAGAGGCTCTTATATCTCTGAACTTCTAGTCCATTAAACTTCTACAACCCCACCGAATATCATGGAAGGAAGGAATAATACTAATCCTCATCGACTTAACATGTGATTAAATCAAGAAATGCGAGCTTTTGGCAAAGCAAAACTGCAAGAACTTTGCACATTCTGGCAGGATTCAGCTGACGAAAAGGGACAACTAGAATGTCACCAAATGGCTGTTGCTGCTACCTTCACAAGCGAACCACGGACAGTATCCTTGACCACATGTCACCCCTCCGGTTTCTCAGCAAGAACAGTATCGAGAATCTTGTAACCCCAGACGGTCAAGTGAAAGACCATGCTCGAGACGGTTTCCTTGGAAGGTCTGGCATAAAAAAGATATCTATGCCGGAAGAGGAAGAGGGATAAAAGGATACGATCGAAGATATCCCAGGATCATAATCACATATATGCCGATCGCACAAACACCCTACACATCGCTGTTGAAGGCCTTGAATTCTTCATAGTACATATGGGTGAAGGTCATTACTACGCCTGCTATAAACCTAGGCGCCTTGGTTTCTCAGGTCGTCGATCAACAAACTATCAGTTGGCCCAACGTATAACGGAGTACGACCACGGAGTACGCTTATTTCTTCTGGCCTCGATTATGGATAGGGGGAATATTGTCATTATCTGCGCCCATGCCAGTGTATTCTTCTCCAAAACTTTATATCACATTTGCTGAGACGATACACCCTAGTCCCTCCGAATGCGTGTCTAGTGATAGCTGCTGCTGTGATTACACGTTACATTCTCGACGAGACAACCAAATTAACGGTTTAACAGGTTCGTTATCGATGGTTTATTTGGGTTTTATTTGCCTCTGATATCTTGGGCTTCAGACAGAGTGGAGTTGGTCTCCGTTGATGATTTGTCTGAAAATCTCGAGGGCAGTCGCTGGTTGGAAGGCAGGCTGCAGGAAACATAACTTCAATTCACTAGTTGGGCATGAAAACGAATGAGTCAACGTACCAATTTGTGGCCTGCCTGGAAAACACGTCTAAAGGACCATAAAGTTGTTTTGTTAGCATTAATGACAGAACAAAATATTGCAAGTGATATTAAATAAACATACGCGAATGAGAAATTCTTCACATTCTGAATAGCTGCGACGGAGGTTCCGTTGATGGTCATGTTCGTGAAAGGTGTCTGGGCAAGTTGGGCTGCACCGGTCCAATTCATGGCAAGAGCTGAAGCGTGGCCACCTAGCCAGTTGCATCTATTATGTCCAAAATATTAGAACATTGGGAAGAGAAAAAAAGAGCCACTTGGGGCAAGACTTACTTTATATCTGCATCTCCGACCTGTGCATAGGTTTAGCGTCATACTAGATACTGGAGCCAGCTGTTAACGCACCCAAAGGAGAGTCCTAAGCCCCGAATCAACCAACTCAGCCAGCTGAGGAAGTAGGGTCCTCGCTTTCTGCCGTGAAACGCGTTAGACGTCCGTCTCATTTCCTAAAAGTAGTAAAAGAAGAAACACTTACATCACCCGTGTTGTTGAAACCCGGTATATGCGTGCATCCCTTATACGCAGTGCTCTCAGCGCCGATCTTTGTCTGGATCGAAGCGTTCCTTAAAAATTTGAGATAAAATGTAGGAGGGAAAGACCCAGGAGATGTTTGCCGAAGGTCGTCAGAGTCTCTATTTCCCACAGCCGGGACAAAGAGATTTTTCACCTACGGTAAACGATTGATCAATTAATAAACAAAGGGTGGGACGTCATGATGGACATACACAGAAATTGTGTGCTTTGCCACATATCGTGTCAGAATTGGAACCTGTTCCTGCAGCGTAGCATGCTTCTTCCTGTTCTTTGCAGCCTCCAGGAGCGAAAAACGAGGTGTTCATTTTCTGCAAAACGCTGTTAGATTGCAGTTGGCCATAACCAGGCGCATTGGTCGCGAATTGGAGACGGGCAAGGTTTTGGATGAGGGGATCTAACCACCCGCTGTAAAGAATATCCAATCAATACGACAGTCGAGAGATAAAATGAATGATTAAACAAAGACATAAATACGAACTTATTGATCATGAGGGCGCTAACAGTTACCAACTCTCCTTGTAATTTACCCGCATTGATTAGGGCGTTCTGCTGGTCGAAGAACGTTACCATGGCAGGACCGTAATGACCGCCGTAGCTCTCTGTAGCCAGGATAAACCTACTCAGGAGTGAACAAAAATATGATATTAACTATTTTCATTCCAGCCAACGAAAGAAGGTAGATCCAAAGCTTACTCTCTGGATTGGTATTTCGCAAACTCCTGGCTTTCAAACAATATTTGGAAAGCTTGCCAAACGAAGGGAGAAGCGGTGATAGTACTATTGACAGGATCGGTCCCGAATGAGAACCCAGTTCCAATGGGTTGGTCGATATATATCACTATCAACTTATTAATTTTCCAGCGCATATATATCCAGTGGTAGAAGGAGATTTACTTACTGTTGCTGAGATTGTTCCAGCTTGAAGATAATCAAGGTAAATATACCCGTACAATTGATGTTAGTGGATAATGACATGCGAACCTGAAGGGATTGAGTACGGTGGTTGCACCGTCAGAGTTAACATGACAAGGGCCATTTTCCTGGAACAGGCCAATCATCGAGGAACAGCCGGGACCACCGTTAAGCCAAAGGGTGAACGGCGCAGTTTCAGGGGAATTGCGGGCTTCAAAAAACCAGAACCACTGAAAAAGTAGGACTCTCTTAAATCTTTTCTATTGGATCAAAGAAAGAAAAGAGCAAACCATAGACATATTAGTTCCTACATCAATATATCCCGACATTTGGTGCACGCCAGGGGTGGTTTCGCAGACGCCAGAGTCCGAAACGAAACGAAGGTTAACATCTGGGTTGGTCTTTGAAGTGAACCGCTTGAGAATAGGTGCGGGCTCTGAGATTAGGTCGATAACTGGCGTAGCAAGCACGAAGGACAAGCCGAGAGAGAGAGAGGAGAGAAGGAGAAGGATGCCCATTGTTCAAAACCAGATTATCGGTACTAGCCGTCCTGAGCAGTGAAAGAAATGGAAGAAAACCAGATCAACAGCGAACATATATATACCACATTTTCCAGATGCGAAAGGAAGAGAGTGCAAAGCATCAGTAGTTTCACACTACTTTTTTGGGGTTGTGCAACCCAAAAAAAACCGCTACAGGCGTCAAAGTAACAAGCTAGAAACCCAGATGCCGGAAATCAAAAGGTTGATTCCTTGGTGGAGCGGTATGAAATAAATTGCACAAATTTAAGGCTGAAATCATGATAAAATGACGTCACTTTTCACCTTTTTTTAGCTAGTACAAGGTGCACGTGCATCATCGATACGAGAGAGGCTTGCTGTCTGACTTGAGCCGTTTGTATTAATAATTGATCGGTAAATTTATCTATAATAAATCTTAGAATTTTACAACTTCGAATTGACAAACAAAGTCATTGTTAAGGAGGCGAAGACAACAGATAGTGTAATTAAATTTATTCTGCCACATTGAGACGAGCGCATGATAGGTTACATCTTACGTTTTTTCGCATTTCTAGCCCCTTCGTATGGAAGCTAGACTGGCGATCGCAAAGCGAACATCAGAGGACACGGGAAATCTAGACAACGCTATCGAGCTAGCAATCGGGATTCGGTCTGAAAGCCATGATCCAAGCTAATATCGCGGTGCAAACGGAACAAGGGGGGCCATCGAGGAGATAATACTGGACCCACTAGAAGACGACGAACACGAGATCGACGAAGAAGGTGCCATTCATCTGAACTATCAGCCTGCCATGGTACTGTTCCGAGCAAATAACGCTACATCTCTGCGATTCCCAGGCATTGCCGCACACCAACCCAGCCTCGTATCACTTGTGCCGACGCGAGCGACGTTCACCTTGACAGGAAGAAATAACTCGAAACGGATAATAGCTAGTGGGCACAACACTTCAGAATACTTGGAAAACACATAATATTGGTAGTGTATGTTAATGTAAATACATATCCAATATGTTTGAGAAAAATCTTGAAAGCGGAAAGGCCAGATTTCACTTTTTCTTTACCAAGTCTGCATCGTGCTTCGTCCGTGCCTGTGGCCCGTGAAAACACCATATATGTCAAGTAGACATCTGTGAGCAAAGTGCACGCCGCGACATCCAATAATGCAGATACAGTACCGGACTGTGGTTGTGATTCTGTAGATAGTAAGGAAGAAAAAATCACCAACCAAAGAATACTGTCGGAGAGCGGCAAAGGGAGGATTTGCTATGGACCACAACGTTGAACAGTCACTGGAATGACTAAAGAGAGGGCACATGGGCGAGTTATCTTGCAGTGGCATGATTCTAGAGTTTGAAAGTTGAGATTCTGAAAGAGAATGCAAGTTGGTTGAACGATATGAGAAGACGTCAAAACTTCACCCTTATTTTCGACTTTCTTTTCCTCTCACCGAGTCTTGACCCAACTCTAGTCACGAGTCACTCGCAGGCAATAAAAGCAGACTTCAGGAGTCAGTGAAGCTCATGCCATTCGCCATAGAGCACAGTCGACTCTCGAGCAGACTACCACAGATAGGACATTCAGGGAACAGGGCTTTCTGCTGAGATGCTCCTTTTTAGTGGCGGAGCGAGGACACAGATTAAAGCATATGAAAGCCTCATATTTAGTCAGGGTTTGATTTATAAAATGTGTGTAGGGAAAGAGCTAGGGGGAGGATGCGACAGTAAGAGGCTCAGGAGCAACCAAGGACCACTTCAGAGGCGGAGATATTTCGTTTGAAACACCGCGCAGTATTATCTTTCCAAGCCGAATTATTTAGTTTGCGGAGATTGAACGTTTCGTCCAACCGACTCGTCAGAGCTCATATATCTCTGTGAACTTCTAGTCCATAAAACTTCTACAACCCCACCGAATATCATGTCAGGAAGGAATAATGCTAATAATGCTAATCCTCATCGACTCAACATGCCATGTGTTTTGATGAGATATGTGCCTTTATCTGAATTATCCAAAAATTCATCATTTACACGTTGGTCTCTAAGATATTTCTGGTCCATTGTTGGAGTTGTGTTGCGCTTGAGCCTATGCTATGGGTTTTGTTTCCCCGCTGGCACAGACGCATATCGCAGCGTCGCTCGTCGTCAGCTCTGCACCTCCCTTCGTTGCGTTGTGAACCAATAAATGCTGGCAGAGAAGGGCAAAATTGACATGGCGAAAAAAGAGTGCGGCTCTTGGAGGCCAAGTATTAAAGGAAATGAACGCCTCCCACCGAGTTTGAAAGTCATGCTAAAAGCGAGCGCCACCCATAGTGCTAGGACTGACGGACCTATAATCCTTCCAGAAACACAAAACGCAAGGTCGATATCGAACCATCAAGGTGTCAAGAAGATGTCCCCAGGTCTGGAAAACAAGCGATGGGCACGATGTCAAAGAATAAACCATGGAATAAAAACAGTGGGCCAAATGACCGATACATCGAGGCGGCATGCCTCAGCGCGAACCATAAGAAAAGACGAAACTGCGCATGACTTACATGTAAGAACATGCGAGCTAGGGCCTGCGAGAATCCCGCAGTATGCAAACAAGAAGGAAAGAAGATCCTGAACAACTTACCCCCACGAATCAGCTTCAATACCACCGCGAAGCTGAGGTACAAAGAGAACATCGGCAAGAAACGGCCAACGAGCCACAAATATTTGATTCCACCTCCCAGGAAGGCGCGATCACCTATGGAAGAGATTAAATTATTCACGGACACACAAGCACCAGTGAACGTGTAGAAAAGAACGAACAAGCCGAAGAACCGGTAACCTATAATCTGGTGACAGTCAGCATTAAGTAAAGACGAGGGGTATGACTCCTCACGCTCACGGGCAGCAGCGGCGACATGGTTTGCGGAGGATGACGAACACCATAACACAAATTAAAACCACAGCAGGAAACCGCGAAGCAAAAGCCATACTGAAAGTACTAAACGGAACAAATAAGAATAGCCATTTAAATTTCAAGGTGGGACACATGAAAAACGTGACAAACTTCACGTCGAGACTCGAAGAGATGGAGGACCGAGAATGGTATGGAGTTGAATATGAGCAAGTGTGCCGGGACATAGTCGCTGTGCTGGAACCTAGCTTGCCAATTATTCCTGTAATACGACTGCCCTATTAGATTGGATCCACTCTTTCCGTATAGACTAAATAGAAGTGCACTGATTCCATTAAAAAAGGATAAATTATCTGGTTTGTTGGGAGCATCCAGTAGAGAATAGAGTTTATGTACAGCAAAATAACAAAGATTATTGACATCCATCCATCTATCTGGTTTCTGGTACACAGTAAGCGCTCGTCATTTCTCCCTCATCCCTCATCTTCTTGTTCATCTCCCTCATCTTCATCTTCCGAATCGACCAAAGGGATGAATCGTCTTCCTTCTCTCTGCAAAGAAGAAAAAAGGAGGAGGGGAGGGAGTTTCATTAGTACACAAGGAATCAATCAAAGCACAAGAACAAGGGCCAGAGGGAAAAATACACATACACTTGGTGATCGCCGATCTTTCGGTTTCGTAAAAGACATCGTCGGCCCAATCCTCGATTGGAACATGACACTTCCACTTCCACCATTCACTCTTTGCGGTCTGGGTCCGGTAGGTTGGAGTTGGAGGACGACGTGTTCGAATTGTTTCCGCCCATTTGGATGATGATAATTCCGTTGTCCAACAGACAGAGGAGGCGCGTGGTTCGAAGACTCAGCTTGGGCAGAAGACGGCGTCGAAGTAGTGATAGTATCAGCACAAACAGGAGTCCCAGCCCGAGCAAGAACAGGAGAAAAAGTTTGTCGTGGGGAAGGTTGAACGACATCGGTGCAAGCAGTATGGGGTAAAGAAGCAGAAGCAGAAGCAGCAGGGAGTCCGGTAGGCAAGGAATCGTTATCGTCATTGGCAGTCCCAGAAGTATGCGTGGCAGTCGTCGTTGTTGATAGCCGCCTCCTCGTGAAAGAGCTTTGTACGCGCAGGATGCGGGGAGGCCGAGCAGCCGTAGGCGTCATTCCATGGATCAGATGCACGTTGTGTAAGCTTGGAGATGAAGCAGCAGCAGCAGTGGGAGTTTGTCCACCAGCCAGAATCAGAGACCTTTCCACAGAGACCTCGCGCGAGGCTGATCGTTGTTGTCGGAGACGCTCGGAGACGTTGCGAACGGACAGTTGGTCAGACGATAGGTGTGAGAGAAGGTCGGTCAGCGGTTTGCGAGGCGTCGTTGTGTTCATGTTCGTGTTCGACGTTGTCATTTGTGGGACGAGGAACGTTCCGCGGTGCGTCGAAGGAGTTGATTGTACGTTTTCTTTAGTAATGGCTGGAGAGCTATCGGAAAGCAAGGGTGTGGTAGGGTTCTTTGTCCGAGACGAGGAATTGGCCTTTTGCAGGTGAGATGGCGAGAATGAGACTAGCCGTTCGATGAAGGGAGCAGAAGGCTGTCGAGCTGTAGATGATGCAGCTAGATCCCTGGGAGTATGTTGCACATGAGACCTTTTGTTAGACGACGTCTCCGTGGATGTTGATCCTGAAGGCGAGGCTGTTGACGAAGTCGAAAAAGCCGTAGTTCCAGTCTTGTCAGTCCGTTTCCTCTTCCCAAGGGAATTTTCCATCACAGGTTCTGATTTCTTCTCGACAATGGCGTCAGAAACAGTTGACGAGGAATCAGAAGTTAGACCAGACACGTTGCGCCAGGACATGCACTTCATGAAGCCTTCCTGTAAGCTAGACTTCAGAGCCTCTATATGCAATGGGACAGCTTGTAAAAGAGGCAAGAGGGGCAAGACAGAGGTCATTATTGAGCCTTGCTTATCGAGCAGGATCTGGACTGCTTGAATCTGCGTCTGCAGGTTTTGTGTATGCGATTGGTTGAACTGGATGATAATATGTGAGCAATCTTTTGCAGAAGAGGAAGAATCTCATGAGAGTACCGCTTGGATGGCATCAAGTCGTTGATCTAGCTCGCTGATACGGTGACTGATATCCTTGAGGAAACCATCTATCGAATCACTCTGAGCGGGTTTACCGACTGTCTTCTGGATTTCTTTCTGACTCCTGTTGACTTCGAGAATCAATTGGATATATGCGCACATGTGAAATAAAGGAGACAATAGCAACATGCTGACATACCCAAGTCAACAATATCACCCATAAGACACTCTCGATCCCGTTGAAATAGTGTGTGGACGGTCTTGATTTCATGTCGCGTCGACTTGGCTTCCTCAAGCAGCTCTGTAGCATATTTCCCGAATTTCTCAAAGTTGGCTTGCGTGTCGTGGAGCAAAACCTTCATCGACGTGGCGTTCTTGTCCAGTGGTCCAGAAGGAGGTGCAATGAGAGGCATATTTCGTAAAGACGGAGCGGTTGATCCCTTTGTTTTCATGAGATGTTCCCATAGAGGTGTTGAGGAGCTCGGAGGGCGAGGAGGTAGCCCATAGTTAGCTGAAGGAGCGTGGCGACTATTTTCGGTCGACATGAATGTGTGAAGAGGGGTTAAAAGTGAGAAGACAAATTTGGAATTTATTTCTATTTCTGCGCACTGTGTCACGCCGTCCCTGTGACGCACCTCATCAAGCCGACATCACTGCCGCTATTGATTGCCGTCATTACACCATCATACTCTCACACATGTTTTTTTTTTCTAGGTTCTTTCTCCTTTTTACATCCCTTTCCTCCGTGCAACCCTTTTCCACAGCGCGCAGATAGATCTAGACTCTTGAACCATTCCCACTAGTTCTTCTTGTTTTACGAGACAACCCACACGAGGGGGCTGCGCTCTCCCATGCTGGTTTAAAATCGTTTGGCGCGAGTTCGAAAATCAGTCTAGACCCGCCGGGAAATACTCGTCGATGCAATCCTTAGATGAACGAGGGATTGATTATAATCAGATATACCGAAAACATGGACAAATGACGATACATCCTATATCATATAATTCTCACTGTCAACCCCGTCGATTTCGTCCCTTGTCTCCTTGATGCTACTTGAACTTGGTCTGGAGTGGGCCACTCAATTAATTCGCGATCTTGACCAGTACATTCACTGCTGCGGTTGTACTTGACTCTTTTTAATTTACTGTAAATTTACTGCCGCTAGAAAAGGACGAACCCTTTTAGTACCTTCTGGATGCTGGGCATGAGGAGTGGAAACTTTGTTATAACGAAACTTGATTGTTAAAGCTTCGTACCTTGTGCAACCTTACGCAACCCCCGAGAGTTTCTCCCTCTGAAAAATATGTACATATCTCTCCGATGTTGTCTCGGATCTGTCAAACGTCAAATCGTGACAATTGCCATGTTTTCATATAACCAACCCTGTTCTCCTCTTCAATCCTCTGGGGAAACGATCGGCACTCTGCGTAGCTCCTGCAGTATGTACCTGATCATGACGAAGGCTTAACGGACTCTGTTGCGCTCATCGAACCAGATGGACATAGCCTTTCTCTTTGTCTTGCGTATAGTATGTCTATATCTATTCGTTGATAGATTAAATTTCTTTTCTGGGCTACTCTCTCCCCCGGGGCCATGCCACGGGAAATGACGCATCGACTCATATCAAACATGTGGCCGTTAACTGCGTCATGCCATGCTTGTAGTAGCTATATACTTGTCTCTGTCCCGCGGAGTAGCATTGTTTTCGCAATATCTCCGGTAAGTACTGTGCAGGTACGCGGGTTTCTCTCTTAATTCTATGGAATGGTCACCTTCGAAAAATCGCCCTTCATAACCAAAATGTGGAGAACAAAAAGGCGTGTTCTCCTCGATTTAATAAATCAAATCTACCTGTCGATGACCTCGGTTTGTTGTCCCACCCCAAAAATTTCTGACTTGATGATTTGGAGTATAAGTATCGGTTTGCCCCTTCAGAGCACGACGCCTCTGGGAGAGAGTTTGGCAGGCCCAAGACAGATGACATGTGGACGGGACTCGTCGCCTAAAAGCTTGTTTAAACAAAACGGAAAAGAGCGAATGCGATACGGAGGTATAAAGGTAGAAAATCTTTGATCCTACTACAATCCTGTTGAAGACTCGACAAAATGGCCTGCGGCTGCAATGTGCTTTTTCTGGACGCTTGTCCCTTTGTGGAGAACTTCATCTATGCTGCATTTTTGTTTCCAGATAGAAGCTCCGCCTACTAGCGAAATGGCACTCCACACCCTCCTTTTTTTTTATACGGCGCTCCACTTCGACATAGCTGAAAGATGGCATCTCAGCATGGGCATGATGCTACGACTCTGTATCAATACATTAAATCGCTAAGGTTCAATTTTTAGGAAGGCACTCGAGGTATAAAAGGTACGAACCATCGCTTTCTGGGTGTTATTCACTCGAACATCCTTCGTCGTTCGTTCGATAACCCACTGCACAGCACGATGCGCATACCATTTTATCATATAGCCACCAGCGCTATTGCATTCTCCAGCCTTGCGGCCGCCACACCAGTTCGTCGCGATCAATGCGACACTGGATCCTTGCAGTGCTGTAACAGCGTCCAAGCAGCGGACAGCACAGCTATCTCAACAATCCTTGCACTACTTGGCATTAACGCTCAAGACGTAAGCGCCTTAGTTGGTCTTACTTGCACTCCTATCACCGTCGTCGGTGCTGGAAGCGACTCATGGTAAATCGTTTCTTTCTTTGCTTTTGTACCACATGCTGATGAATGTGTTTTAATTATAGTACGGCTCAGCCTGCCTGCTGCACAAACAACTCGTTCCGTAAGCTCAATAATCCTTCGACTTTTGTTGAATGAACGTCTCTAATTTACGTCGTCAGATGGAGCCGTCGCTTTGGGATGCACGCCAATCAGTCTCTGAGCTACTGCTAGTTTATTTTTATTTCGCTGTCTTAGTGCCTTGTACTTTTCTATTGTCATTTTTTTACTTTCATTCAAATCGTGTCATCTGCCATGAGAAAGCTTTCCATCACGTCCAAGGGTTTTTGCGACATTGGGCCTGAATTAGGATTCGCTTGCCAAATTTAGCTTGTACATCGCGTACGTGACGCGTGACAATTCTGCCAGTTACGCGTCGCGAAGACCCGATCACGTGCTCTAAAACAGGCTTTGTTGAAGACTTTCACGATGGCACCTGCGCGACGAGCTCGTTCCCCAGCCAATGAACCTATGTATGCCGACGACACAGATGTAGAATCAGAAAACGACACCCCGAAACCTCAAAGGAGCTTAAAGAAGCGCGTCAGTGAAATTTACCACCCAGACAACGAAGGAGGTTTCACTGAAGCAGGCGGTGCTGCTAGGCCCCCTTTGAGGACCGTGAATATCAACGACGATGCTGCGGAGAAGAGGCGGAGAAGGAAAAGCACGAAACATGGCGTTAACGAAAATGCTTTGGCTGGGCCTTCGTCTGAAGGGGCGATGCAACAGGATTCACAAACAGATAACAGTGCTGAAAGCTCAAGGGCTGTTGGCACCAAACAGAAACCGCTGAAAAGCGTCGTGGCACCGACAATTAACGTTCCTCGCGATGTTATGAGTTCCAACTTCGAAGAATGGATGAAGATGGCCACCGATAACGTTTGTCTAACACGATGCTTTTTTCTTCGTTTCGCAAATTAACGTAATACAATTCATCGACAGAAAATTAACGCGCAAAACTCCTGGGACTTTGCGCTGATTGATTACTTTCATGATATGTCCCTACTGAGAAACAACGACGACAACTCCATTAACTTCCAACGTGCTTCATTTACACTTGACGGATGCGTGAAGATCTGGACAAGTCGCGTCGACAGTGTCGGAACTGAAACAGGCAAACTCCTCAGCAATCTCGAGTCTGGCGGTAAAGATGGCAATAACGATGATGGCGAGAACTCCGACAATCCTGACGGCGATCCCACTCAAGGAGGCAAAAAGAAGAGTAAAAAACATACCGCCGGCAATACCTTGGCCAAAGACCCCGCCACCTTGAAGAACAAGAAGCCAGACTTGGAGTTCTCTGTCGATCCTTTATTCAAGAAGACATGTGCAGACTTCGACGAGGGTGGAGCGAGTGGTCTCCTCATGAACCATTTGTCATTGGGTATTGGCTCAGAAGGGTGTATGAGAGTAATATTCGATGCCAGTGATCCCATGGGTCAAGTTGAAGAAGATGATCCAATTCAGGAACCTGAGGAGGAACTCAACTTGAGTTATTTGCGAAGTAGGTATCTCAACATTGTCATCCATTTCTAATTTCTGAATCAATCTCTCTATAGGTCACTTCTTCCCTGATCTGTCAGTGTTAGAAGACAAAGCCATCTCCCATTCCCTCGCCGACTTCTCTTTCGCCAAAGACGCCTTTAACTTCGACAACACTAACAACAGCATGTACCAAGAGAACACACAGCATTTCGGGAACGACGGTGCAAACTCTGACGATGATGACAACGACAACTTCGGTATGAACCTTGACGTGCCTGGAGCAGACGCCCCCGAAGTAGAAGACTTCTTCGTAGGTGCTGATGCTGTAGGAGACGACTTTGGCGCGGACATGATGGGCGGAGACGACTTTGGAGGCGATAACGCCTCTCAAGACGGTTCTGCAGATCATGCTGGAGGTGAACCTCAAGGTCGCCCTGGTCCTTTCGTACCTTTTGACCCTCGCAAACTGCCGAGTGAACGCGATTTGGTGCTCGCAATGGCGGACCCGGATGCGGAGGGTGCTTTGGAGTACTTCGACAATGCTTTATTGAAGAATTGGGCTGGACCGGAACATTGGAAATTGAGGAAGAATTTCCGTAGAGGTAAGTCGATCTTTATAACCTATAGTGTAATTCAGACCTTGACCAGTCATCTATCAACTTAGCCGAAACAGACGGTGCGGCAAAACCCAACAAACGCCAAAAGAAAGACCCACTCCGCATTGATTTCTCTGCACCTCTGGAAAAGGATCTACGTGAGGTGACAAAGGAGTTGTTTGCAGGAGTAACCAAGGGTGCAGGTATCAATATGACGGGCACTGCTACAGGTAAAGGCGCGAAAAACTCGAAGAAAGTTGTGAAGGACAAGAAGGAAGATTATAGGCTACCTGACGATATGCATTTTTCAAGCAAGCAACTTGTTACACTGTTTTTGAAGCCCAAGTTTTTCGTGAGTGGTTTCCTAGATTGCACATGTTCCTAAAACTGAGCTTACTATTCCACGTTATCCAGCTAAGAATGCGCGGTCGACGCGTGAGGATAAACGAAGGTGACGGCGAGGTTGACGAGAACTTCTGGGCACAAGCAGCTGCAGACCAAGCCGCGAACAGAAATCATGACGACGACGACGATAGTAAGCTATTTCCGCTAAGTTTGCACTCCCTCCTCTTCCAGTCTAATGATGCACGTTTCCAGTGAACGAGCCTGCTCCCTTCAACACCCAATTTTTCCACGACGACGACTTCGGTCCTGGATTCGAGGACGATGGTGGTTATGACGGCGACATTGGTCCTTCTAATGGCACCAATGCTGAAATGGACGGCGAAGAGCAAGATCTTCTCGCTGCTACCCAAGGCCAGACGCGTCGCGTCAAACCTGAATTCGTTAATTATACCAGGAGAGCGAAGAGAGTGGATGTGAGAAAGTTGAAGGAGAATATCTGGAAGGGACTGGATATTGTCATCGAAAAGAAAGAAGAGAAGCAGAAGGAGCAAGATAGTATGGTTCGTGTTTGATTTTTGTTCGAATCCCTCTCGATAGGATGTTGACACTGTCTTTTTTTCTTTCTGTACAGGACGTGGACGATCCCGAAGACCCCGACAAGCCCGCACCCACCGATCCCTCCGAATCCCGCCAATTCAGTCAGGTAATTTCTGGTCTGCAGAAATCCTATCCCAAAGATAAAATGGACGAGATCAGCACGAGTTTCTGTTTCATCTGTTTACTGCATTTGGCCAACGAACAGGGCTTGAAGCTCGAGAGCAAGGCTTTGGGGGGCGAGAAGGAAAGGGGGCTGGTCGAAGATGCGGTTGTCGAAGATGTGGTTGAAGATGGGACAGAAGAGGTGGTCGATGGGGAGAAGAAGATTGGTAATATCTGGGATATTAAGGTATGTTTATCTTCTTTTGTTTTAGAAACAGCAGATGGTTAATCTGCTTTGAATCATGGTAGATTTATCGCGACCCAGACGCGACCCAGTCGGCATAGATGGGATAACACACACTGATCATGCATTGGTATATTCGTGATCATCTGTTTCATCTCACTTCTATACAATTCTCTCTCTAGTATTTTGATTTAGGTTGCATATAGTTATTATTTCCCTCTTTGTCTCTCTCTGTTGCGACTCACGTTCTAGTAACTTCCTTTCCTTTATTTCCTTTTTTTGTGTTGTTTTTCTAAAATCTTGCGCTTATATATACTACTACAGTAGCATGCGTAATCCTGTTGTATAATATTACAAGCGTGAATAAACATATTCATGACCATGGAATAGCACGAAGCGCGAGGAGGGCATACAATCGGTTGCGAGAGACTTAGAGTAATTTGCTGTGGCGTGTAATTCCGCTCTGAGACTCAATCAGATTATAGGTAAAGATACGAGATATTTCCACTACAGGACCTTCTTCGTCTTGGAAATCAGTGGAGAATGTTCTCTAAGACCTAGATAACAACCGCGAACTATTAGAAAAACACAGGGAAACCAGAAGGCTTTCAACGCTATAGCAGTCAATGGAGACCAGAGTGGAGAAGTTGAAGCACCATGGAATAAAAGATGCAAAAAGGGACCTTTAAATACAACCAGCTAATTACTTGCTTCATCCTGCTTTCTACCCGCTTTTTTAACCTACTAAAACTCTTCCAGTTGCAAAGTCGAGCTTTAGCTAACGGCAGAATTTTGTCAACGGCACTCTATTTAAGCTGAAATATCAGGACTTCTCGCACTTCGTAGAAATAGAGCATTCTTAGTAGTTGGTAAACCGTTGCAAAAGGCATGTAACCTGTATATATTTGAGGCATATTTATCTACGGCATAGAGAAGCATATGGGTATGCATCCGACGTACTATCGGAAGTAGTTGGTTCTAGAAATACAGAGGACGAGGCAAATGCACTAGTAAGGCTACAGTTATGATGGCAAAAAACCAAAGAGAAAGCAAGGTATAATCGATACAGTTGAGCATGAGATAGTTGATGTGGTATAGGCAGTCGATGCTGTGGTTGATTGGGTGGTGGTACAACGACGAAGGACCTCTCTAAGGCGGGTTCATCGTTCATTATGAGAAGAAACGTATCGTGGGCTGTCGTCGTCGTCGGTGATGCAGATGATGGATGATGGAAAGCACACATTCTAGTGCTTGGCGAGCCACGCAGTCCACAAGCCCTCGTATTTCTTCTGGTAACGCGAGCTGATCTGCTTGTACTGCGAAAAAGCCTTAGAGTTTTTCGGGAGCTCGAGCATGCCTTGCTCGTTCAATAGATCACAGTCGATTTCCGACGGTGGGAGGACCGTGAGCAAGTCCGAAGACGAGATGCGTGCACATGGTACACTGGATGCAAGGAAGACACCCTCGCCAAAGGGGGTGTATGTGTGCACGTCAAGGTATTTCTCGCGTTTGCTGTGAGAGCGAGCAGCTGGAAGGTAGAGTAAGTTTATGATTGACTTGTATTATATTGAGTAGATGTGTACCTTGAACGAGCATGACTTGGTTCTTTACAAGGGCGACAGCGATGCTTCCATCTGCGAACATTTTGTTTGTTGTTCTGAAGAGTTGAGAAAGATGACAAGAAACTGAGGATATTCACTCTAGTGAGAATAGAACTTGAGGAACTGAGAAATAACTTGAACATCGTCCAAGTTTATATAGAATGAACTGGCTATTGTTCTCTTCAAAGAAGCGACTATAACGCGCGTTTCGTAAACACGCACGGTGAGATGAGCCGCACCAGCAAGATTAAGTAGTACAAGGATGATGTTCCAGAATGGGCCTAAGGGACAAGCGGCAGCCTGTTTACTACCTTCCTTTTTGGGAATCCAATACATTTGGTTCTCTCCCCTTTGACTATGTCCTTTGTCGAGCTTTGTCAGTGTCTTACAAGACCCAGCAGCTGGATTTGGCCCATAATTTGAACTCGCCTCAGTCAGAAATACATCCAAGAACCCATTTCTGCTAGTCCTTTTCAGTTTTGCTTATTGTTGGAGAACAATGAGCTCTGGCGGCTGGCCCGACATAACAATAGGACCTTTACCTCGCTCGCTTCTTCTGTCTCCCTCTATCATCGTGTGACTCGGTCCTTGCCTTCTATCAACGTAACATATGTATTGAAGGCCCACCTCTCGAGTCTGGCGACATCTGCAACGTTCATTTATCTGTCGAAGCTCCGAAAACATACTCTATTACTTTATGGGCTACCTTTCATTAATTCAGGTCTTTGGATTCAAGTGTTCGGATTATTCAATCAAGATTTACCTGCCGATAGCTGAGCATCCATGCCCACCATGTTCACAATAGTCAAACAAGGTCTCCCCGAGGCCCGGCGGGCAAAGGGTTTCGAGGGCATAGAGTGCAACGCTACGGAGGGACTGCGATACCGTGCTTTTCACCGCCTCATGAGTAACGCCCTCAATGGCGGTTCATGTATGTTGCGGTAGAGAGCCTAGCTCGGGTCCTGAGGCTTGAGGACGACGAGTCCCAGTAGCGGTAACCCGACGACGTTGACTTGCGTTTGATAAAACGTTAGGTTGCAAGGCGACGGGGATTGTCTCATGTTGGCCGCCATAGTCGAGCAACTCGAACCCTGAAACCGACTCTTGTCAGACTCCCGACATTCGATACTAGACAACCAACTTCGAATCACAAGTGAGTCTACTATTCCACGCCTTTTTCCATCAATTTTTCATTGCATTGTGCTCCTATTCCGAAGACATCTGGTCTGTTAGAAAACTGGCCGGCGGACAGGTCGCCAGACGGTCTGCCGGACAATATCTTCTTAATGTGACAAAGCGGGTGGGCAAAGTAAAATTGTCAATGTAATGCCCTACATCACTTCCATCACACCGGCGCTGCCTGATGCACTGAGGGAGCGCTTGGAGAATATCCCGAGTCCCGACATGATTAAACGTGATCAAAAGCGCGCATGGCGGCGTCGCAGTTCGATGTCCGCCGAACCGTTGAGCGAACCTTTTTCCCAGTAAGTAGAAATTCAGACCAATTTAAAGGAAACTTGACCAAAATTGATTGCCTGCAGGAAGGGAGTGAGTGAGCCATCTCAGCCATCTCCGTTTTCCCTTTACTTTCGTGTTTTTTTGTCTCGACTTGCCTTGGGAGACCCTTTGTGCTTTGTACTCCAAGTGGGACGTATTTTAGTCCTACCTCTCACCTCACCTCAACCTCGATGCAGGCTTAATTATACCCAGCTATTTTTGTTCCTGGGACTGCCTTTTTGATGTCTTCCTTTTATCTTTTTCTCAAAGGCGAAATGCGTGACTGAACTCGGCAGTACATAGTACAAGTACCAGGTGACGTCTTGCAGATGGAGAATAGAGCCTGAAGAGGAAGGCAATGTACTTGTGGGACTGCGTGTTTTTCATTCATTGTCATAAACTCCGTGTTTAAAGGGCCTAATACCCCAGCAAAGTTGTCCGACTCAACACGTTGACTTTGGTCCTCAACTGGTTTCGCGCACGTAATGACTAGTCTATGCTTTCAAACACTTGTGTAGCAAGTAGAAGACAAATGTCGACGAGTTCAAACAGACAAATACAAAAATATACTTACAGCCGAGAAATTTTACATAGAGGGGGGGATTTGATATGGCCAACCATCGCACCTACAGCGAAGGGGCAAAACCGTAAGTCATCACGTTAAGAAAGAAATGCAAATTAAAACATACTCAGAACATACAGAGGAAGGCAACTAGAAATTCTTTAATTTGATCCCAACAGCAGTTGAAATATTCGCCCAAAAGCCAGAAACAAAAACGCCAAACACGAACGCCAAAACAACCTTTGGATCCACCCAATGCTGAAAAACAGCCACGATACCCTTCCCTTTAATTCGCTCGTCGTCTTTCCTCCACTTGGTATCGAATGGCTTAAAAACCTTGTGCGATTTATACGCAATCTCCAGCCCCGTAAGGCCGTCGATGCTCTTCGCGTTATGTTCTCGCCAGTATCCTTTCAGGCCTTTCTCAGGGAGGGGAGGGAGGACATGACCGTCTTCGACTTCGTTTGAAGGGTTGGATTCGTCGAAGCAGCTCGCGGCTTTGATGTCTTGGGACTCTTTCTGGGCTGCCATATCGTGCAATTTCATGCGGTCACATTTGAATTCGAAGAATGGGATCGAATATCCACATGACTAGGAAGATTGATTAAAATCTGTGCCGACTGTACGTAGGTGAGGTGGGACGGACGTACCGAGCCAACTTTGTGGATATCAAGCTCGATTACGGACCGAGAACCTGGTTGCCTTTTCTCGAGGGGGATCAAGGCGTTGTATTCGGGAGAGTCGTATTCGTACACTTTGCCTGGATGTATGCGCGTCGTTAATAATGTTGATACTTGAAAACGAAATCAACATAAGTGAAAAGCAACGTACCATATCCAAAGAGCCGAACAATACGAGGAGGTCCCTCGAACGCGACGAACATGATCGTCATCCTGCCATTCTCTTTGAGATGGGCGGTTGTTTCGATTCCTATAGCATTGCCCAAGTAAGAATCTGTTCTCAAAACACAACACTGAACACCGAAGAATGGAATCAGGGACTCACCACTCCCACTCATATCCTCATACCACACCGTCTTCGAATCGACGATATGGAAAGTCCCTTCGAACCCCTTCGGAGAAACGTTGACGTGACCCTTCTCCGACAACGCTGCAGACGCGACGAAGAACATCTTCTGTTGCTTGATCCATGGTACGAGGAAGGAAGGAATCTCGTCGTAGAATTTGCCCATAGTGCTTTAAGTAGGTGTTGGTTCAGGAAAGAGTTTTCCAGCAATTTCCCAGAGGCCAGAGTATCCCTGGGAGTTTGGCAATATGACTCCTCGCTAGCTTCGGACTCGGTGGGTTCGGAGGATGATATAGATGGCTTCCTACATATTTCCACTTTTACGGAAGATTAACGACGCGCCGCTGTATAGAGTATATCCTTTCGAATTCTGTGTCAATGTTATTTTCAGAAACATAATATTGGGCCATGGATGATGGCTTGTGTAGGTTGTGGTCGGTTGTTAGACTCCGATATTCCGTTTTGATGTGCGTCCAAAGTCGTTAATAGCATCCGGCATCAGTTATGGTGGCCTGGAACCACCAGGATGTTTTTCAATTTTTAGTTTTTCATTTTGATCGCTTCCTAGCTTGTCGCTCTCACGTTAGCACATCAAAATCAGAAACTAGAAACTTAAGAATACCCTGGCAGTTCCAGGCCACCGTAAAGGCTACATAGACGACTTTCATACTACAACAACAAGCCGAAGAAAATGTATAAGTAATATCAAAGTAATATAGTATACCAGATCGGAAAGATAGGAAACTTGGAAGGTGTGTCCTAATGAACAAAAGGGATAGAGTTAGCCCACGGAATGTTCGCCAGCGCTCCTGGAGGTGCATGACGAAGTTCGACAAAAGCTAGGGTGAGGAGGATCACGCGTGAGGAAATGTATAGAGGAACGGTGATAGTTCTTAGAATTTCAAATGCATAGCTGGCGATGTCATAGACCCTTCTTGAAAGTCTACCATACTCAGATGAGAAAGAAGCAAGGAAATAAGCACGATCAAAGAAAAAATATAAGGTCCATACAAAAGGGGTCGCAGCAATTATAAGTGACAAGCTTCTCCACAGGATTGAGGCCGTATGCGAGGAAAAATATATCATGCTGGACCATCCGGCACAATGGATGGCCCCGAAAAGAGAAGCTGTAAAGGAGGTTGTGCATACGATTTGACGCTTTGCAAGAAACGACCGAAGTCCGACAGAATAGAAAGTTGGGACTTTGGTGATTGGACTTCGCTGATTGTCAATCGGGTCATAGAAATCGACGTAGCCATTACTGGTTATTTCATCCAATCGGTCCCATATACGTTGGAACATTGACAGGACATTTTTTAGGTTCATAAGATGGGCTCGTCCTTCGGGATATGTGTTAGTGAAGATCAATTGTGGACAATTTTAATACTTACCTTCACCCTTGTCCTGATAATCCTGAACAGAAGTATTGGTCAAGGTGCCCGGCGCTGGATCAGAGACGGCGATAAGGATTGGAATCTCTGCATTGAAGGGTTTATTCCACCACAAAAAACACATGACTAAGCTCAGAATCGCGAGGGCGCCTGTCACCAGCTCGAGCTCAGTCAGTACTAGATTTCCGTCCAAGAAATGAGCCAGGCATAGTACAATAAACCAGTCGGCTTTACTGTGGTCGTTTATACGTGCTTTGGTTATGTCTCAAAGATCAATGTTTCCCGCTGTCTAGACTGTTAAGAGTTTTGTCCATCCAAGAATACTTTTTCGCCTCCCGTTCTCGTGCAAAACAAAGCCCCCCATCTGGAGAAAAAACCCATGTGTTTTGGTCCATCTAAATTTATCTTCCGCAATACGGAGAGCGGTCGCACGATCCCCGGCTGCCAAAGAATCAATTAGAAATCCCATGTAGTCTTCGTCAATAGTTTCTATTTGATGATTTGAGTAATGTGTATAGGTTCTCTCTTTGATGGCTGCCGCTGTGCGCTGTAAGGCTAAGGCTAAGGTAAGGTCAAAAAACAACGACATATATATATATATTTCACTCACCTGAAAACACCCTTTCCATCCTCCGAGCCCCATTCCACTGCCGCATAGCCCAATAAATAATCAACTCTGGCGTGATAATCGCCCACAACATCAATTCGATTCGTCGCAATATTTTCTTCGGAGAAGAATCTTGAGGATCAGGCAGGTTGGGATGAACAGTGACCCATGACGCCGCGAGAATTGTAGCAAGACATGACCAAATGATTTCGACGCGCTTACGAGGAGACAGATCGGGTATATCCGTATCTCTGACAAACAATAAAGGGGATTCGTTGGAGTGGATAGATGAGGCCATAGGGGTAGCAATCCCATGACTATACGCCGAAAGGAAGTAAGGGATAAGCAGTAGAATCATGGATCCTCCAATACTGAGTAGAAGAAACGAGTCGAGTGATGTTCAGCAAAGTATGCCCCTTCCACCCGTCAATCAGTTATAAACATGTTGAGGCATGTTTACTTGGACCTGTAACAGCTCTGTCTATGACAGTTTGCAAACTGACAGTGTCGATAGACAGACCTGACGATCTGGGTTTAAATCCCGACGCCCGTTGCATACCGGATGGGTCCGGGGACGTCATGTGTATCGAACTCACCCTAAAGTCATTACAAAAGCCCTTTGCGATACTTAATAACAATTTCCGTGTCTCCTTCCATAATGTTCTCGCTTGGGACCTCGAGAACTTTCAATCGAATCAAAAGCAAGGCTCGAAAACTTCCAAAGCACACTGAGGACAAATTCATGAACATTGAGACTCGAGGCGACACAATCGGTGCAACGGCTAACGTCTCAAATTTATAGGCATAATGAGTAGTATATTTGGCCCGCAATCGTCTTCGTTTCAGTGGTGAGTGTGACAAACTTTGTGCCGGACGTCTTCGAAATTGAAGTTCAACAAAAGATTCAGAACTGATGCTGTCAATTCTATAGAAAGCAGGATGGAGACCATGATTTACATAAGATATGACTGCAGCCAACACACCGAAATGTCTATCGTCTCTTGTGTCGATGGTGCACCTCATGAACCAGCGTAGCATTATAGATCATCTTCCCCAGGCATGCTGTTTATATACAGCACGGTAGCCTTCGTTTCCGATAAGGTCCTCGAGAATTTATTGAAACGGGCACAATCTTTCCCATAGCGAACCCCGGGATTTTCAAAAATAGGCTAACCATACCGCAGATTGTTCAAAAATACACTGCCATTCCAGCGTTCCCCTTATCAGGTCCATGCAGTGCACTCCCTTCCTTTCACATCTGGAAAATGTGGCATATATATGTTTGCTGTTGATCTGGTTTTCTTCCATTTCTTTCACTGCTCAGGACGACTAGTACCGATAATCTGGTTTTGAACAATGGGGATCCTTCGCCTCCTCTCCTCTCTCTCTCTCGGCTTGTCCTTCGTGCTTGCTACGCCAGTTATCGACCTAATCCCAGAGCCTGCACCTATTCTCAAGCGGTTCACTTCAAGGGCCAACCCAGATGTTAATCTTCGCTTCGTTTCGGACTCTGGCGTCTGCGAAACCACCCCTGGCGTGCACCAAATGTCGGGATATATTGATGTAGGAACTAATATGTCTATGGTATGCTCTTTTCTTTCTTTGGTTCAATAGAATAGATTTAAGAGAGCACTACTTTTTTTCAGTGGTTCTGGTTTTTTGAAGCCCGCAATTCCCCGGAAACTGCGCCGTTCACCCTTTGGCTTAACGGTGGTCCCGGCTGTTCCTCGATGATTGGCCTGTTCCAGGAAAATGGCCCTTGTCAAGTTAACTCTGACGGTGCAACCACCGTACTCAATCCCTTCAGGTTCGCATGCCATTATCTGGCACTAATACAAAGTGTACGGTATATTTACCTTGATTATCCTCAAGCTGGAACAATCTCAGCAACAGTAAGTAAATCTACCACTGTGTATATATGCGCTGGAAAATTAATAAGTTGATAGTGATATATATCGACCAACCCATTGGAACTGGGTTCTCATTCGGGACCGATCCCGTCAATAGTACTATCACCGCTTCTCCCTTCGTTTGGCAAGCTTTCCAAATATTGTTTGAAAGCCAGGAGTTTGCGAAATACCAATCCAGAGAGTAAGCTTTGGATCTACCTTCTTTCGTTGGCTGGAATGAAAATAGTTAAAATCATATTTTTGTTCACTCCCGAGTAGGTTTATCCTGGCTACAGAGAGCTACGGCGGTCATTACGGTCCTGCCATGGTAACGTTCTTCGACCAGCAGAACGCCCTAATCAATGCGGGTAAATTACAAGGAGAGTTGGTAACTGTTAGCGCCCTCATGATCAATAAGTTCGTATTCACGTCTTTATTCGATCATTGATTTTATCTCTCGACTGTCGTATTGATTGGATATTCTTTACAGCGGGTGGTACGATCCCCTCATCCAAAACCTTGCTTATCTCCAATTCGCGACGAATGCGCCTGGTTATGGCCAACTGCAATCCAACAGCGTTTTGCAGAAAATGAACACCTCCTTTTTCGCTCCTGGAGGCTGCAAAGAACAGGAAGAAGCATGCTACGCTGCAGGAACAGGTTCCAATTCTGACACAATATGTCGCAAAGCAGACAATTTCTGTGTACGTCCATCATGACGTCCTACTCGTTGTTTATTCTTTTATCAATCAGTTACCGTAGGTGGAAAATCTCTTTGTCCCAGCTGTAGGAAACAGAGACTCTGACGACCTTCGACAAACATCTCCTGCGTCTTTCCCTCCTGAATTTTATCTCAAATTTTTAGGGAACGCTGCGATCAAGACGAAGATCGGCGCTGAGAGCACGTATAAGGAGTGCACGAATACGCCGGGTTTTTCCAACACGGGTGATGTAGGTGTTTCTTCTTCTTTTACTACTTATAGGAGATGAGACGGATGTCTGACGCGTTTCACGGCAGGATGCGAGGACCCTGCTCCCTCAGCTGGCTGCGTTGGTTGATTCAGGGCTTAGGACTCTCCTTTGGGTGCGTTAACAGCTGGCTCCAGTATCTAGTATCATGCTAAACCTATGCACAGGCCGGGGATGCAGATATCAAGTAAGTCTTGCTCCAAGTCGTGTTTTTTTCCCCCCAATGTTCTAACATCTCGATCCAATAGCTGCAACTGGCTAGGTGGCCACGCTTCAGCTCTTGCCATGAATTGGACCGGTGCAGCCCAACTTGCCGAAACACCTTTCACGAACATGACCATCAACGGAACCTCCGTCGCAGCTATTCAGAACGTGAAGAATTTCTCATTCGCGTATGTTTATTTAATATCACTCGCAATTTTTCCTTCTGTCGTTTTGTGCTAACAATACCCCTTTGCGGTCCTTTAGACGTGTTTTCCTGGCAGGTCACGAAGTGGTACGTTGACACCCTCGATTTCTTGCGCAGTTATTGAATTAAAATTATGTTTCCTGCAGCCTGCCTTCCAACCAGTGGCTGCCCTCGAGATTTTCAGACAAATCATCAACGGAGACCAACTGCACTCGGTCTGAAGCCCAAAATAGTAGAGACAAATAAAACCTAAATAAATCATCGATAACGAACCTGTTAAACCCTTAATTTGGCTGTCTTGTTGAGAATGTAGTCTCAATAAATGTGATATAAAATTTCGGCGAAGAATATATTGGCACGGGTGTAGATAAACGACAATGTTCCATATGTCCGTGATCGAGGCCAGAAGAAACAAGCGTACTCGGAGGTCGTACTCCGTTATAAGTTGTGCCAACTGATAGTTTGCTGAACGACGACCTGAGAAGAAGCCAAGGTGCCTCAGACGCTTATAGCAGGAGTCGTAATGACCTTCACCCACATGTACTATGAAGAATCCAAGGCCTTCAACAGCGGTGTGTAGGGTGTTTGTGGGGTCGGCATATACGTGATTATAATCCTGGAATATCTTCGATGGTATTTTTTTATCCCTCTTCCTCTTCTGGTATAGATATCTTTTTATGCCATACCTTCCAAGGAAACCGTCTCGATACCGCTCGTGATTTGTTCTAACTCAACGTCTCCCCATTTTCTGGCAGGTATCTCGTCAAAACACAGGTGTAGGCTCCATATAACGCACAGAAGCTAATTTGTGCGTTGTTCCAGAGTTTCCACCGGGATATTCGAGGTGAATGGATCAAGCAGGATACGCGAGCGTACACTGCCTGTTGATTGGATTGCAGGAAGTGCTGGAGTGCTAGTGAGTATGGGTTTTGTGAGGATGATGGGAGGGGGAGAGATAGATGAAGGCATCGTCCCACCTTCGTGCGCTGTCTCCTCACGGACCTTTGGAGTCCCACACTGTCTCAACATCGTTGATTCGTGCGTATAGGCATACCCTCTGGGGTGGCAGGTAAAGATTTATAATTAGCGAGGGTTCCATTCCTGAGCAAACAACAAACGGGCTGGGCGGCATCGACGCATGTTGATGCCGAATAGTTACAAAACGTTCCACCAAAAAAAAAGAAAGAAAAAAAGATAGACGAATAACAACCTATTGGATTGCTCACAAAGACGTAGGCAGGCAAAGTTAAAATACAATTGAAATGGCCAAATTCGAATCTTCCATTTGCTTCCATGCTTCAAAATACTACTCTTCGTATCCCTCAAAATTTAACGTGACCGGTTCGGGGGGTTTATAACTGGAGAAAACCATAAGGTCCTGGAGCTGCCCAAAATATATTTTGCGGCTTTGTTATGTACCGATGATGCCAATAATGATGAAACTGGTTCTGTTCGATTAAACAAACGCCTTTCGAATAGAAATCCGTTTAAACAGCCAAGACTCTTAAACGGGTGTTTAAACGGATTTCTATTCGAAAGGCGTTTGTTTAATCGAAACAGAGTGGGTTACGGAATAATGTTGGTTATTTATAGAAGGTGTAGAAATATCGTGACTAAACACAGAAAACAAAAATGGTATGTCAGAACTTTCTTATATAGAAAAGCTCTATTCGGCTTCAAACCGAATAGAGCTCTCCTATATAAGAATGTCGTGTTCAATAACTCTTTCTCAACCCCCCAACATACCGTCTATTCTCTCATGGCCCAGTCCAATGTTCTGCAGTATCGCGTCCCCAACGTTCTAGCCAAATTTCGGTGGCCTGCTTCTCGAAACCAACACTACGAACAAGTAAAAACTGAGACCTTCAAATGGATGTCAAGGTACCCAGATATCTTCAATCAGAAGATTCTTAAGCCCATTGCTGAGCAGAACATGCGTACGTCAGTACTTACAGAGGAATATATGCTTTGATACTAATGTTATCTACGCCGTATGTAGCTCTCCTCACAGCCGAAGTAGTCCCAGCTGACAGGGATAAAGGTATTCACTCAATTTTCAAAATCATACCACACCGCCTACATTTTTTGATGATTAATTTTCATCTGGCAGACATCCTCCGCGCTGGTAGCGATCAAATGATTTTATTTGCGGTGTATGATGACCTTAGCGACGACAATGACGTCGAACTAGCACACAAAATGCATATCGCCATGATAGACGCATTTAAGCATCCAGAAAAAAAGCGCCCTGATGATGAACACGTAATAGGTCGATTGTCACAAGAGTAGGGTTTTAAACCTCCTTTGTTTTTAATTAATGTTGACCCCACTACATAGTCTCATGCTTCTGATTAAGGAATGGATTCAACCGAATTCCCCAGCTCTTGCACGCTTTATTCAGACAATGGATGACTACAGCTCCGCCGTCACCAATGAATGTGGTGATAGGGTCTCTCAAGCTTATATGAAATTCGATGACTACCTGGTCGCACGTCGTGAGACGATCGGTGTCCGAGCGTGCTTCGCTTTGTATGACGCAAAGTTAGACATTCCAGACATGGTTTATAACCACCCCAGCTTCAAACGCCTGAACAATATTGGCATTGATATTATCACAATCTCTAATGTAAGTTATCCTAACATATTCTGTGTACGTGCTAGCGCTTACCAAACATTGTAAGGATATATTTTCTTATGCAAAAGAATACCTACGCTTTGATGGCTCCGTATTCCACAATTCCATCCCAATTGTCATTCAGGAGAAGAACCTTGACATACAGGAGGCAATCGATTTTCTAGAGCGCTATATGCTAGGGCTTGTTGAGCAGTTTATGGATTGCGTTGACAACCTTCCATCATGGGGCCCAGAAATGGACTCCACAGTAAAAGCCTCAGTAGACACTGTTGCGCAGTGGATACGCGGAAATAATGATTGGTCGCGTAATACTGTCCGATACTTTGGCAGTCAGGCTGCCAAGGTTCGTGAAACGAGGATCATGACGATCAATACCTCCGAGGAGTAAGCTATATATATCTACTTAGGACACCCATGCAATTATCGTGGTAATCTAATTGTATATATATACATCAATGATACCTTATCTTTTTTGCTGGTACGTGAATTGTTATTAGACGCCCAGTTCGTCGGCAATATCCGTTTTGTTCGCACGGTGTCTGGCTGGGAAGAGAGACGAGTCACCGGTCACCGGTCATCGACCGTCGGTGACCCTTATATGTATCCATATAAATGTGATTTCTAGTCAGATATCATCATGATCTTGACACACTGGCACCGTATGTGTGGATGCTAGTATTCTAGAGGCCTGCGAAACGTCTAAGGCCGGTAATTTATGTCTTCACTAGTTTCTACGACTACAAACAGTAGCGATCTATCCAAGAGGTAAGCTTAATGCGAGTCCATCAGGCACAGTCTCTAAGAGAAGTGGCATCTCCTGCCAGTGGTGTTAAATCGTTAATGTCGATACTAGTTAAAGCTTTTAATTGATCAGTAAGCCTTCCTATAGGCAAAAAAGAGACAGAAACTCGTTGAAGGATCCCTGGCAGAGAAGCGGATCAGGGGTAAGTTCGACCAGAGAAATAAAAATATGGGGATAAGGATAAGTTGAACAAGGGGAGTATAGTAAAGCGGGAATCGCCGGTTTGATGTACGCGGTCACGCCGACGCGCCCTTGCAAGCTCAGCTCACACTTGTTCATGAATAGCTACGTGTATGATACTTTTCATAACCGCTCGAACTCAGTTGCTCGACCTGATCTAACATCTTTATTGCCACTGAATCCCCACAGATAACAACACCGGGTAAGAAACGTTTTGGAGGGACAAAACGTTCCAAATCCTACAGCGGCGGTTTAAATTTTGTGGGTTACTGGGTGCTAAACATCGGGCGTCGACCGGTGTTCTACTAGTACTTTCTCTCAACGAACATCTTTTAAAATATGCCGGTAATGTTGAATTTTACTCGCTTGGTTGGTAATCGAGCGCCGTAAATTGCTTGGCTTACCCGGCTTATCGTTCACATAAAAACCATTTTATCATATATACTACATATTTTCGTATGTAAATTCCTCGTTCGTTTGCCACGAATGATACCGACCCCCGTTTATTTCAATAGGTAAGTGGTATTCTGGTCAACCCTTTGACGTGGATTGACGGGAGTTTAATTTGTTCTCAGACTCAGAATCTTGCTATCTTTTATTTATTTTTCTTTCCTCCTTTTCTTCTTTCAAACACTTGTGTGGCAAGTAGAAGACATATGTCGACGAGTTCAAACAGACAAATACAAAAAATATACGTACATCCGAGAAATTTTACATAGAGGAGGGGATTTCATATGGCCAACCAGCACACCTGCAGAGAAGGGGCAAAACCGTCGAATCCCAACAGCAGTTGAAATATTCTCCCAAAAGTCAGAAACAAGAACGCCTAAGACGAACGCCAAAACAACTTTGGATCTACCCAATGCTGAACAACAGCCACAATACCCTCCCCCTTAATGTCCTTCCTCCATTTGGTATCGAATGACTTGAAAACCTTGTGGGATTTATACGCAATCTCCAGCCCCGTGAGGCCGTCGATGCTCTTCGCGTTGTGTTCTCGCCAGTATCCTTTCAAGCCTTTCTCAGGGAGGGGAGGGAGGACCTGACCGTCTTTGACTTCGGTTGAAGGGTTGGATTCGTCGAAGCAGCTTGCGGCTTTGATGTCTTGGGACTCTTTCTGGGCTGCCATATCGTGTAATTTCATGCGGTCACATTTAAATTCGAAGAATGGGATCGAATATCCACATGACTAAGGTGGGTGATTAAAATCTGCGCCGATACGTACATAGGTGGGATGAATTAACGTCATGTTTTCTGCAGCCTGCCTTCCAACCAGTGGCCGCCCTCGAGATTTTCAGACAAATCATCAACGGAGACCAACTACACTCCGTCTGAAGCCCAAAATAGTCAAGACAGATAAAACCTAAATAAACCCTTAATTTGGCTGTCTTGTTGAGAATGTAATCTCAGTAAATGTGATATAAATCTTCGGCGAAGAATATATTGACATGGGCGTAGATAATGACAATGTTCTACTTGTCCGTGATCGAGGCCAGAAGAAACAAGCGTACTCGAAGGTCGTACTCTGTTATAAGTTGTGCCAACTGATAGTTTGCTGAACGACGACCTGAGAAGAAGTCAAGGTGCCTCAGACGCTTATAGCAGGAGTCGTAATGACCTTCACCCACATGTACTATGAAGAATCCAAGGCCTTCAACAGCGGTGTGTAGGGTGTTTGCAGTGGGGTCGGCATATACGTGATTATGATCCTGGAATATCTTCTGTGGTATCCTTTTATCCCTCTTCCTCTTCTGGCATAGACATCTTTTTTATGCCATACCTTCCAAGGAAACCGTCTCGATACCGCTCGTGATTTGTTCTAACTCAACGTCTCCCCATTTTCTGGCAGGTATCTCGTCAAAACACAGGTGTAGGCTCCATATAACGCACAATAGCTCATTTGTGCGTTGTTCCAGAGTTTCAGCCGGGATATTCGAGGTGAATGGATCAAGCAGGATACGCGCTCCAGCATGGTCTTTCACTTGACCGTCTGGGGTTACAAGATTCTCGATACTGTTCTTGCTGAGAAACCGGAGGGGTGACATGTGGTCAAGGATACTGTCCGTGGTTCGCTTGTGAAGGTAGCAGCGACAGCCATTTGGCGACATTCTAGTTGTCCCTTCGTCGGCTTCCTGCCAGAATGTGCAAAGTTCTTGCAGTTTTGCTTTGCCAAAAGCTCGCATTTCTTGAGTTAGTCGCATGTTAAGTCGATGAGGATTAGTATTATTCCTTCCTGCCATGATATTCGGTGGGGCCGTAGAAGTTTAATGGACTAGAAGTTGACAGAGATATAAGAGCTCTGGGGCTCTCTGAGGGTTGTCTTTCCAAGCCGAATTATTCCGCTTGCGGAGATTGAACGTTTCGTCCAATATATATCTGCGCGGTGTTTCAACAAAATATCTCCGCCTCTGAAGCGGGTCGCCGTCAAGTTGTTTTTGTTATAACAGGTTATAGTGACCACATACCGTGAGAGGCTGATCGTCTCACTTGGTTGAAAATGCATTGGCACGTATGTGGTCTCTGCAAGATATCATACACATTAATATGCTGATTAATAATGGATCTCCTTTGATTTTAGTTATTACCTCTTGAACTCGTCCTGTGCATCATCGAGTTTTGCCCCCAAGATACTCTCGCGAGTTTTGCACGGGTTAACAGTACTTGTCGCCTAGAAGCAGAACGGTTCTTATACCAAGATGTTACAGAGAACGCTCTACATACTTTGGCCAATTACCCCGATAAATGCAGGCTTGTTCGGCGCCTTGCGATTGAAGTCCAGATATTAGAGGGTATCGAAGATGAGTACGATGAAGAGCGCGATTACAAACATGCATGCACACTCAAAGCGGAACTTTTGGATGCCTTCGCTAATATGCCGTTTTTGCGGGTCTTCAAACTTGTGGACAACTGTTCCCCATGGATTGACGAATTCCTAGATCAATGGGTAAAGGATCTGACTGATCTAATTTGGTTTGTGACCTTTGGCCTTGAAAACATGGACCACACTGACGAGGTATAAAACAATGCAGTCGTGGCGACTTTAATCATTTGCACACCCTTTACTGCAACCTTGTCGGCTTCGACATTCCGCGAATTGTCCAAGCAAGACCGACATTGAGGATATTATCTGTGGAGATTGAAGCACAAGAACGTCGCCGCAACCTGGTGGCATCTCTTCGCGAGCTCCAGCACCGTAATGCTGTTCCCAAGCTCCCAATAGTCATCACTATCAAATCAAATGGCCTCCAGAAACTAGTGTTATCTGATCTTACGATATATCCTATCCTGTATTCCTCTAATGTCATCACATCGATCCACAGCACATTGAAAGAAGAGTTTGCCGCAGGATTTGGCTACTCTTCAATGAAGCTAGATTCGAACATTATCACAGCACTCACCGTTCAACTTGCTGACTCAAACACCGATACAATCGATCTTTTCAGGCTCATGGAGAATATGGCATCTGTGTTTCCTAACATCTCCAAACTTACTTTTGCCTCTCAGGTCGCATGCGAATTTGTGGGTCACTCGTACACGTTATGTAGCAGTATATTCTAACGCTGACATGGGAGCAGGATACGGACTATGTAAAGAGAATCCTTCCTCTCTTCCCCAAGCTGGAAAGGCTCCGCTTTGACCTGTGGGTACGATACTGGTTGGCAGGCGCTAGTCCCGACACTCAGATCCTTCGAGAACAAGCGATTGCTCCATGCAATGTTAGAGAAACACAGGCAAGGAATTGGGGTTCCGTTGCCCCTAATCTGACGACGATATATTTCATAAGTGGGCAGCACGTAACAAGAAAGGAAAGGGGCTCTAACGACTGGGTCTATGCTAGAACAACTAACATGCACACCGAGTGGAAAGACTTCTTCGCAAGATGCATGATAACCCATTCTCATTTTTTGTAGCATGCATTACTGTGAATTATGTGTTTCTTGACGCTGTTCCGGCCTTGGATCAACAGTGCACTTTGGCAGTTTTAGAGTATCGCAAAATTTAATTCGAGAATAAGTAAAGAGTCCAATTTCCGAGTCGTTGGCAGTTAGTACTTGGGAGTGTCAATCGGTCATGATCATACTTAGGCTATCACTATGACGAATGTTCTAAGAACAGGATTCCAAATATCGAGAGAAAGCGACGAGTTTACAGCATACAGCAGTGAACCATAAATGAGTAAGTAATGGTCTTTATAATCTGCTCCTTTCATCCTTCATCCGAATGGATCATCGATCCATCTAACACCACTATTAAAGATCGTTTACAATGTTAGAACAAAGTCAAAACAAAAAACTGGTTGACCAAGTCACCAACCTGTAGCGAGTGCACACCCATGTGTCGGGGATGGCTAACTTTAAAACGTTGTGAGCCAGAGCCTGATCCATATCCACGCATGCGCCTTTGGTTATCAAGACATCACGATAGACCTGGCCGAAGGATTTCACGAATGTGAGTGTCCCATGATCCTGAATATAAAGGAGTCAATTAAATATAAGTAGAGCGACACGGGAAATCGCTCCTGACAAGAGATGCGACGGTAGCGCTCGCTGGCGAAGCGACGGAAATGCTACCAGTAAGCATGTCCAAGATAGTAGCGACGGAGAGTTGTATTGTGAAGCTGTGCAAACTGACTAGTAGAGAGCGAGTTAATCCACTGAGGAATAGAGAAAAACAATCTTTGCCTTTATAGATTTTAGAACCCTTGAATAAGCTTTTTGGGACGTCTCATGTGCATCGAACGTCGTTTTACCATTTCCTGTGACTTCTTCTAGAACGGTACGAGGATCAAGAGAAAATTAACGCGTCAGAAGCTAGCCAGACGGTCAATCACTAATGGATAACCACGAGAAGCGTTCTCAAATGCTGCAAAGAGTGGATTTAGTAGATTCTCTCTCTGCTACCCTACTACTCTTGCTACTTACGATAAATCCAAGTCTTCTTGACCTTTCTATACCCTGAGGACCTTGATGATTCAAGAAGTCGCAATACGTATGATCAATTAAATTATCTCGTGTCTCCTTGCCTCATTCTAATATTCATCACGGATCGCGACCAATTTCAATAAAATGAAATGACAAAGAAATATGGAAAGTAACTACCCTTGAGATACATGCACAATTACCTCTTCGCCGGGCTGACGACTGACATGGCCAGCGCTCTTGCGTCTAGCGGCGGGTTTCTGCATCGACTGTTATCCTTCAAGCCTCACCTCAATTATACGGTACGGTGACGTTCTGACCAAGTTCTGACCTGTTCTGACGCGTCATTGATGTGTTTGATGGTACGTAAATCCTGCGCCTCGGACATGTCGGACGTGGCGAAAAAAGCCTGGGCCCTACATTCGTGGTGTGTGGATGACCACAATCGTAGCAACGTGGATATCCACGCCGCCACTGTAACGGGCAGCTAAAACTTCAAATTTCTTGGTATTTCTTGAAAAAGTCAGAGCCTAGAAAATTATATCTTGTGTGTCTTGTGGCTTGTAATAAGCGACACAATATCTCGGAGTATCGGCGCCTGAAAACCGCGATTTCTCGTAGGGCAGATATTGTCCTCCGTGTCTCGGTGTCTGATAGCCGCGACCTCTTGAAGGACAGAAATTATCCTCAATGTCGCGGCGCATGATGGTGAAGGTCACATCTGACCCTCTGCTCACTCGGGGGGCTTTCGTAGGCGGACAATTGGGCCACAGAAATCGCATTGAACGAGGTTCGAAATCCGGACCTCCTCCAGTGCACCGAGTTCTATGGTGTCAACCCCGTTTATCCAACTTGGCCATGCCGAGGGCAACAAGAATTTGTGTTACCTGGACCACATACCCTCACAATTGAGACGTAAGCGCGTGACCAGCCGCAGAATGGATGGCGACTCGTGCAGAACCCAAGTTCCTCCAGAATATCGGGTTTACCGGGGGAGACTCAGTCCCCAGAGAACGGGAGACAAGCACGTGCGGTTATCCTTCTAAACCAAACAAGGGCATCTTCGCAGCCGAACTTTGCCGTGGCTACCGATCTGGCACCGTCATTCAGTGGCCGTCTCAATCTAGGTCAACAAGAAAAAGAAAAAAGACCTGAAGACGCTGAGATGCGTCTTCAGGCAGGTGTGTTTGACTCATGTACTCATTATACCTTCCGATTGAGCATGTTAGCAATACACTTGATTTTTGTACTTTTTACTTTTTATTTTTATTTTGCTTCAACAATAATGTTACAATATTCCCGCTCTTCTTGACGGTAGTGTTGCCACGGTTTGGTCCGGTTCCGGTTAAACCGAAAACCAGACCGAAAACCAGACCGATTAAACCAGACTGCTGTGCTGACGGTTCTCACGATCCCGTTAAGCCAATAGCATGGTTCCAACCGGTCACGAACCAGTCAGACCATTGATCGACTTCCAAATCAGGAACCCATCGGATAATTCCATCCTCTCACCATTTCCTTCATATATTATTTGTAAATTTATGTATCTTCCAACTATTTAAACTCCAACTGCACTATGGAATAAATCAAACACCTGTAGTATTAGAATTTGGCATCATTTTCTGCGTTTCTACTTCAACCACATTTGATATTTATATTTAGCAACGCATCACGCTATTGCTGACTGTGACGTAGCCTGTTGTGTGACAGTCCAAATTGGGCTCGGATGGCCAGTCCGCCCAAACTATTGGATAAGCATTCCCACGTTTTGACAGCTGATCCGCCATGCCGATTGACATAGACTGTCAAAATTTTGTAGAAGCCGTCAAAGAAGCCGTCAAAGATGGTTTGGGGGAAATTAAGAAGGTTTGCCTGCCGAGACGGCCTGGGATTGCGGAACTTTCATTTTGTCGAAGTCCCTTCGTAGCATATGGGCCCCGGGGGTACATATATTGAATACGATTAAGGGCTATGCTATAATATATGTTTTCTTTTCTGAATAGTATAACAGACCTCTGTGGGGTGCTTGACTTATTATTAACTGCCACATAATAGGTTGTACACAGAATTTAAGCCAAAAGCCAAGTCAACGTTGGAGCAGTCCAGTATGCAGCTGTATGGCGTAGCTGGGCTCGGAAGCGCGTCTAGCAGCCTCGCACGATGGCAGTAATGGGCAAAGGATGGAATGGATTCGGCTATGTACGCGTCGGGGTCACATAGAGTCTGTACACGATCTAATCTAATCAGACCGGTTGCACTGCCACAACGTTGCGTTGGGAAAATTTCAGTGCTTGTTGGAATAAAAAAATGGCTTGATTGAGAATCGAACACTGTGCTACTAAGACGCACGAGAATTATGAGTTGCAACGACTACAACCACTGATCTAACACGTCTTATTTTTATTGCTGTTTGACGTCGTCACGGCGGATGCGCCTTTCCGCTTCTTTGAGTCGCAACTGATGTACTGTTGCTGAAATCCGAGTGGAAGTATTTTTTTACAGTAAGTATGACAATATAAACCTATATAAATGCCATATTATAAGGAAAGCGTGTTTTTCAACACCCATCCTCCTAGATCAGGACTCAGTCGCTCAATAGGCAAGGCTATGATCTGGCCCAACGGAGTTGAATATCTATGGGATTCCGCCTCTCATGCCGAAAAATGCCGCATCTTCTCAGACGGGATTCCCTGTCACGTCGCGCCAAAGAAGCGGTTCTGTCAGGAAATTAACGTGGGATTGCTTATCCAATAGTTTGGGCGGACTGGGTTTTCATTGGGCTCAGGCGATTCGAAGTCGACTCCAAATGAACCTTACAACGCAGGCAAGATTATTCTTCTTAAAAGTATGAAATGTTTTTTATATAATTTCTTAGAGTTATTCTAATGCTTGACATATGTTTTTCACTAATAATGACATGGATATGGTTGGGATATGCATCCTTTACCTTTTTCCAAAGAACATGCTTCTATATTTGGCAAAAATACATACGGTTTGACCAGTTTAAACTGTCAACCGACCGGACCGGACCATTTTTTTCCGGTTTACCACAGTCTGGTCTCTAAATAGACCGTAAACCGTCGAAACCAGACCATGACCGGACTAGACCGGACCACGGCAACACCACTTGACGGCACCTTAGTCAATAATTAACTACACTTTATAATTGCTAGAAATCAAATTACTAAGTTATCGGCACTACCAGTGACAGCTTTCGGAGCATAACAAATAGACGGGAACGTTAATGCAAAAGTATAAAATTTTCCTTAGGACCTCTCTTAGACCTTTCCACCTCTAAATTGTGTGTTTTACAATAGTTTATATGCCTGTAGTAAGTTACTGAGATGAACATGTACCATAATGCATGCGAAACAAGGTAAATAAACAGGCAAATAAAATTTCATGGCTCGTTTTGTGACCCTTGGTCCTTGCCGTTACAATGCCGAGCGGGCAATCGTCTATATATGGATGTGATTTTACATGTATCATGTGAGTCTCCAGAGACAGTCTCCCCCGGTAACTCAGATGTTCTCAGTTCCTCAGTTCCTGCTGCCTGCAACAACACTTCATACGACGGTCGGCCATAGGTCTGACTCATTGAAACGGGCGTCTACTCGCTTTATATGTGCGCTACTACTTTCTCTTGAATCATACCCGAATCACATGTGAGTGTTTGTGAATCCTAAGTTTTGGGTCCCAAACTTCCCAGCATAGATCGTATTAAAGATATAACGTCCCCTGTCGCTTATTGAGCATAACGTCCTCTTTTCGTCTTGTATATGCCCAAAGCACATGCAAAAAATGCGACACGCTGGCCCATACTTCCGATAAGGGAGTTATACTTGTTTCATCGGAATAAACGACCTTTTGATGACGATTTTTCTCATGCTAAATACTCAACTTTCAAAAATAGGACACTGGTATGGAAAGAAGAGACTAAAATATCACCTCCCCGCGTTTCCCCTTATCATAACCACGCGGGGTTCACCTTCTTGCAGCGTTCCCAGTTATTCTGGAAAATGGGCAGTGTCGTGTACATAAGTGCGGTAAACGTCTAAAAAATGCTTTGCTTCCCTCACCACCGCAAAAAATATTTCTCTGGCACGGTTGCATAGTGCTGAGTGTGGACAAGCGCAATGGGTCTCCACTTCTTCCTCACTTCCGTTTTCCTCAGCGCGTTATTTGTGCTGGGACTAGCTTCACCAGTAGCTGATGTCTCTCCTGTCCCAATAACTGCCTTGACACGGTTCACATCGACGAACAACCCAGACATCAACCTTCGTTTCGTGTCGGACTCGGGGGTCTGCGAAACCACCCCTGGGGTACACCAGATGTCCGGGTATATTGATGTCGGGACAAATATGTCTATGGTACGAGAATTAATATTTATAAACATTCGAGCTGAATAACGATTTGTTGAAGTGGTTCTGGTTCTTCGAATCCCGCGAATCTCCAGAAACGGCACCGTTTACTCTTTGGTGAATAAATTTTTGCCATCCTCTCTTGCAACAGAGACTCAAGCATAATCATTTTGCTCCAAAGGCTTAATGGAGGCCCTGGTTGTTCTTCAATGATTGGTCTTTTCCAGGAGAATGGCCCTTGTAAAGTCAATCCAGATGGTGAAACCACAACGCTCAATCCGTTCAGGTACGTTCTCATACTATGCATAACTTGCTTAATTGACTAGTTGACGCGCTCCTTTACAGTTGGAATAACATCAGTAACAGTCAGTTTCTTTCGTCGAATTGCGAGAATGAAGCACCACTAATAAGACTTTGTACAGTGATATACATCGACCAGCCAATAGGCACCGGATTTTCTTTCGGAAACGATACAGTAAACGGCACCATCCCTGCTTCTCCCTTCGTATGGGAAGCTTTCCAAGTCCTTTTCGAGAGCAAAGAGTTCGCGAAATATCAATCTAGAGAGTGAGAACAAACCCGTGTCGTCGTGGAGTCAAATTGATTCTTATATACCTTTTGGGGTGCAGGTTTATTCTAGCGACTGAGAGTTACGGAGGTCATTACGGTCCTGCCATGGTCACATTCTTCAATCAGCAAAACGCCCTGATCAACGCCAACAAACTCAAGGGAGAACTGATTAACGTCAGCGCGCTCATGATTAACAAGTGCATACAACCAATTTATTATGACCCGGATAAGATGCTAACTCATTCCCTCGTAGTGGGTGGTACGACCCTCTGATCCAGAACAAGGCCTACCTCGACTTCGCCACCAACGCGCCTGGATATGGCCAACTACAGCCCGACGATGTCTTGCAACAAATGAACGCATCGTACTTTGGCCCGGGTGGTTGCAAAGAAATGGAAGAAGCATGCTATGCCGCTGGAACAGGACCAGAATCAGACAAAATTTGTAAAAAGGCTGACAATTTCTGCGTATGTATCTCTAATACGTGTTCCATTTTCCGGCTAAATATTTTTATAAGGTCGAAAACCTCTTCTTCCCGGCCGTTGGCGATCGTGACTCTGATGATCTGCGACAAAATTCATCTGCATCTTTCCCGCCCGAGTTTTACCTCAATTTACTAAAGTCAAAGAAGATAAAAGCAAAGATCGGGGCGGAAAGCACTTACCACGAATGCGCGAACCCACCTTTTGATTTATTTACAACCACTGGCGACGTGCGTAGTACCTTCTTACGTTAGTCTACAAAAAAATTAATATACTAATAATATGGTTTAAAAAGGATGCAAGGACGCTGCTTCCACAATTAGGCGCATTGGTCGACTCGGGACTGCGAACACTTCTCTGGGCAGGAGACGCTGACATAAAGTACGCTTTCTTCCGACCCCATCTCGACCACAGTTCTCTAATTTCTTTCTGGCAGTTGCAACTGGTTAGGCGGCCATGCCTCGGCGCTCGCGATGGAATGGCACGGTGCAAAACGGCTAGCGAACAAACCGTTCAAGAATATGACTATCGATGGTGTACCTGTCGCTGCTATTCAGAACGTGGATAACTTCTCGTTTGCGTAAGTCCCCGCCCTTGCGTATTTGTAGGGTTCGCTCCTATGCTCACTTAACTCTCTTCAGTCGTGTTTTCCAAGCTGGACATGAGGTTGTGAGTCTGCTTTCTATCAACTAATTAATTTCAATTTGTACGATCTGACTATTATTCCATAGCCTGCCTTCCAACCTCAGATAGCCTTCGAGATATTCAAGCAGATTATTAACGGGAAGAAATTGCACTCGGTGAAAACTTGAGACTCGGGCCTCGACGTTACCTTGCTCATTACAACTAGAAATTTAAATATGTACGCCTACAAAATCGGAAAGAAATAAATTCTTGTGTCCCTCAACTGTACATCAACATATACTAAGTCAGGGACCCATATATTTTCATAGATAAATTAAAATATCAGTGGTAACAACAGCAATCGTACACAAGGCAACACAACCAGAAATTACAGAGACATAGTCGAATGGAATATATTCATGCTTTCGCTTTGCTGTTCCCATCCGTTTTTCCACTCCCGTTCGCAATGGCACTTCTTGAAGCTTTCAACTCGTTCAAATAATGATGCGCCCTGCCCAACATCCAGATTGGGAACGAGAACTTGAAGTTGGGGTACGCAATCGCACATGTCTTGTTGAACACGCCCTCGATGGCTTCTTGCGGCCATGATCCATCCTGAAATGATGGGAAACCAGTCAATTGAAAACGAGGGAGAAAAATGGAGGATATAGCGCACCGGTCGTTGCCTACTCATAACGAGTTTCACACCCTTCTCGATAGGCTCAGCTAATGGGTATCTAGCATACATGAGCGCCATCACAGCCCAACATGTTTGTACGGCTTGGGTATCTTTATGCTCGACCCACTCGCTCCTCTCGCACGACTGTAGAGAGAATCAAAAATCAACAACGTTATCCTCTGATCCCTAAATTGTCATACCTTGTAACTCTCGCCCCATCCACCATCCTCCCTCTGGTGGCTCAAGATGAATTCACATGCTCTCCTAACAACACTGCTGTTTTCATACGTCTCTCCAACGAGCGATAGACTCTCCAACGCAAACTGCATGGCGTAGGTGAAGCAGATTCCCCAGGATCCGACCCAACCGCCTTCAGGCGTCTGTTCTGAGTGCAGGTATTTGATGGCGCCTTTGATGGTGCGACTGTTAAATTGCGAAAGGGGACATGGAGTGTAAGCAAAGAATAAGGCAAGAGAAAAATACACGTACTCGATGGTTTCCTTCCTATAATCCGGGAAATGTTTCCTAAAGATGGCCAACGCGGTAATAACCGACGTTGTACATTCTGGATAGCAATATTCAATCATGATGTTGCCTGAAATCCAGGAAAAGTGGTGAGCTTTTTCTGCTTCAACATGCTGTAAGAACATTATTTATTCACCGAACACCTCTGCAGGGTTCAACCACTCAAGCCATTGAGGACCTCTTACCAGCTCATAGCTGGCAAAACCACCATTGGGATTCTGCAGAGTGAGCATGACATCTACGGCTTGGCACATGCGCTCTTTTGAGATGAGTTTGGGGGTATAACTGCAGAGAAGAAATATGTTAGTTCGCAGGAAGAATAATCAAAGGAACTGTGATAAATTGTGTGCACTTACTCAAGATTGAATTGAAGGTACATAGACGCTTTGAGACCCTCGCCAGTACAGTCACTAACCGTGTATCCCTGCTCCGTCGTACTGTACTCATATCCATAAGTTGATGTCAATTTACTGACAGGAGAAAATCGATTACCTGAAACCCCAAGCGCCCTTGGTCGTATGCCTATAACTTTCCTTGAACCATTTGGGGTCACTCCTGATCTGTGCCTGGTCCAGCCACTCCATCGCCTTCACCAGACTTTCCTTGTTCTCTTCCTCCTGCGCCAAACCCGTCTCGACCAGCGCCTGGGCAATGAAACCCGTATCCCACAATTGACTTCCATTGGTACCACACATCATCATTCCCTCCGCGCCCATCCACATGAAATCTTGCCTGCGAATATCATGCATCTTGTACGCATGGCTCTCTTTTCCATCGGCGTAAGCGCGCGCCACAAGGTTGAACATCTTCGACACGGGCGCCAAAGTCTGGTACCCTGTATTGTCGTCCTCCATGACGATAAGGTCGTATGCGCGTTTGACTGCGGCGCGTCGGAGAGGGGGGAATGAACACAACTCATACGACGAAAGGACAACATTGAGCATGTCGAAGAGCTTTGAGTGTGGTGAGTACATATCAACTTCATGCACGTTGTTTCGCTGTGCGGGCCAATATATGGAGTAATAGTCTTGTGGATAGAGTTCCTAAGTGTTTTATTAGGCGATAAAGATTTAACAAACGGGAGCAAAATACCTCTCTCAGAGACAAAATAAGATCGTTTTCTTCCATTTGGAACTTGACGCCGTACAAGTAACTCATAGGCACGTATACAGTGCGCACATGAATCCACCATTTGTGAGGATGAAATGGGACCCAGTCGGGGAGCAACCTAAAGGCGGTCAAATACCATGCATAGTTTGAACTAAAATGAAATTACCAGAGTTCTGGAGGGACAGGGTTGTTTCCGGCCCAATCATAAACGTTAAGGAGGGATAACCAGAACTTCCCCCAAGCTGGGATGGACGTAGCACCACCTATATGTGTATATATACGTCAGTAAAGTGCATGCTTTGGATTCTCCAGGAGAAATTGTCGAGAAATATCAGGTGGCTAACTTCATTGAACCTCGAATACTCTCGTTCCGAGACGCGATTAGCACGGCCTCTGGAGGCTCGGGAACAGGAAAGAATCGAGACATGAGACTGGAGAAACGTTACACACCAAGTTCATGCAGTTTGCCTCGGGCGCGTACGCAGACAGGGTGGTCTTTGTCGACACCCAAAATACGCAGGGCAGTGTAATTCAGGGCAGTACCGAATACCGTAGAATGACCCTCGACGTGTCTAGTCAACCCAAACAGTTCAGTCTTTCTTCTTCTAAAGAAAGGAACAATTCCGACTCACATTCCCCATCCACCATCTTCAGGATTCGCGCGGTTCATGAGGTACCTGATCATCTCGAGCCTCTCCTGAAGCGTGAACCCCATTCCACTGACATACGAGCCTATGACCAGACCTGGAAGTAGGAACATGGGGCCTCCATATTCACCTGCCCAGTGGCCATCGTGGGACTGCAGGTGCTTGTAGAACTTGTATCCGTTCCGGGCTGCGTCCAAAGGGTCTTTAGGAGGAGGCAGGTCGGGCATTGTCTGTTGCGACATGGGATTTAGTTGCGGGATAGAGGCGAACAGCTAACTGGCTTACAGTTTTAAGACCTAACCAAAACCTGTCTACCTCGTTCTGAGGCCAGTCCTCCATTTCCTTGTCGGTGTGCAGGTAGTGCCATGTGTGCCTTCCGCCGTCGTTCACGAGTAACCTCCACCGTGAGTAATCAGTGAAAGTCTTTTCTGGCGTCGGAGGAATATTCAACACGTTCCATGCTGTCCCGGACATGATTTTGTGATATGGTTGAGAAAGAGTAAGGTTTCGTACGTTTAGTGGTTAGTACATCTTACGATTTCTGAAATATAACAAAAACCTATTTATGAATTTGATGCATGTCATTTATGGGCTTAGCCGAACCCTAACCTAACTCAACACGCCTATCAACAAACACGGTCAGCATTCAGGCCACTTACTGGTAACTGAACTCTCTAAAAGCGTTCCTTCATTACCACAAGCGCTCGTTCAGCGCTTACCACTACTTGCCTAATACCCCACACTAAATAACGATGTCAATCCGTGACTCGAATGTGATTATCATCGAGGTCAGCAAAACTACCGTCAAGGCAGGCCTAGGCCTCTTTGAACTCCTCAAAACACCTACAATCGTGCGTGTTCGTGCATCGAACGCGTCCATTGACTCACATATCCTTCCATACACATACTTCAATCTTTCCAGGAAATTCCTGCCCGCGTAGGCCTCCGACGCACCGCCCTGCAAGATGGAGACTCTCGGGTAGTCAACAACAACGGTCAATTAGAACTCGCACCAACAGCTTCAACGAGTCGCGCGACTTCTGCGCTACCAACAGCATCAGTTAAGGACTACCTCGTTGGCTCTCAGCTTGACGAAGCTCTGGCCAATGGCCAAGACTTGGTAATCTCATGGCCATTCGCAGATGGAAATGTGAGTGACTGGACACAAGCAGAAGCTATCTGGTACGTTTGTTTTCTCATGCCAAAAAACGGCTGGATAGATTCATATCTTGAACAAACAGGAAATACATCCTCTTTAATCGTTTACAACGGCGTCGCGTGCAGAACGAATCCCCCGTGCTCTTTTCCTTCCCCTGCGGTGCCTCCCGTGACACCTATGAGCGTATCTGCCAAATATTCTTCGAGCGGTTCAATGTCGCAGGTTTTGGCATCCTCGAACGTCCCATGGCTCAGCTATACGCCGCCAACAGCCTCAGCGGCGTCGTTGTCGACATCGGTGAAGAATCCACTGACATTACGCCCATATACGATGGCTTTATCATCCACCATACCCGCACGAGCGTGCCACTAGGCACCAAGCATTGTACTGCATATGTCGCGTCCCTGCTTCGCGCCAATCAATTTGTCATGAACGCTTTATCACCCCCGGAAAACTCTCTCTCGCCAGAGGCTTTACAAACTGCTCTTGTGGAGCTAGTTGAGCAGCTATGGAAAGACGACCACATTAAGATCCCTTCAGACGGCGAAACAGCCGTGCCTGAAGACGAAGGAGTCATGGACATCGCTGCCATCGTCGTCGCCGGGAAAGAAAAAGCTGTCATTGAAAGCAACCTCAAGAAAAAGAACGCGCAGAGCAAACCCACCGAGGCGGACAAGAAGCGCGAGAGGGAGATCGAAGCGATGGACTTGATCACGGTGCAGTTCCGCGAACATTCGTTGACGATTGGCAAGGAGCGGCATAGGTTCTGCGAGCCGCTTTTCGACCCGTCATTGTTGGCCGGTTTGGATGTGACAAAAACTCTCAATGCGGACGATGATAAACCACTATTGACCTTACAAGAAGCCGTAGGAAACGCCGTCACCCAGACGGATGTGGACCAACGTCAATATATCTGGCAAGGCTTATTTGTGACTGGTGACATCACCAGGCATGTAAGAGGCGAGTCTTTCCTTTCTATTTGTGGTCTTATCTCTTTTTTTTCTCCCGTCTCAAAATATATCTCAACCATATCTCCAAATAGGCATCGGCATAGCTCTCCAATCCCGACTCGCAAGCTTCATCAACAGTCCCGAGCTGATCAGCGACGTCCAGTCGCGCGCTATTCGTGTGCTCTCCGTGCCCGAATACTTTGCAGAGTACCGCGAGACGGGCAACGGGTACGCAGCATTCCTAGGGTCAAGCATCACTGCGAAGGTATGTATGAACTCTGGCACTCATATGTAAAATTTACTCCTCACCTTGTTTACTCAACAGATCATATTCAACGAATCGACTGGATCTAGCTTCGTAACAAAAGCGGGTTACACGTCGAAAGGCCCACACGCAATTATCGAAATGACCCCTTCGTTACTGTAATGATACTGACATTGTTTTATATTTCTTTCTTGAATTTATTGTCTCGACGCGCCGCCGCCTCTATCTCATCCCTCCATTCGGGAAGAATGAATTAAGTGTTTTACAAAACCAAACCATGTGACATTTTCATTAGTGGTTCGCGGCTCGCCCAACAAAATGGCCAGAGAACTGGGGTTCGCGGTTCGCGGTTCAAACGTTCAAGGTTCGGCAATCATCACTCCCAAAGAATGAGACTTCCTGCTCTCTTGGCCCTTCAAACGAAATATCCCGAACGGGACAAAAAATGTCGGTTTTTGCCCCAGTTAACAAAAACAATCCAAGTCTCGCAATGCTCGTGAAAGGGTACAGGCGATTAATTTCAAAAACTACTACTAGCGAATGTATAGGTACATGCGCTATACACTACCGTATAATATACAGCGTACTTGATGATCGTTACGAATTTGGACTTTCATCTTGCGGAATTTAGAGCCTACAGCACCAGACCACGATCCTCAGGTGCCCCAAACTTGGCAACAAAACACACCTCTCCATATACGAAGTCCAAGGTTGCCTCGTTTCCATATGCAATGTATGGACTTCCGAACTTGTTACGGGTTTCCCGAGGCTTCATCCACGCAATTGGAAAGAAGTTCTCCGAGTCACACCCAGGTATATCTTCATAGTCATCTATGCTGTCGCCATAGTTGTAAACTAAATTACCTCCAAGGTTTTCGAGATAAGCCAGGATGTGGTGATCTTCAAGTGGGTCGCCGTGGTTGATCAGAGCGGGTAACTTCGTGAGCAAACACATCACGTTCTTGGACCGACGAGAGCGTGGTTCTTCTTCGTATACTGCGCGAAGGGATAATCGTAGTCCGATTTGGTGACACATAAGCAGTATAGCAGCATCTGCTCCTTTAAGACGTGACACAATATTTTTCAGCTGTGTCGTTGACGGATTGACGGGATACACATGAGTCAGGCCAAATCCCAAAAATCCACCATCAGGCAGAAACTCTGGGTTAGATAATATGTCTTTGAGAGAGCTCTTCAACGATGCCAGTTCTTCAATTGACGCAGACGGAACAAGGGAAGAAGCCTTGTCGTCCATGAAAAGGGTGTAAGTCAAAGTAACGCGATACCCAGATGTCACTTCGGCGACTTCATGTTCAACATCGCTGAAGAACGCAACAAATGCACTTTGACCAGCAGAAGCCGCCTCAGCAGTATCGACCTCGTTTTCCTGACCCTGGTGGCGGAAAATAAGGGAGCCACCTTCGTGTTTTGTGGGTAATACTACAACCAGTGATCCAACCACCGTATCGTTGCGTGGAGTGTCCACGTGAGATTTGAAGAACGATCCTGGGCCTGATGAGGTATGAAGGTGATATATCAACGAAAGCAACTGTGGGGAGAATAACGCACCATATATGTTAAGCTTGTAAAGCTCTGCTTCAAGCACCGCTTCAGAGTTCAATTTTCCCGCTTCAGAGTTGTTCATGGCTTTAGATGAGAATTATCAGAGGAGTTCTTTTACCCTTTTATCTTTGGTACGCGCAGAGACGATGCAAATTGGTGTTTGGGATGGTGAGAAAAAGTTTATGAGTGTGGGAAGTTTCCCTTGTGGTGCTTGAAGATGATTCGAACTCCAATTAAAAGTCCGCTTCAACCTTGAGAAACTGCAGACACTCATCAAGAAGCCTATACACGATGCAGAGAATTAGTACTTGACAATCGATTCACTAGTAGTCGCTTCTGGGTGAGAAATCTAAGAAAAAGGTTGCTAGAGCTAGTGGTTCGTAGGGTTAGGAGTGTGTTGCACACTGGCGCCAGTCACTGAGTCGAGTCGAGTCAATAGAGAAAACATCCTCTTCGAAGCTGCTTTGGCCGTTTTTTTACACAGTAGTGAGAGTGTTCGAGTTGAGTCATACGTAGTTCGTATGTAAATACTAGTCAGGAAGAAAGAAAGATTATAGTAATTGCAAGGCCCGTGAGAAAAGTATGGTCGAGTCACCGTCGACCGACCAAAGAACTCCCACGGTGGAGCATCTCATTCACCATGACGTGCACAGAAACCCGCCACTAGACGCAATAGCGCTGACTATGCCAGTCGTCAGCACAGTGAAGAGGTAATTGGTAGTTACTTTCCAAATTGGTCACGATCCGTGATGAATATTAGAATGAGGTAAGGAGACACGAGATAATTTATTGATCATACGTATTGCGACTTCTTGAATCATCAAGGTCCTCAGGGTATAGAAAGGTCAAGAAGACTTGGATTTATCGTAAGCAGCAAGAGCACTACTGGCTAGGTAGCAGAGAGAATCTAAATCCACTCTTTGCAGCATTTGAGAACGCTTCTCGTGGTTATCCATTAGTTATTGACCGTCTGGCAAGCTTCTGACGCGTTAATTCTCTCTTGATCCTCGTACCGTTCTAGAAGAAGTCATAGGAAACGGTAAAACGACGTTCAATGCACATGATACGTCCCAAAGAGCTTATTCAGGGGTTCTAAAATCTATAAAGGCAAAGATGGTTTTTCTCTATTCCTCAGTGGATTAACCCGCTCTCTACCAGTCAGTCTCCACTGCTTCACAATACAAATCTCCGTCGCTACTATCTTGGACATGCTCACTGGTAGTATTTCCGTCGCTTCGTCAGCGAGCGCTACCGTTGCATCTCTTGTCAGTAGCGATTTCACGTGTCGCTCTACTTATATTTAATTGACTCCTTTGTATTCAGGACGATCATGGCACACTCACATTCGTAAAATCATTCGGCCAGGTCTATCTCCTGCCAAATCTTGATGCCAAAGGCGCATGCGTGGATCAGGCTCTCGCCCGCAACGTTTTGATGTTAGCCATCCCCGACACATGGGTGTGCACTCGCTACAGGTTGGTGACTTGGTCATCTATTATTATTATTATTTGACTTTTTTCTAACATTGTAAACGATCTTTAATAGTGGTGTTAGGTGGATCGATGATCCATTCGGATGAAGGATGAAAGATGGAGATTATAAAGACCATTACTTACTCATTTATGGTTCACCGCTGTATGCTGCCAGTGTAAACCCGTTTTCTCTCGATATTTGGAATTATATTCTTAGAACATCCCTCGTAGTCATAGCCCCATGATCATGACCGATTGACAACCCCCCCCCAGTACTCAGGCCTCGTATGAAATTGTCAATGACTCGAAGATTGGACTTATTACTGATTCTCGACTTAAATTTTGCCATCCTCTAAAAGTGCCAAAGTGCACTGTCGATCCAAGGCCGGAACGGCGTCAAGAAATAAATAATTCACAGTAATGCATGCTACAAAAAAATTAGGATGGGTTATCATGCATCCGAATGCGTAGAAGTCTTCCTGCTCGGTGTCCGTGTTAGGCATGCTAGCATAGACCCAGTGTTTAGAGCCCCTTTTCTTTCTCGTCACACGCTGCCTACTTATGAAAGATATCGTCGTCAGATTAGGGGCAACGGACCCCCAATTCCTTGCCTGTGTTTTTCTAACCCTGCATGGAGCGATCGCTTGGTCTCGAAGGATGTCGGTGTCGGGATCACAGCCTGTGATCCAGTATCGTACCCACAGGTCAAAGTGGAGTCTTTCCAACTTGGGAAAGAGAGGAAGGATTCTCTTTACATAATGCGTATCCTGTTCGCGCGTAATCATTAGATATGCTGCTATATAACGTGTATGAATGACTCACAAATTCGCATGGAACCAGAGATGCAAAAGTAAGCTTGTAGATGTTAGGAAACACAGAGACCATATTCTCCATGAGTCCCAGTAGATCGATTGTATCGGTGTTCGAGTCGGCCAGTTGAACGGTGAGTGCTGTGATAATGTTCGGATCTAGCTTCATTGAAGAGTAGCTAAAGTCTGTGGCAAACTCTTCTTTCAATGTGCTGTGGATCGATGCGATGACATCAGAGGAATATAGGATAGGGTATATCGTAAGATCAGACAACACCAGTTGCAAGAGGTCTTTTGATTTGATAGTGATGACTATTGGGAGCTTGGAAACAGCATTACGGAGCTGGAGCTCGCGAAGAAATGCTACCAAGCAACCGTCTTGTGCTTCAGTCTCTACAGCCAACATCCGCAATGTTGGTCTTTCTTGGATAATTCGCGGAACGTCGATGAAGCCAAGGCTACAGTAAATGGTGTGCAATCGATTGAAGTCGCCACGGCTGTTGTGTTTTATACCTTGTCAGTGCGGTCTGCGTTGCAAATTGCAATGCCTAAAGGGTTACAAACCAAATTAAATCAGTTATATCCCCTATCCATTTCTCTAGGACTTCGGACATGCAAGAGCCACATCTTTCCATCAATTTTAAGACCCGCAAAGACGGCATATTGACCAAGGCATCCAGGAGTTCTCCTTTGAGTGTACGTATATAATAATCGGACTCTTTGTTGTACTTCCCGGCTTCCTCGAATGACTTGACCTCAATCGCAAGGCATCGAACAAGTCTGCATTTATCAGGGTAATTGGCTAAAGTATGTAGCGCCTTCTTTGTGACATTTTGGTATAAATGTCGTTCTGCTTCCAGCCGACAAGTACTGTTAACCCGTGCAAAACTCGCGAGAGTATCTTGGGGGCAAAACTCGATGATGCATAGGACAAGTTCAAGAGGTAACAACTAGAATCAAATCAAATGAAGGAGATCATTATTAATCAACATATTAGTGTGTATGATATCTTGCAGAGAACACATACGTGCATTTTCAACCAAATGTGATGATCAACCTGTCAGTGTAGTGGTGGTAGAGGCGGAGATGTGTTGTTGCAGCTCCGACATTGTGTACCTGTGGACAAAACCTTCAACTTCAATCTCCGAAGGCACAATAATTCGGCTTGACCCTCCCGTAGGCTCGTAACCAGTCGTTACCTAGACTCGCGACCAGTGCGTTACGGTGGTGATTACGCAAGCTTGGTCATTTGTCATGATTTAGAGTTTCCTAAGCTCCGACGGCCATCAAACGGAACTCATTCGGACTACGAAATGGGGCATCACCACCTAACGACTGGGAGTTACGGGGACGATTTTGGAGGATTCGCCAGCGTGACAAAGACTTAGCGAAATTTCGCGTTTTCCGCGCGCACTTTTCTTCGTCGAAATCCTTCCTCTACCTTTCCACATCCAAAAATTCATGTAATTAGCAACTGATATGTCTTCCTAGAAGTAGTATGCAACATAATATATATTAAAAAGATCAACTTTCGTAGTCTATAGAGGTTTATGAGAGGTATAAACAGTGATGAGGTGGTCATTTAGTGGGACCATCAGAAGAAGGTTGCTGAAAACTCGAAGGCATGGGGTTCCTTGAGGGTGTTTGATGATATGTATGTTGAGGTAATTGGTACTGAGGGTAATGAGCCATGTAAGGTGGGTAATGTATGGCACTGGTAGGCATAGTTGAATATGGATTGTAGGGCATGTGGTTGGGACTTGAATAGACGAAGGGACTTGAATACACAGCCCCCGGCATGTAGGTGAATGAGCTTGACATGCCCGAGAATGCTGGTTGCATCGTAGGCGGCGTTTGGGATACTGCGTCACCGTGATGGACAGGTGTCGACCGTGGGACTGATGTGGATGCAACATTGGCTACTGTGACTGTCGGTTTCCTCTTCTTTACTTCGATCTCGTTATTGTTTTCCAGGTGCTCTGCGGCTCTCTTCTCTACGCGTTTTTGCTGGACCTTAGCCTGCATCGGGGCGATATTCAATTGATGCATCATATTGAGCAAGGTGTCCCCATATCGACCGAACCATGGCCAGTCCTCACCAGTCACTTTCTCGAGGTCTTTTAATCTCTCTATGGGGCCGACCGAGGACAGCGTTTCGAGTAAATCGTCTCGTAAGATAGCAGAGGGTGGAAGCATGGAGCCTTTGAAGTCATCCGCCCAGGTCTGTTGGCGCCACTCTTGTAGAGCCACCTTTACTCTTTCATCGAGAGCACCCGTTTTGACCGCCGCCTTTCTAGACGCTATCTCGGGTGCGGCAGGGCGTGTTTTGTTAAGGAGCGAAGGGTCACAGAGATCGCAACATGGTGCTGTTGGCTCTATTCAACGTCTGCGTAAGTGTCAACTTCAATCATACTAGGACTGTATAAGTGACTTACGAGGCGGTTTGTTTCCATAGATTTGCGTCAAAATATGTCGCCGACATATTCCTGTTTGTACAAGCGAATAAAGTCCTTCATCCTTCGATAATGCATCCAAATACACCTCAGCCTTCGTCGGGATCTCATCGCTTTTGCCATGGTGCGCTCCTCGCTGTGATCCATGTTTTGCCGCATATCCTTTTGGAGCCTTGGGGTAAGCAGTCGATTCCCTGACTCCAGTTCGCTTTCCATCCGATTTTTTTCCTGATTCAACTTTCGATAGATCTGCGTCGTACACAGATTTCTCGACGAGTAAAACTGCCAATCCGGTTCTTGTTGGGTTGCGTGCAGCTCGTCCAGCTCGTTGGACGAATGACGATACCGATGATGGCAACTTCCACTGCACAACAATGTCAATGTTTGGTATGTTACAGCCCTGTTGAACAGTGTTTTAGTGGATGCATATTATACTAATAAATATCGCGATTGGAATGACTTGGTCAAGCACGCTGAAGCTATATACGATCAGTTCACCGATTCCTCTGTTGTCGAAGGGCTCCGCACAAAACGAGCAGAGTGTAATTCAGAGGCAAAACCAACCGAAGGAGACATGGTCTACGAAAATGCAGTCTTATTTTTGCGTGATGCTTTAATCTCACGCGAGTTCACGGATGCTGTGAAGGCTGGAGATTCTGGACGTGTGGTCTTAGTTCTCAAAATCTGGGCACTAGGGTTTCGGGGTAATGGAAGAACCAAGTACGCACACGAAATGTTACACTTAATACACCATCTCACAAACATTTGGACTGAGAAAGTCAGGTAAGAAATATATATATTTGTATCTACGAAGTCATTACTCTGCTGATGATATGGTACAGGGACATAATATACAATAATTGGCTGCTCAACCCAACCGGCAAACCTAATAGTTGGGTCGAGGTGGACCTTGTTCAAGAGCACCTCAATTTTTGGATTAAGGTAGTAGTCAGAGCTGGGTTACCGTCTACGTGTATGCTGAAGGAACACCACAGAGTTTCTATAAAGCCCATGGAAGCAATGCTTCATGGGAATGGTTAGCAACGATCTCTCCCTGCGTCGATGTGCTAAGACAGCTTGCACGAAACTTTCATACCATGCTCGGGTCTGATCAAGGTACACGCCACGCCCCTCCTGATCTATCGAAAGACATTGCAACGCTCATGCAGAGCCTAGACGAGCACGAAGTGTATCGCATCAAAAAAGGTCGAGTCCTGGATAACGACGACCTTCCTGTAAAAGACGTGATTGCGTCAGGCTTCCAGAGCTTGGTTACAGGGACAAAGAACCCACTTTCAGACTATAATGATGCTTTTATACGTCTTCAAAGGCGCCGAAACATGAAACCTATAGTCATCAACGATAAGAAGGTCAATATGGAGGCTTCCGATCCTAGAGATGAAATAGACTCACCTATTCAGTTACCACAAACCAACGACGACGAAGTTATCATGACTAGTGATGTAAATCCCTTCGTGACTCCACAGGACGACGTTGAAGACATCAACAATGAACCCGCTGAAGTGGAAGATAGGGTCAGCGAGGTGGAACAGGTCCTTCTAGATCTCGAAAGTGGTGAAACTAACGAGTCGTCATTTCCGGTTTGGGACGAAGCTGACGTGAGTCTGGACATGGACACTGTGGTATTGGATGTCGAAGATGTCGAAGATGACGGTGATAGTGTGTGCTGGAGCAGTGACGATGAAAGAGGGAGGTAGGAATTAGTACGGAGTAGCAAAAGACGTTTGGAAGACGTGGCAATTAATTCGAAATTCTACTAAGTGTTTTGTGACATCCGTGACCCTACTAAAAGTGCCCCGTACGTCCCAGCCGTTACCTGGAGATGCTCGCGGCGGCTCTCGGCACTTAGCGGAGTTTGACAGGTAACGGCTGGTCACGAGCCTAGTCGTTACCTGTCGAACTCCGCTTTATGCCGAGAGTAGCCGTGAGCATCTCCTAGGTGGTGAAGCCCTTTTCATAGTCCGATATGATGTCCGCTTGATATTAGGAAGCCAAACAATGCCACGATAAGTAATAAGCAATAACTAATCACCACCTAACGTACTGGTCGCGAGTCTAACCCTCCTGGTAGAAAGAGATAAACCATCGAAGTTAAATGAAATTTGGCGCTCGTGACGACCCAAACTTTATAATACTGACGTGCACATAACTAATTGGTGCAGCGACACATATTGCGCTCGGGCGGTGACCGGATCGAGTCATGGAAAATGGAGAAGATGGGAAATAAGGATAACAAGTTGGAGAGAAGTATCGCTCTGGAGTGCCATCAGTCGTCCCTTCCAGACTCCGGCCTTCTTTCTGCCACATACTCAGGTCCTGCACGAGTCAAGTCCCACATTCGAAGAGCCTAGAGATTCAAATTACCTATCTAGGTAATAATTAAGTTTTGGTACCGTCGAGGACAAGAGATAAATTCCCTTTACGAGGAGCATAAGAGTTCAAGCCCAACGAAGAACTTGAAGCACACTTAACCAGGGAGATTGCACACAACACAACAAAGCCGCCTCCCAGTTCTTTGCCATCTAACGATCTGTACATGTCGTCCCTCTTCCTTCTCCCTCCTCTCTTACCCCCTCATCCTCACCCACGCCGAAAATCACCTCAAGCCAAAACCAAGCAGCAGGAAATGGACGCTCGCTTTGCTTTCCTCCTCGTACGCATATCCCCATACTCAGGCATAGAGGAATGTCATCCCGTTCCCGAGGAGCTGTCTGGGGAGTGATTCAGAGTCAGAGCCCGAGTCGGTGGGGGGTCTTCCTCTACGTCTTCCAGGCATCGGCATCGATTGTTGTCGTTCTCCCAGGGGTACAGGTCCATGTTCAAGTGCAGATGCAGATGCAGACTCCGCCTCGGATCGTCCCTCAGTACTCGGTACTTAGTCTCAAGAACCCCAGGGTGCAGACGCGGACGCGGATAGCGATACCAAGTCTCTGGATCAACACCGACGAGACGCAGATAAAGATTACGATTACGATACGACCCTCCTCAAGACGTTCGACTCTCTGCTCCTCGGCGTCAGCGTTGGGAAACAAAAGCGGGCGGAATCCCAAACCCAAGACCCCCCACCGCCTCCTTATTCAGCCACCCTCATCATCATCATCCCAATTCCCCTCCTCCTCTCTCCTCAGTCTCCTTCGAAGTCGTCGTCTCCTCTTGCTACGCACGTAGCTGATGATAATGGAGACGTCCTCGTCCTGACTGAGAAGAAACATCTGTCTTCGAGCCCCGTGCCCGTACTGGTAAACGAAAGGATCGTGATCGAGCACGCCCACGTTCAACGTCAACTCCTGACTTCGAATGGACAGGAAGAGGGAAAGAGGAAGACGCCAATGAGGGCTTCGCCTGAGCCCCCGAAGGTTTTTGGCTCGACTAAATCGACGTTGGGTACGCAGCAGCAACAACACCAAAACAACAAAAGCAACAGCGCCCCGTCCTCTCTACGTCGTACATGATCGCGTTTGTTGGAGTATTGAGTTGAGCCGAGAAGGGTGCATGTTTTTGCTTTCGCTTTCACCACCAGTCGAGGTATACCGGACACGACGACCCTTTCACAACACGGACCTCTTCTATTGCAAGCACCAGCACGATCCCTCCTCTCGTCCTCCCCCTTGATTGATGTCCGATGGACGACACGAGTAGATGCGTCTTTGTTGCGCTGTGCTGTGTTGCCTCGCTGGCTGGCACCCTGCATCTCGATCCATATCTGTGATGTTGTGTCAATGAGGGCTTCTTGAGTCGGTTCCTTCCTGTCGGATCGATCATCTCCTGGTTTTCTTTTCTTTTTGTCTTCTTTCTCATCGGTTTTCCTTAGTATCTTTCTTGGGGGGTTTTCTTCTCATTTTTCTCACCTAGTCTCCTCTTATCTCATTTGTGTCTCCTTGCTTTCGCTTTCTCATCATCATCTTGCTATCCATTTGTTATCCGTTCCTTTTCTCATTCTCATTCTCATTTTTCAGTTTCTTCTTTCCTCTTAAACATCTTATCTATCCAAAAAACCTACCTATACACACATATACATCTTGTCTTTTCACCACGTCTCATCTTACGTCCGCTCCTCCACGCTCCTCCTTGGATGGATCCTTCTTGAATGAAGAATCCGAGTCGAGTCAAGTGGTTAGATCGATGGGCTTCTCACCACTACCACCACTATCACCTCGTCGTCCAATCCATCTATATTATCACGACTTACTTACACCTTACGCTACGCCCCCACATCTCGAGTCTCGACGACGCCCCACTGTCCGCACGCACGCGCCTTTTAGCTTGACGCATTTATTCACGACCACGGTGTTGACCCTTCTGCATATGTATGTATGCAGGAGAGTACTTAGCGCAACGCAATGCAGTCCAGTCCAGTCACTAGCACGCAAGTGACATTGTCTTGTCCTCCTACCGGCCTACTGAGAGGCAATCAAGGGGTGCACTGCATGCATCCCATGCTCCAGCTTCGCGCTGTTCCTGTTGCCGCATACGTACGACCTACGAACCGATATAACAATCAGGAATAGACGTCGATCCGTTTTTATTTCATCACACACACACACACACACACACACACACACTTATACATACGAAAGTCGCATATATGCGGTCTTTCGACCCTTCAAAAAATACAATCATCATTTGTGACTAGACGCCCTAGGCTTGGAGAGGCTGGTAGTACTGTGTGATCACTGGCTGTCTACCTATATACCTATATATCTCAAGCTCCGTGTCCTAGGTATGTATGTACGTGCTAGCTCAGTACATACATTACGCTTATGCTGTTTTTCCGATGAACAGACTACGTAGAATCACATAATAAAGTTTTCGAGGAGACGCGGCTCAGAGCAATCGGAACCCTAACAAATTCCATGTAGTCAGAGGAGACCGAAATTACTGATTTATTGTCTTTGACGTGTTGGCGCGGAATTTTACACGGCATTATGGGAAAGTCCATTGCTATAATTAAAAGCAGAAACATGAATTAAATTAAGGTATCGAAATTCGAGAGAATCTTGTAAATTATATATATTACGAAGAGATATTGGCATTGATGCCACGATTAAATATATAGAGAGATGATTGCAACATAGGGACCGTGGACGACGGTGAGGCAAGGAAGAAGCTACGGATGATACCAAATTTGAGAAAAGGGGGTTAATACTGCAGGTATATCCCGTACCGTATATATTTTAGACTTCTTGAATAGGATTTCGGATGTTTGTGCCAGCATCAAGAGGTACTTCTTGAATCTCAGAGCTGTCGTGATTTTGAAGAGCGGCTGCAAAGGCACTAACGACGTCATCATTTGGTACTGAGCTCATATTGGTTGACTCGAACTCCTCGGTTGAATTCTTGTTTCTCAATTTGAGACGGACAACCATGAGAGTCGGTGCAAATGCCTATCAAATCGATTCAGGGTGATCAGCTGAGAAGCTCCACAAGGTAATTCATAATCCACTTACGGTTGTGATAGACATAACTGCATTGGCATATGCTTCTGCATTGAGGAAAGATGCTTCAGACGCAGACAATGGGGGGCTACGGTTACCGCTGAACCAACTGATTGCTGTCATCAATGTTGAGCAGGAGTATAAGGCCGAGGACTCTATCGTTATTTCAAAGAGTTTCATGTATTTTCTTCGAGCCTTGTGATTTCCGGTCGTTGAAGAACAGATTTTCATGCCAATTGCAAGTGACACAATCATACTTGTTGCAGCTGTCACACACTGGGTAGTCGCATACAGGATGTTTAACTGTTGCTCAACTTTATCTGTCTGATAGCGCAGTGGGTCTAGGTTAAACAGAAAATACATGAGAATTATGGTAATGCCCATCACTGTAAAACTATATCAATGTACAATTTGGAAGAAACAGAGACACTGGAATTACCAATTTCAACAATATAAAGAACCAGAAATGCAAGTGTGATGTATTTCCGGTCACGAAAAAGTTGCCAGGAACGCCATGTCTAAAATTCTTGTCAGCAAGATGAAGTAATACAGCTCATACGATATTTACCAGCAAACCATCCGCAAGAACTTGACCTAATCCTGACAATATTGCAGTTATGATAGCTTCCGCAGGCGAGGCCTGGTTAGTAAACGCGGACAAATAAAAGATATCATATCTAGTGTTGGCTTCTCCTGCAAAGCAAGTAACCATATAAACCCAGTTCCCGATCAAAGATCCCAGAGTGCAACCAAACAGTCCTGCAAGAACACTGGTAACCACTCGTTGACCTGGCTGGGACCTCCGTGCTGGAAATTTATTAGCATTTTATGCCTTCCTTATGCAGTAGGCTGCCCCCACAATAAATTCGAAATGTTATCAAATAAAACCCAATATATGCTCCTAGTATGTAAAGTTGTTCAGCCACATTATGTTCCATAAAGGTGGTACTTACCTCCAAGAAATTGTAACATCAATGTTGAATTTAAGTTACCGCTAATAAGGGATTTTTGAAATGATATGGGGTAGGTGCCATCGTCATGGGAAGACATAATGGAATCTGGGTCTGGGATACCCAAATTCAAGTAGTCGCTGCCTTTAAGTACTATTACGAGCGTCTATTCTGGGGGGCTTGAATCAAGTTGTCGCGGCACACTTTGCGCATCGACGAGAGCGAGCCATGTAACATTGGTACGATCCAGTCTCAAAAGAGCTCGAGATTGATCATCGAACCAGTGCTATCAGCACAAGCACGGAAACTGAGGACAAGTCTCGTACTTTTAGTCATTTCCAATGATTTTAGGTGCCATACGCTTCGATATCATGATGGTATTGATAATATTAAGACCCCCCCCCCCCCAGGCACTTCTAGGCATTCATCTCATATGCTTAATGCCCGGCACCATCTTATCCTTAAGAGACATAAGCATATCCATTCTGATCAGTCGCACATTGATCTGGGATTACTGCTCAACTCAAATCCTGAACAGTTCACTAGTATACAAATGTTATGTTATACTGCAGTTGCTAATATCTGTAACCTATACTGAGCTGTCATATCGAGCCCGGCCAGAACTCGAAGCCTCGATGAACAGACGAAGCTTGATCTTCAGCTGGACTTGACTCTTGAGGAATGTTACTACCTGACACAGGAGTTTCCGATACCTGTTCAGTCAACGAATAGATACCCACACACACCCCAATTCGCAAGCAATACATCTCACTGAGGAAGCGCCAGATCCCCAAGGTCGTGAATGATCGATTCACAGTAATGCATGCTACAAAAAATGAGACTGGATCATCATCATCATGCATCATGAATATAATTCTTCCGACTCGGTGTCCGTGCCAGGAAATCCAGCATAGACCCAGTGTTTGGAGCCCTTTTCCAAGTTTCTCGTCACGCGCTGCTTACTTAGGAAAGATATCGTCGTCAGGTTAGGGGCAACGGACCCCCAATTCTTTGCCTGAGTTTCCCTAACCTTAGAGGGAGCGGTCGCTTGCGCTCGAAGGATATCGAGGTCAAGCTCAGCGCCTCTCATCAACTACCGTATCCACAAGTCAAAGTGAAGCCTTTCCAACTTGGGGAAGAAAGGAAGGATTCGTTTTACATAGTCCGTATCCTGGTCACGCGTAGTCATTAAATATATCGCTATATAACGTGTATGAATGACTCACAAATTCGCATGTAACCAGGGAAGCAAAAGTAAATTTGGAGATGTTAGGAAACACAGAGGCCATATTCTCCATGAGTCCCAGTAGATCGATTGTATCGGTGTTCGAGTCAGCAAGTTGAACGGTGAGTGCTCTGATGGTGTTCGAATTTAGCTTTATCAAGGAGTGACCAAAGTCTGAGGCGAACTCTTCTTTCAATGTGCTGTGGATCGATGCGATGACGTCGGAGGAATATAGGACAGGAAATATCGTAAGATCCGACAACAACTTTATTGACGAGAGGAATCTTGGTTTGACAGTGATGATTATTGGGAGCTCGGGCACAGCATTACGGAGCTGGAGCTCGCGAAGACATGCTACCAAGCAACCTTCTTGTTTTTCAGTCTCTACGGCCAACATCCTCAATGTCGGTCTTGTTTGGATAATTCGCAGAATATCGATGTAGCCAAGGCTACAGTAAATGGTGTGCAATTGATTGAAGTCGCCACGGCTGTTGTGTTTTAAACCTCGTCAGTGCGGTCTGCGTTGTAATGCCTGAAAGGTTACAAACCAAATTAGATCAGTTATATCCTCTATCCATTTCTCTAGGTCTCCGTCAATCCAGGAGCGAGCGTCGTCCATTAGTTTTAAGACCCGCAAAGACGGCATATTGGCCAAGGCATCCAACAGTTCACCTTTGAGTGTACGTATATAATCGGACTCTTCATCGGACTCCTCAGCTTCCTCGAATGACTCGACCTCAATCGCAAGGCATCGAACAAGTCTGCATTTATCAGGGTAATTGGCCAAAGTATGTAGCGCCTTCTTTGTGACATTTTGGTATAAATGTCGTTCTGCTTCCAGCCGACAAGTACTGTTAACCCGTGCAAAACTCGCGAGAGTATCTTGGGGGCAAAACTCGATGATGCATAGGACAAGTTCAAGAGGTAACAACTAGAATCAAATCAAATGAAGGAGATCATTATTAATCAACATATTAGTGTGTATGATATCTTGCAGAGAACACATACGTGCATTTTCAACCAAATGTGATGATCAGCCTTTCAGTGTAGGTGGTGGTTACGCTTCAGAGGCGGTGATGCCTGTGATGACCCAAACTTTATAAAATGTTGACGTGCGCGTACTAATCAATTGATGCAGCGACACATATTGCGCTCGGGCGGTGACCGGTTTACTATAAACTGTAAGCAAAAACGATAGATCGAGTCACGGAAACGGGAGAAGATGGGAAACCAGGATAACAAGTTGAATTTGAGTTGAACGTTGGACAGGTAACAGAAAAGACGAGCTTCAATAAATTTACCTAATAAGGATGAGAATAAACAAGCCTACACGAAAAATAAGTAGAGGTATTACTCTGGGGTGCCATCAGTTGTCCCTTCCAGGCTCCAGCCTTCTTTCTCCCACATCCTCAGGCCTCAGGTCCTGCACGAGTCAACTCCCACATCCGAAGAGCTTAGAGATTCAAAGTACCTATCTAGGTAATAATCAAGTTTTGGTACCGTCGAGGACAAGAGATGAATTTCTATTGCTTCGAGTCCCATTGGAGGGGAATGGCCGGGGGCACAAGGGTTTACACCCAACGAAGAACTTGAAGCACACTTAACCAGGGAGATTGAACACAATACCCCAAAGCCACCTCCCATTTCTTTGTCATCTAACGATCTGTCGATTTCTGCAGCCAGCTCTCGTCTGACGCACGGGCAATACGGGCACCTCCTTCAAATATTCGCGAAACAGATGTTCTATAGACTTGGAAATAACAGCTGCGACTAGAACCTTATCACTTACAGCGCCCAACTGCGATGCACCTAAATCATTTGTACTTTAGTGCAAGTGCATACGTGCTGACGAGAGCGGATGGTTTAACCAAGCCATAGCGCGCTGGGCAGCCAATGCTGAACGCAAGGCCAAGATAGTTGCTTTCGTCAAGGACCAGGAGGACGTCGTCGAGTGTCTCAAATTTGCGAAGGAGAATGCTCTCCCTATCGCAGTACGATGTGGAGGACACAGCGTCGGTGGGGCGTCGTCGGTCGAGGGTGGCCTTGTCATTGATCTTTCGCGTTATCTGAACAGTGTCACCATCGACGCGGACAAGAAACTTGGATACGTTGGAGGAGGCTGCGTATGGGCCGATGTTGATAAAGCTGCCATTAAGTACGGATTGGCCACGGTTGGCGGTACAGTCAATCACGTATGTGTAAAATTTATTAGATTTTGCGCTCTCTATCTCAAATTGCATCTACAGACTGGTGTCGGAGGCTTAGTTCTTGGAGGAGGCTACGGCTGGTTGAGTGGCCAACATGGACTGGCTATTGATAACCTTGTTCAAGTATGTGTTTCTGAGAGATAGCACATATCATCTCATTTCTCATAACCCTTTCTGCCCAGGCCACTCTTGTCACGGCAGACGGATCGATTGTCACCGCTAGCAAGGCGGAAAACCCCGATTTATTCTTTTCTATCCGAGGCGGAGGAGGCAATTTTGGTGTCGTCACCGAATTTGTTTTCCAATTACATCCTCAACGAACGACTGTCTATGCAGGACTTGTCGTTTTCCCATCATCGAAGATCGAACAGATTGTCGAAGCCACGAAGACATGGATGCAGAACATCAAAGAAAATGAAGGGATGTTCCAAGTGAGCACTCTCAGTCCTGAAGGCATGGTATGTTACTTTTCGCCATCAATATATAAAATTCCCCTTAACCGTGGAGCTATTTAGCCTATGTTTGGTCTGGTCCTATTCTACAACGGCTCAGAACCAGAAGGGAGGCAAAATTTCAAATGGGTATTCGATTTGGGTCAGTCATAAATCATCCAACGATGTAATATGTGATAACAATGATTTCCAGGCCCTGTCGTCGACCTCTCTAGAGAGATACCCTATTGGCAACTCAACGGTCTCCAAAACGGTGGCACAGCGCACGGCAAAGGTGTGTACCAGAAAGGATCTGGAATCAAGTTCCCCGTCCCGAGCGCAGTCGCCAAAGCGCACGAAAAGTTCTGTGAAATCGTCCAATCCGGGAAGTTCGCTGGGCAAGTCATCTACGAGTATATCTCCCTGAAGAATATTAACTCCGTACCAACCGACGCCATGGCTTTCCCCCGTGGGCTTGACTCGAATGTCCTGATCAATATAACTTGGGATAATACAATCCACGATTTATCTGACGAAGGTCGGAAGTACGCAGGAGAGATTTCCGAGATAGTACAAGCAAGTGTATCGGGAGATAATGTTCCTGGTTATGGCAACTACGGTATACTCCCATTCTTCTTGGTTATCGAGCCCAGAAATCTCACATTCAAAATTAGATGATTCCGCCACTGCAGTTGGAAAGGATAGCAAGGCAAAGCTCGCGTTTGGAGCGAATTACCCGAAGCTCCAGAGTATCAAGAAGAAGTATGATCCAGACAACATCTTCAACAAGTGGTTCCCCATCGTCCCAGCCTGATTTCACGAATCTTCTTTTTGGTTTTCCTTGAACTGTTTCAGACCCCTGCCCTCCAAATCACAACGAAAATGTAACATATGTGTACTACTATCTCCGCGATAATTGAATCTATCTTTTGACCTAGTATGACGGCTTGTAGATAGGCGCTGGAGCTGGCGCAATATCCGATGCAATTTAACTATCCAAACCATGCCAAATGAAATATACGTCCGACCGCGGTATAAATCATGTATTTGCTCTCTATGGAAATAAAAACGATAATAAAGATCAGTTTAGTTGAGTCCGTTTCTTTCTGCCTTCCTCTAAGAACCAGCTGCTACGATGACTTTGCAGAGTCGCGTTTTTCGAGGAGTTCGATTATATACGGGTTAACAAAACCGTGTGCATATAAGTCGTCTTTGGAGAGGTATTTCGCTCCCTGAATCGACCCCAAGCAAGTCTTGGTGCCGCATGTACAGGTAAATGCCTGATCCATATCCCATTCTGTGCTGGGGTAGAAAAAGGTCACTGAAAAAAGTTCGGCGTGTCAGTAAATGATCTGTCAGATATAGGGTTGTAGTACAAGTACAAGTACGTACGTGAGTCCCCGGCTTCGATTGGTTTAAGAGCCACCAGACGCCATTTGGATTGGTCTGGTGATGACAAGTCATACGCGATATTGGGCTCGCAGGAGTGGTTGACTAATAAGATAAAGAGACATTAGGCTCCGTCAATCTCCTAGTGCCCGAACACAATGAAATAACACCTAGCTGACGCACCGTATACGAGATCGCTATTCAGATCGATGTGGTCTTCTTCTCCTGGACCGCACTGTAACGATGTATACGCTTTCCGACTTTTCGTGGTGCCCTCGATCAACGCCAGAGTCTCGCCGGCTTTGAAAGCCTACGCTGAAGCCTATCAGTGTGCCGTCTTACAATAATCGCATGTTCGATAGGCGTTTTGGTCGTACCTTGAGACATTTCAAAGAGGATTGGAAGTCTCCAGGAGCGAATTCGACAATGAATGTGTCTGGGTGACTTGGGACGTAGTGGTTCTGGGATGGCTTCATGATTTCTAGTAAGGCTTTATTGAGCTCGGTTTAGAGAGGAAGACTTGGGAACGAACGATTACCCCACTGGTGGAAATCATTCTGGGCTTTTAAACGTTCGGGTGAAGCGTTTCAATTTATATATTGTCATTGGTTTGCGATGATGTTTACCAGAAGTTGTAATCCGCTGGGAGGTTGCGGCACGTTCGGAATGCCCATATGATGTGCCGCCCAGCCGAATCTTGGCGCACGCGCTTGTCAGGTCCATTTACTATATCTTTGGCGCTCAGTACAATCCTCGAGGCCAGTATATATATTGAAGTTGTACAATAAAATCAGTGGATTACATTTAAGAATGTGGACCGGATCCTACTAGATGTGACCATGAGGCTTATCATTTCTTCTGGTTTTTCCGAACTGATATTGAACTGATATGCCAAAGAGCGATGCTCGTTGAAACGACTGTTAAATGACACGAATACTCTCCTCTTGGACATGGCAGATCGAAGGACGGATTACATGCCCTCGCATTTACCGCGTGATAAAGAGATCTTCAGATGTTATGGGCCGTTCCGGTGTTCGGAGACTATATGTATGCTAGTGAACAGGCCCCGGATCTCAGTGAACATCAGAGGCCGAGCCGGTAAATCGAAGTCTCGAAGTATGTACACATTTTCCAATGAGCATGTTTGGAACGCCACAGATAAGAGCAACCGGGAAACGGAACTGTGAGATGGTATTCACATTTATCAGACAGAATTCGTTGACATGTTCAAATATATAAGGTACAGTGAATGGAGATGAACAAAATGAGAAAAACACAGAACGACAAGGACGGACAGCTTATTTATGGTTGTTGTAATTGCTTTGAATTAGACAAACTTGGACGCAGAGGGCTGAGCTCCTTTCACATTGGCGTTTTTGGCTGGACGATGAGTAACCATGATGGCGTCCCTAGGATCGTGTCCACGGGCAGCTCCTGTGGTTGGGTCTTGAGAAAGAAGATCATCAAACAGCAAAATCATGGCACAATTTGAGGCGCTAGGTTCCAATACCTCTCAGCTGCGTCCTTCCTGATCATGAGTGCTCCTGCGTATGTTAAAAGACAGCTTCCCGCAACGATGGCAAACTGTAACGTCGTGACGGTGCGTCAGTCCACGCGATCATGTAGCTGCACGAGGGTGAAAAGACGAACGAGCGCTCTTCTTTGCGGTGTTTGAAATTGCATGATTAGGTGCGTGGAATTTTCGTCTGACTGTCAAAGCCCTGGTTTATATATGGGCGGTTATCCCAGACATTATGACGGAGTCGCTCGATCAGGATATCCGAGCTCTTCATCAAGTCAGATAAAGGCAGAGGGTCGCAGAAGGTGGAATATTTTCCATATAACTTGACCAAAAGGCTCGATCTGGGACCTGATTTTTGCTGGTGAGAAAGGGGACGCAGATGTTGAACCTCGACGCGTCTGGCGTCGCGCCAGCTTAATGAGGTCAGGTGATAAGTTCCTGTGTCATATCGGAGATTAAAAATAAATGACGTAAACTGTACAGTCCACAAATCTTGCCGTGTTGGTGATGGACGGTAACAGAAATACGAAGGTAGCAAGCCCGTCCCCGACACCGACGACAATCAGCAATGGCCCCCACCAAGAAATCAAAAGCTACCAAGTCCACCGAGTCCATCGCCGCCAGGCTCGCTCTCGTCGTCAAGTCGGGCAAATACTCCCTGGGCTACAAGTCCGCCCTTAAGCAGATGCGCAATGGCAAAGGTGAGCACCGTTCCCACATCGTCTCTCGGGGACTGGAGCATGAGGCTGAGAAGGTCCCTTGAACTGACCTATTGCGATATTGTTCTTGTTCTTTTAGCCAAGCTCGTCTTGATCGCTGGTAACTGCCCCCCTCTCCGCAAGTCCGAGCTTGAGTACTACGCCATGCTCTCAAAAACCACTGTGCATCACTTCTCGGGCACTAACGTGGCTCTCGGAACTGCTGCCGGAAAGCTCTTCCGCGTCGGGTGAGTTCTGTTGGGTTGATCTTACATTGAGCCTGTTTTCTGATAAATTTTGTGTTTCTTTCCAGTGTCATGACCGTCAGCGACCAGGGTGACTCTGATCTCCTCACCTTCGCTGAAGGAAACGCTGCTTAAGTGGTGTAACTTACGTCTTTCTATGTCTTAAAATCATTATACACGCCAATGATGATACATGATTGATTTCCTTGCTTGTGTGTGTGTTATCATTTTTTCACGACTTCGACACTCTTTTTTTGCATGCTTGTTTGCCATGGATCTGGTCAATTCGCACCGGTCATTTCAAGAGATTGGGATTCTGTTCGATCCCGATAAGGAATGGACCTGGTTGGGTGCTTGAATACTCGGTAGCCAATATGCCTAAGAGAACCACCATGGGAAGTTTGAACCGGAGAACTCGTCCCCCAAATGCGAATAATGCGAACTCGGGGCTGGATAAGAATATGCAGCTGATCACCCGCCTTATGATTTACAGTGATTGACAAGTTAAATATGTATAGTGATTACTGCGGGTCTATGACAATAGTCAACGCACACGGTACGAACACCGTGATGCGCAAACACTAATATTTAATATCTATTTAGTACTTTGCGACGAATGGGGGAAGATTGCGACTTTCCGAACTTCCCTTTGCCGGAATAATGCAGTATTTATGTCCCCCGGTAACTCGGGTACGAGCTCTAAGCCGGGATAAGAATATCCAAAGACTGGACTTCAATATTTATTCATAGATTTCATGCAGCTTCATGCCCCAGGCCTATTTACGGAATTTTGACTATCAACCTCGTAGTGGCTATGAGCGGCAAATGACGTTAAAGGAAAATGAAACGGCCAGGAGCGGAGGAACAGAAGAGGAGGAAGACAAAGTCCGAACTCCAAAGGGCTTTTCTCACCCCATTGTACAGAAATTTGATTACGTCATATTTATTTTTTCATCAAAAAGGCTCAAGCTCTAGATTTTTTTTGACTACTTTTGATGTTTGATAGTCAGCAATGTTGAACTAGACCAGATGTATACTATGTATCTATAATCGTTTTAGGCCGGCGCTTAATTCTGAGCGGAGTTGATATCATATCTCGGGGAATTCCGAGTGCAAACTGGGTTTGGAATTTGCATCTCGCTGGCTTCGAGGCTCATAAACACCTCTTGTTCATTTCGCTTTTCACGCCGTAACATTCTTCTATCTTTTCCTCATCACTCTTACTTTTATAGGACACTAAAATTTTGTTTAACCCCTGAAATGGAACATGTGGAAGGGCTTCCGACTCGAATATGTTTCTAAAAATTAACAATATATATATAGATGATAGTCCTTGATGTGACAGCACAATACAAAATAATCACACATGGAGCCGTATTCTACTGGTTAGTACTGGTTAGTAGTGATGTGTCCCTCGACAAGTTTCGTAATAACAAAAACCCCTCAGCTCGCAGTATAGGATAATCAATGGTTTCCACTAGTTGGTTTTAGTGAGGTTTGCATAAGGGAACACTTGAGTGCATCCATTGTCCTTGACTCCAAGGAAAAAGAAGTCGAGGTTGGTATTCAAGGCGTCGAGCAAAACGCCAGATGGGCTGGGATACAATCCGAAAATGGTCTTCTCAACAAAGTTGGTGTAGAGGAGGCAGAAGCTGTTAAAGTCCGCAGAGGTTGGGTCAACGGTGTAGCTGTTGACTTTTCCATCGACATTTCCTCCTGGAGCAATAAAGGCTGCAGCCGCAACTTGATCAATGCCGTCGGCGCCAACTGGACTGCTGGCGCGGAAGAAACCCTTGGGCATTTGCGAGTTTTGGAAAAATCCACGAGCAGTGACCATGTCCAATTGACCATCGTTCTGTCGTCCGTCAACAAAGAAGTTTATGGGAAACGTGGATTCGGCATATGCAGTGAAATATCTGGGAGAGACGAAAGAGAAAGTTGGGTTGGTTGCAATCGACTGCTGGATGCGCTGGGCTCGAAGTTTGCCGGCGACGGTGAGATTGTATTTTCCTGCACCGAATTGGTTGCTAAAGTCGACGAACTGAGAGGAAATTAACGACACGATTAATAGATAATATTATTTTCACGTACCTGGTCGAACAAGGTCTCGTTGAAATCGTGATTATCTCCGAAGAAGAAGTCACCGCGCGTCATACTGGCGTCGCCTTCAAAGACCGCATGGGTGTTGAGCCCAGCGACGCTAGCAGGGGCCGGTGGGTTGGGACCGGTGGATGACGTCTTTCCACCTATGCTGAGCAAGTTTGTAACGACGTTCCCGTCGACGAGGAAGGCAGCGTAGGTAACGAGAATTGCGATGGTGTTCTCCATGTTGAAGCCTAACAGAATAAATTAATTGTCCATCTGACAGAAACAATTTGATCGAAAATACGGACCTTCTTGCACTGCGTTAATGATTTGTGCGGGCGTGGCTATTCCGTTACGCGGAAGGTACTATTCGAGGAGGTCATGTCAGTTGTTGTTCAATCAGAGTCTGGAAATCAACTCACGCCATGCGAAGCAAGAGTGTTAAGTCCTGGACATGGGCCACGGAGATCTCCCGGAGCCAGAGGTTTCCAAGGATGGGCGGCATCGTTGACGAGCTTAGTCGAATTGTCCTTCAGGGGGCCTGGGGGATTCTGTGGCTTGGTGTACTTGAGAGTAGGCACGATAGTATCGAGTTGCTCGCGCGTCATCCCAGCGAGTGAGCCGTAAGCTGGGAAAGCTTGCACGCAGCTCGCCAGCGCTAGGACTGCATAGAGAAATCCGGTAGTGAGCATGTTGATTTTGGAATTAATTGTCAGAAAGGGAGAACTTATTTTATTTTATTCCGATGGTTCCTCGCATGATTTTTATACGCCTAGTATGAGAGGCTGCGGGGCCTGTGTTACTTGAGACAGTATTATTTGGCTCAGCCCAAACGGATATACTATGCGCAGGCCCTGTTAGTTATTGATAGGTATCAACTGCGTAAACCTGCCTAACAAATTTGTCATGGGAGACTACAGTTACGCGACTTTGCACTCGCCCGTTGCAACTGCGAAAGCGAATGATGCGAGTACTCTGGACACATAAATTCCCCAGTGGATATTGTCAAACATGAGCAGGTGTTGGGCTCTTCGGAACTGCTTTTGCATTTACACTTCATTATCATATGAAGGCTGTGTTATACAATTTCTTCACATTTCTCCCCACTGTACAGCCTGTACAGGCACCGGTGATAGCATGACGCTGCCATCTTTTTCTTAGGTAAAGAGGCCTGTATAGTCCTCTTTCTTCGTCGGATAAATATTAGAAAGGCTACTTCTATCTATATACTTTTTTCCCAAGGAAAAATAGATCGGCTTGAGATCGGCACAAGCGCTAGCAAACCGAGGTTAATAATAGACAATCCCACGTGCTTTATTACTCGCACGTGCCTTTGAGCCAAGCGTTGCCGCAGACAACTCTTCGGTATCTGTGAAGGAAGAAGTTGTGTACATTAGATTTAAAGCGACTAGCTACTAGGCGCCCATTTCAATCCGACCTTCGTATGAAGTGTTGTTGCAGGGCCTCCATTTCGAGGTTGTCCATCGCTTCATAAGACCCCATTTTGCTCCTGGTCACGCGCCTACATCTCAATTCTGAGGGTATGTGGTCCAGGTAACAACCTTTTTAAATGCCCTCGGTGTAGCCTAGTTGGATAAACGGGATTGGCACTATGGAACTCACTGCAGTTGAGGAGGTCCGAGTTTCGAACCTCACCCAATGCATTCTGTAGCCCAATTGTCCGCCGGCGAAAGCACCCGAGGAGCGTAACATGAGGACCGAGACCTCCTCGTAACATTCCGGTTTACCGAGACCACACGTGGGGCCTAAAAGCCCGCGATATCGCTATAGAAATTTAAAGCTTGCAAAGCATAATGAAACTTGAAGCCTTAACAGGCAGATCGATCCAGGACGTAGGTGCTATTGAGCGCCGAACCTGTTTTGCTCCACATAACTGGTTATTTTTCATTCAACAACTTGGGAGAACACCGGAGAAATTTCTCAAGCGAGTAACAAATTGAATTATTGAAGGAAAAAATAAATGAAGCATAGATGAATATTGTACAATGTAAGAAAACCAATGATAAGTTAATTTTTGTAGTCGTAAATCTGTATATAAAAAAAAAGATGCAATATCACCAATCATCTCCGTCAAACCTCTCCAGAACAGAATTTGCATCTTCCACGTCCTTCTGGGCCTTCTTTCGCATATAGAAAATCGGGCAATCTTTACTTGTGCATAGGACATCCTACAGCGGTGAACGTGATAAGTAAGAATATTGCCACAACCCCTCGCGAAAATGACTTGCCTGATGAAGTGATCCCTGACATCTCTGGCACTGCGTCCATAGACGCGAGAATCGAACTTGAAGCTCCGACGATGACATGATTTGTTTCTGGTACAGTTCCTGCATCCTGGGTTTGCAGTTCTTGCACAAAGCACCGCCTAGTATGACGACAAAAAGATTAGCAATGAATAATGGGTTGAGAGTCAGAAAAGTGATTGACTTACTTGATTCCTTCCCGCGTAGAGGGGTTTTGCAACCCAAACATGTCACTGTCTTCACCGCGAACTTCATCAGACCGCCTACGCTAGGCGTCGCTATCTGGATCGTTCGTGTATGGTCACCAGATACTACACAGTTAAGGATGAGCCAATGCATTAAGGACGAGCATAAAGCTGTAGAAACGCACGTAGTGAATTAGCCTTGTCGCCCAAGATGGGCTCGAAAATACGGAGGAGGGGTTTGGAAAGTTGGTTTTCGAGGTAATATTTGGTATCGATGGGTATGTTGTTTTCGAGGACGTATAAAGGATCTTCAGATTTCTCGTACGCTGCTGCGCCTTTGATTCCTTTGATGATGACGTATGCGACACGGTCACCGAGAGCAGGTGCAGATCCTTAAATGTTTTTTTTAGAATAAAAGCCTGGAGATGGAAGTTGAAAGGCTTGGACTTACCCGCATCACGCAGCTTCATCCTCTCGGCAAGCTCGACGTGCGCTTGCTTTCCGACATAGTCTAATTGAAACCAACTTCAACACGCTATTATAGAAACTATTCGCTTTCTTAGGGACCTACCAGCTTTCGCAAGAGCTTTTGTGATGACCAACTGGGACATATCGACTTTATTTTGAAGGAGGTCGGAGATTGTTCGCTTGGTATATCTACCCAAGGACAATGAGTTCAGTATTCGCAGAAAGAGTACGACCATCCCACTTACTCTTCTGCTCCCCTTACATCTCTGTCGATAAGCATTTTATGCAGGCAGGTCTCAATGACTGTCGATACCAGACGACAATTATCTCGACGAACGGTCTACAACAGAATGGTGAGGATGGTTTAACTATCGACAAAAAGATTCGTCAAGGCTTACCTCGATACCCTTAGTGTCCATCTTATCGTATTTCTCCGTCTTTGTCCAGTATAATCCTGCATAACGCTTCTTGTTAATAAGCAAATACGGGTAATAAACTTTTTCGAATTCAAGTTTGATGGGTTTTATGAAGTCCTGCGTGACAAAATCGGCTGCTTCACGACCTGCGAAAAAAAAACGTATGTATAAGTTTCCTTCTTTCGATGAAGAGATGCCACGACATACCGAGATCCATGACCGTGGCAAGGTCGTTGGGTCCAAATTTAACCATGACAGAATCAGTGTCACCATAAATGACCTCCGCGTTGTGATTATATCCCTTGTCGACGCAGTATGTTTCCTCGACTTTCTGCACAAAGAATCAGCTCAACGCCACCCATGTGTCAAGGGACTAAACAAAATGTTTTAAAAAATCCATACCCTTTTAGTCTCTTCAATCATTTGACGACCATACGCAGTGACACTTGACGAGATGGGCAAACAAGCAAGTTTACCAATAGTTGCACCGGTGAAACCGTATACTGAGTTTGCACTGATCTGGAAGAAGAAAAGGTTCAACGATGCGCGATGAATTGAGCGACGATCAACATACTTTTAATGCCAATTGTCGACCATCCAAAACGGCCTTTTTGAAAGGGTCGGTCTCTTTCTTCAAGTCGGCCTTCGCGCGTTTACGAGCAGCAATTAATTCCTCCAAAATAATTGGGAGCAAGCCTTTCCGCTTGCTGCTCTTAACAAAGATATCTGCAGACGCAGATCGAGATTAGACATAAGATGGTCAAAAAAAAATCAAGCTGCATACCATTATTCGGTGTTTTAATATAATCTATGCCATCTTTTAAGTCAAGCCGGGTCACTGTACCAGGATCAAGAAGAGTTGTATAACACAAATTATGCGCCATCATGATCGAAGGATACAGAGAGGCGAAATCGAGTGTGGCGATTGGCACGTCGTAGTAGCCTCTCTTCGGTTCGATGACAGTCGCTCCTTCGTATTGCTCGTCCGTTCCTAAAAGAATGGAAGTGGGTCAAGCATCGTTGACAATAAACTGACTAGAACACTCACCCTCGACCTTCCCAGCAGGAACTAAATAACCCTCCTCGTTTGCCTTCCGGTACAGTTGTGAGAGAACCTTAATGGATTGACCTCGGGATAGAAGAAAATTGAAAGGTACTCCTGTTACACGAGACATCTCAATGTAATTGACCAAACACATAAGTTTGTCCAGTAATCGTTGAGGAAGGTAGGCATCCTGGAAATCAGTAACCAGAAAATCAACACCATATAGCGGATAAAGAACAAGAACTACTTACCTTCAAACAATACACGGCGAGACGTCGACGCGATTCTGGAGTACCATTCTGTAGTTCTGTAATAACGGAGTGGTGCACATCCTCTTTTTGCTCCCCGAGGAACTGCGCACAGACAGAGTTGAGAGTATAACTACGAAGCTTATGTTCTCGCTGCATGAATTGAAGCAGATCGAGCTGCAACCGTCCATCGAGCGCAGTCTCTTTTGAATCACGTTGACCGTAGGCCTTGGAGGAGAAATGGGTGCTCTTCGTTTCCGTTTTTGATCCTTGAACGAAAATCAGCACATCACTTCAAGTGATGTTTGAACTATTGTGACGTACCCTTCATTCTGCCCAAGTACGGAAATTTAAGGGCTTTCAAAGCTTTGGCTCGGTCAATCAAATATGGGAAATCGAATCCCGCAATGTTGTACCCAATAACAACATCAGGATCGACCTGTTCCACAAAATCCCTCCAGGCTTCGAGCATTTTTGACTCGTCGTCGTAGCATATAACCTGCGAACCAACGATATGAGAGCAAGTATTCAGTGTGAAAATGTTGCGAATAAATGGCTGTGATTCGCCTATAAGGTGTGTCAAGATCTTTCCTTGCTACAGGCCTAAAGACAATGACATACCTTGACGAGTGACCATATTTGCAATTTGAATGACGGGGTCAACAGACGCTTCAGGGAAAATACCTTTCCTTCCAGCGCATTCAATATCGAAGCTCAGGATTCGTAAGGGCGCGATTTTCGACCAATCACCCTCCGGGGCATATGAGTTGAATGCGTCGTATCTATTGAGATGACTGAGCAACGGCTCGTCGAAGATACCCAAAGAAGCGTCCTTACCTGACATTAATTTCAAGTTGACATGTTGATCGTTTTTGTGCTCCGGGGATAATTTTATATTTTCCGGCTGGTACTTCAATCCAATTCATGCCGACAACCTTGTGATACTCGGTAAATTTTAACATACCAGCGCAGAAGTGAGCGTACCTCGGTATCGATCATAAAACGCAAGATGAATACAATATTGCTCTCGTAGGTAACTTGAACGCCATCGAACAACCCTCTGAAATCGCATTCGCCTCTTTCAAAGATGCGTGGAGAAACACAAGGCATAAGGACTTTGGTCATGCAGGTCAAAAGCTAGATGGGACTCATCTCTGATCTTTGGGACACTCTTTGGATCTGTGAGGGTCAGCTTCAAGAAGGGTGTGTTGTCATCTCCTTTATATCCCCACAAGCTCTTTTTCGCGACTTTCTCAATCTTCAGCATCACGCTTCCTCCCTCCAGGAAACCCTGTATGATGTCATGGTCAGCATACTGCTACCAACTTATGAGAGGTGCACTTTACGTTAAGGTACTCCCGGAAAGGTTGAAGATCCGGGTCGGTGAAACCACGAGGTACGGGAACATAGAAGTAGGGCCTGAAGTCGGTAATATTTGCTAGAACACTCTGTCCATCCTTTTGAAAAGGTTAGGTTCTGGCGCATATATTATAGAAAAAAGTTGAATGAGCGTACCGCCGTCACTCCAAACATCCGCAAGATGATTGACCCATCATGATTCGATGCAGTTTCAATATCAATTTGTTGGAATGCTGGATAGTGCCAGAGTCAGGAGCGTTAGCCATATTGAAAGCAGATTCACCGACTTATTGAATCAGTCTTCTCGTTTAGCGACGGAAGAGTGGGTCGCGCCCAGCTGTCTGCGCCACCTTCTGCCTCTGTGGAAAATGTTCATCATATGTCTTTGGATTAGTGTGTAATTAAACTTACCATAATTTCCATTCGCACCCTCCTCTCTCAATCGTTCCAGCACGTCAGCAAACGATGGTTGCTGTGTCAGAGGCTGAGAGCCAAACGATCCAGCAGCCTCCACCTTGCGTTTTTTTGGTGCAGGTAAACCATCCACATCGATCTCTGTCCTGTATTCGCGTCCCATAACGAAATAAGACGCGTCTTCTCCTGACCGTTAAATATAAGCGCGTACCTCGTCCGTGTCAGAGGCTGGTTTTCCTTTGTCTTGTTCCTGATTTGTGACATTTTGACCTCGAAAACGAGCTTGAAGGTATCACGATACGCGTACACCCAGAATATAAAGGACTCCGAAGAAAATCAACCGACAACTGTCTTTGGCGAAGAGAAAAAGAGACTAATTGATGGGTGGACAAGCGTGGAGTCAGGACCAAGAAATCATCAAATGAGCACACGCGATGTTTTGACTTCTTTGTTCAAGTTATAATTAACGCTCCCGCCGAGTTGATTGATACTCCTGATCAATCTCGCAGCCGTTCTTCGTTATTAGGCATTTGGTCACCGCGTACTCGTGTCTTGTCGTGTCCCCAACGTGTCCCCTCACATAAAAAACGCTCTCCTCTCTGAATTTCTGCATTCAAAATGGTTTCTGCTGCCTTTGCCGATAGACCCTTCAAGAAGCTCTGCTTGTTCGATGTCGACGGCACTTTGTCTCTCGCTCGTCAGGTATGGCCCTTAAAGCGCGTTTATGGACCTCTCTACCCCTACCTGAACGCACGAATTAGAGCGCAACGCCGGAAATGAAAGCAACGCTTGCGGCACTCCGAAAGAAATATGTTATTGGTTTTGTCGGGGGATCTGATTTGAACAAGATTGTTGAACAACTTCAATCGGGCACGGAAAATGGTAAGTTGCTTAAATCACTTTATATTTCTCGAGTTCAAATTCGTAAATTGGATAGTCCTGGATGAATTCGACTACGGTTTCGCTGAGAACGGCTTGACTGCTTTCAAGCTCGGCAAGCAACTCCCCTCTCATTCATTCATCGACTTCGTAGGAGAAGAAAAATACAAGAAGCTCGTGAATTTCTGTCTCCATTATATCGCAGATCTTGATTTACCAATCAAGAGGTATTAATTCTCTCTCTTTTCCCCGCAACTTCCTTTCTTGACATACGACGATTTAGGGGTACTTTTATTGAATTCCGCAAAGGAATGGTGAACATTAGTCCAATCGGCCGTAATGCGTCGTAAGTTTACATTATGTTTTCGTTAGCGTTATCTCTAACGTCATGATAGCATCGAGGAACGCATAGAATTCGAAAAACTTGACTTGGTTAGATTTTTTCGCGTTGTGGCTTTTATTTTCTCAGAAGTTTAAATCGATTACTATCTGCGCAGAAAAACCGCTACCGTGCCACTATGATCGAGGCTCTGAAGGAGAAATTCCCAGACTACGGTTTGAAATTCTCAATCGGTGGACAAATCTCGTTCGACGTCTTCCCCCACGGATGGGATAAGACGTTCGCTCTGGGCCTTGTGGCGGACGAACAATTCGAAGAAATTCATTTCTTCGGTGACAAGACATACGAAGTTCGTTATCGCCCATGTTAAAAACTCTTAATGCCGCATATACTAATAATCACAATAGGGTGGCAATGATTATGAGATTTACAGCGACCCAAGAACTATCGGACACAGCGTCAAGAACCCCAACGATACCATACGCATTTTGAAAGAAGAATTCCTTCGTGACTAATTAATCTTATGAGCGACACGGATTCCCAGGACGACGGACGGATACCATACTTATAACCCAAATCCCAAGCTGTAAAATATGAAATGAGACAACACTTATTGATATCTGGATTACTTTTTCTTTACAGAAAATCGTTAAAATTACGCGAGAATACAGAAGCCTCCTGCAAGTTTACGCTTTGTCGACAGTGCATGCGCGTCAATCACTGTTTCAACTACGTCTGACGATACGACTAAACGGATTACCTTGGGCTGATACCGCCAGTAATCAAACTTAAGTTTTGCCTTGTCTTGGTGTGATATTATCTTCATACATGACCATGCGGAGCTGGTACCTAGGAGAAAGCAACCGCCTCACGTGTGGGTCCTCGGTCTCGATCCAGTGGTCAAATGGCTGCGCAAACACGCTGATGACCCCTTTTCTGCCGGGAAACGCTGGATAACAGAGAGGTTCCAATTCGGATCGTGTATGTTCGACCCTGGGGACCTGAAGCGTCGTTATAGCCTACTTGTGAACTGGGGAATTGGTGGGGAGCTGTGGGTCAATTACTGGACCATAACGGTGCCGACAATTGAACAACGAATCCTAGCTTGCTCCAGCGACTACATCGCTGTGGGGCCTTCTTCTGCCGAAGATTTGCGCACAATGGATGCATCACCGAAGACTCTTGACAGAAAGGAAGAAAAATACCCGCTGTTGAGGTGGTGGCAGACGAAAAGTCTCAAAAACAAGACGAAAAACGCATCAAGAAAGAGGAGGAAGAGGCGCGAAAACAAGAAGAAAAGCAGGCAAAGTTGGAAAACAAACGAATCCGAAAACAAGAAGCGCTGAAGGAGAAGAAATAATCCGTGCACCATTTTGTAATTATACCAGATGGGATGGCGCAATACCTAGGAGGCATGGAAAAATGGAAGAATGTGCCGATCGCGGGAGTTGCAGACGAGGTTGGCGCACACACTGGATTGTTTATACCTGAACAGAATTCGCAGTATCAAGCGTTGCTCGAGAGAGTGACCACCAAGGTTATCGGCTGGTGTGCTAGCCAGCTTGGAACAAGTACGCTGCTTGCTATTACGTCCACAATCCCACACGGGACATTGAAGTCCTTCAGTTGCGAGTAGCTAAAGATTTTGATTTTCGTGGCGAGAGTAGCCCGACAGCGAATGAATAAATAATGAATAAATACAAGTTAGACCGGTATACGCCTGGCCCATGCTTTGCGCTGATAGTCAAGGATGATAGGAATGAAATCGAAAAGTCCAAATTTTGGCCAATATGTGGAGGAGAACTGAAGTTGTGTATCTTCACAAGTCTAAAACACTCTTAGCACGATCCATTGACATTGAAGCTGAGCATACAACACACCTGCCACAGCATATAATCACTCAGGCGTTTCACACCGCTCGTCCTAACAAGAATGTCTACAGGAGGGCTCCCACCCAGTGATGTCATCAATTGAGAATATATGTCTTCTTCCGTACTGTGAAAATGGTGAGGATTCAAGATAAAAGACAGGGGAAAATGAATGACTTGCATTTCTTCGTTTCCTGAAGCGATTGAATTTTGGATAGACGATTCTACGGCCATGGTTATTTCATGACGAGAAGTATAAGGCATGCAGAGATTGAGGATAGCACTGGAGGATTAGATTAATAGACCTCAGTACAGGAATGACATGGATGGTTACTTTTTGTTATGTCGCGTCATATCTTCCGCTTTCCGTACAGCTAGTTGTAGTGACTCGGGCAAAAGTTTCTTGTCACCAACTATGTTCAGCCTCACGCCATATTGATCTAGTAGGTCCCTGAATTTGTCGGTGAGTATAAGTTGCAGAGTGTGAAGTCCCAAGCTCACCCATGCGCACAGAGCTCTGCGAGTTTCTCCTCTGCAAGCTGCATTAAGGCAGAAACCTCGTCCTCCGACCGTTTAAAGTTCTCGATAGAAAATGCATACGCAGATACGCATTTAACATTAAGCCTCATACAAGCGTCAAGCATCTATACAGATCCGTGTAAGTGCCGCTAATAGAGGCTTAGAAATACCAACCTTTCGCAAAGCAATAAATCCATCCGCATGCCCCTGTTGAACCGCTTTATGGTTCATTCTTGCATAACGCCGATTCCCATCCATGACAAAGGCCACATGTCGTGGTACTGGGCCTGCCGCTAGGACATTCAGAAGGAAATTTCGAGCCTTGGTCGTGATTTTAGAAACAAGCCACGTCCAGCCACGTCGTAGAAACATTTAACGAGAAAGATGATGTGGAATAATTCAAATTCAATTGGCCTATCTATCACGTGACTAGTGCGCGGTGCACGCGCCCATCTCTGACGCTTGTCTAACGCCCAAAATGAGTCTGACGCCCGTCTGTTCATTTATTTATCCCAGCAGAAACACAAGTAATATTTATGGATAAAAAACTCAGAATTTTTGAGTCCTGCAAACCAACGTTGTCACTAATAGCTAAAAATAGACACTCAAATACTCAAATATTGACCAGCGGCTGACGCGAACCCGGGGGTTTGCTGAAAAAGTCTGAACATTAACACATACGCTATATTTCCTTCACTTCATCCAGCGCCATACAAGACCATATCCTTGCAATATCAATGTCTGATATCAAACCGCCATTGTCTGACCTCCAAGGTATGATTGAAAGCCCCACCTGCTGAGCACACTGTTGCTCCCATCGTTCTGAGACTTCTTTCCATCCTTAGTTCCACGATTATCCGCGATACTCAGCTCGAGAAACCACCACTCATTTGACATGACGCGGTCGTTTCTTTTTATCTTGACATCTCTCGCGTTGTTTTCTATCACGTTCGCTCTCGCGATTCCACCCACATTCGCTTATCGGCATCCGAGCTCTCATTTGTCTCAATCCAATCATGTTTCGTCGCGTTCAGTACATATTACTCAATTTTCACCGTCGATGCATACATCCGATGCCTTTGCGGTCAAGCTAAAACATAGGATGTTGTCGAACAGAAGACGGCTAGACAATCTTTTGAGAGAGGGTTGGGAATATATTTCTCCGCTCAATAAACCTCAACGGTACGTTTCACCACCCATGTCAATCGTTGTTGTTTAACTGAAGCACCACCAAAGTGATGATATATTCTACTTAAGGTCTATAGAAGATACAACCTATATGTCCTCTCGAGATCTTTTGCGGGAGCAAGTAGACGACGACGAGCTAGAGGACATACGTGTAAATAGCAAAAACAAAACGTAAGTCACAAAATTCGCCTCTTACATAAATCTATGATACTGACGTGCCGTGAAGTAGGGATATAGATGAAATATTGTCCTTCGTAGAAACTAAGTTGGCTGGCCTCAAACCCAGGTACGCATGGATCTCATTTAGCGTATACATACACACACTGATTATACGTTTTGTGAAAACGTAGTGAACGAAATGCGATTGCCAACAATCTGGAAAACTTCTGGAGACAAACAAAAAGCTCTGCAGGAAAAAATCCGGAAAATACACAGCCAACAGTAGAATAGTTTACTTTCAATTTATGCATGTAAATATTTGTTTTTCGTGCCCTGAGACTTGAGTACATTTTACCGTCAAATTGAAATATCTCGTACATCCTTCCTCAAAAAAGCATAATCAAAGGAAGGGATTATGATACCGCATTTGTCTCAGACGGCTAAGCTACACAAAAAGAGCTAGACACCATGCATTCATGATCAATACCTTTGCGACGATGTGATTCCAGACCAGACGGAAACTGGACAGCCTCAGAACTCAAGAATCTATATAACAGTATCCAAGATGCCCTCCGAGTGCATAAACAACTTTTTGGTTTCAAAGGGCGCACTGCAACGTTGGTGCTGTAGGCATCCCTGCGCTGGATTGTACCGTCGTTCGAGCCGGTACGAGGAACCAAGTCGTTCTCAGTGAGGCGGTCGAAATCGTAAAAGGGTTCGTAGACTTCACGAGGACGACAAGGAAAACTTCGTCCCCGCTACTTCCGAGCTCCCCGGACTCAAAAAATACGACTTTAACATTGAAGTCACCAACAACCGTTTGACCGTCTCCGGAAAGAGGAGCTCGATGTCATCCGAGAATAATAAAGAGGGATATGCAATTCAGGAACTCAGGTACGAGAAGTTCTGCAGTACTCTGCAGCATCCTCAAGTACGCATCTTCGTTGACTAGATATTCAACTCCAATTTCTGACGAGTGACTTCTTCTACAGTATCGCGACATCAATGCCTCCTTGGAGCAGGGAGTTCTGAAAATCAACTTCCTGAAGGTTTCGCAAGAACAAGCTCACAAAAGGGTTACCATGATCAATAGTTTGTTTAGCCTTGGTGTTCTAGAGTCATATATTGCTTGTATATTGCGTCGTTCAAATGAACCGGCACTGTCAGTGGCGGGCAACGCCACACATCGTAATGAAGCTTACCTACAATGCCGAGCATGGATTCAGTTATCACGTGTGCCGCTTTTTAAAACATTCTTATGGAAGTGCCTAAAAATAGGCATCCCGCGACCACCTGACGTGCGCGTTCGCCGTTTACCAAGGTGCGTTCCTCACCACCACCACCATCATCCATGGCCCCCACGTATCGGACACCTCAGATCGACCTAGCTGTTCTTTTAGCACAACAAAATGCCACGATCGACATCAAAGTCCACACCTACGAAAATTCGACTGGCAATTTCCTCAAAGCCTTGACGAGCCACAAGAACAGGGCTATCGCTACATCTCAGAACGTCGAAAACACCAGGCAGCGGAGAAGAAGAAAGCTTTGGAACGGATACAGGCTGTTGAGGCGGAGACGAATCAATGCAAATTGAAAGAGATTGAGCTCGTTGCGCGTATGTCAGGGTTACTTATAATTCCTTACTTCTCATCGAGCCTTTTGATCTAGAGCTGGAACGAGAGAAAGAAGAGAGGAAGGCGGCAGAGCTAGAGGTTGCTGCTTTCAAACATCAGCATACATCACTTAGGGATAAGGTCGCTTCCGTGGAGACCGATATCGAACAGTACCGGGCTTTGAGAGAGAATCTGTGGCGAGGTATGTCATAGGACAATGCCTTTGAGAACCGTTTCTGACAATCGTTACATAGAGAAGAACAAGGAAAGGACGACACCAAACGTGTGTTCACGTCGGCATGTTGCTCCCGCCTGTCCCTTATCGTTACTCGCGATTCGCGTCTGCAGCATTTTTTGGCTCTATTGTTTTGTTCGTCGTTACGCCGTTGAGTGCCCAAGAGTGTGGAACCATATGGGAGTTTGCCGCATTGGACACTTGACCTAGGGGGGTGGGCAGTGTTTGGGCTTGGGGTGATTTATTCAGTGGTTGAGCGAACTTGGTCCCGGCGCTTTGTGGGTATGAGCTGAGGAGGGATAGTGAGGTTGGAAGGACGGGTTGAGGAGGCGGGTGTTTAGGTCATTTTTGGGGCGAGGAGCCACGGTGGAGAGTGGTGCATCAACGTTTCAACTCATCTGTGCTGGATGTTTAGGCCGGCACCTTCAAATTGAACGCTACGTTTACCAACACCACCAATTAAAAGCATCAAAGATATTATGGCCCTCCTCCCCTTCTTCCGTCACCGTCACCGTGTGTGTCGCCGTCGCCTTCGCCACCTCCCATAGCCCACTTCGAGGTTCGACTCTCGAACCTCTATCCTCAACATCACATTCAGGTCGAATACGGAAGCATACGTTGATATATTCTAGTACTTCCTCTTCCCTACCTATCTCTCTCGTCCATACTACCATTAACAAGGTAATCCCTATCATCACCACCACCGCCAGGAGCATGAACACTAAGCGCGTCAATGCTCTTCCCCCACACCTTTCGAACATCAATTACGCGCAGAAACCCCAAGGCACAAACGCACCGTCTCCATGGCAAGTGTGGTTGTGGATCTGTTGTACTTCTCAGAGTCAGAGAACTTGGCTTATGTTAAGGGTACGTCTTCTGTCATATTCCGAAGTTGAATTGTAATCAAAGTTTACATAGATAGGCGGGAAGATGAAAGACAGTCTTCGGTCGAGAATATCTGTTGTCAGCCATCCAAATTTTAACCGGATGTTCTGGGTGTTCTCGAAGTGTTTGGGCCTCGCGCGCTTTATTAGGCTGCGTGGGCGATGTTTGGTCTCTGGACCTCCGTTCTTTTGCTCTTGTTGCTGTCGCTCATCAGCTTCATCGCCATCACCATCTCTGGTTCCCCTCCCTTGTCTTCCATAGACACTTTACGCTCGCGTTGAACGTTGACGCTCGTATATCAATCGCACCTCTTTGTGACTGCCGCTTATTCTTGCATGCCTCTCGTCATAACACGAACCGTTTACTGGTTTTCTGGGACGCATTGGCGCCATTGCAGAAGCTAGCCCGAGGAAGGATTATGATATATATATATATTGCGCATGTACACCTGTTCGACTTTGTAATAGATGTTTATTGGATGCCCAAAACGACTTGAGCTCTAAGCTCTGAGCAAGATTCTTTTTTTATGCGTCGCATTAACCTCACCGTGGGTGGTGTACTCACATAGACTTATAGTACTCAAAGCGGGAATGATAGAAATAGCTGCTCGCGCTGGAAAAATAATTTATAAAACCACGCAAAATCAAAATAGAACTAGTCAAAATATAGTTTCTACTATCTAACGGTTTCTATGATTTATTTGAGCTCTACAAGCCTGTGACTCAGTCCAGGTAATTCTTCATCTCTTGAAGTACGAGAGCTCCGCGCCTGGGAAATGTCTTCATAACTTGTTTGAAATGTTCCCCCATTTCCTCTTTACATTGTCGAACGAGTTGTTCAGAAAATCCAGCTCGAGGAAGGAAGAAGACTATATAGCCGAGAAGCAGAAAGTTCATTCTGCTCTCATAGTCTACGGTGGTGTTGTTTGATGTCCATTGACCATTGTCAAAGGTCAGTCCATCCAACAACTTATCTTCGCTCCCGTACGAAACAAGTGAATTCTTCTTGAAGCAATGTAATGCTGCCTCTGCATAGGCAGATGGACCTATAGCATGTCTGTCTGACTGGTCTGAGTGCTGTAGAAAGCGCACAAAATACCGCAAATAGTGAACTTTTCTGTCTTCGAGTGTGAGGGATTTAAAGAGATGGAGGATATCATAATGATCCTCTATGTCGTCGAAATATGGCAGTCTTCCATCTGTGTTGCTGAGTGTCAGTCTACTGTCGGAAGTGATTGGTATACACATGTCTTTTCCCAGGTGACATGCGACACATAAGAACAGCATCCACCTGTCGTCCTCGTAATAGTATGGTAGCTGGTTCAAAAATACCTGTTCCACATATTCTTGATGCTTTTTCTCTATTACAGCCCAGCGCTCATCCAGAGAGGCCTGTGCATAATATTAAGCATTTTAACATTAAATGAAGATTTCTTCCTTACCATGCGTGCACAGAATGGAAGCCAGAACAAAAATACAAATTTTCAGAAGTCCATAAAAGGTGAATTCATATGACCACCGCCCCTGTGGATTTCTATTTCCCCCAATATAGCATCCAAAAATGAAACCTCCTCAGCAATATTGATTAGCAAAGTTGAGCTCTGGCAATGCGGAAGTTCCCTTGTAATAAAGCTCTCAAAGATGCAAACTTGATTGTACCAGGACTCTGAGAATTTAGTTTGAGGTGTTCAACAATATCTGGAAACACTCTTACCTTTCATCACATATTGGATTATATTTGCAATATGCTCTGATCTGTAGACATCAATGTCAAGGAAATAGTCTCTGGACCTCATGGGGTTAAGAAGGAAGTCAAGAAGTGAAGTGTGTAGGATTTTCACAACCTCTATTTCCCTCCCCAGCGGCGGATAGAAAACCTTCTCAATAGAGATAATGGACCATAGATCACAGACCAAAATCTCGAGCTCCCCTGGTTCCAACGACATAAATGAAGATATGTCAAATCTATTGACATCATTGTATATGTCGAATCCATCGACATAATTGATTATGCAATGTGAGATGATACTAAACATATATAAAACACGCGCTCGGTCTGTGGCAGACTCCAGGATCATTCTATATAGCGCATCAAGTTGCGTAAAGGGCAAGTCGCCTTGAGCTGGTCGTAGATTATTCACAGCATCAAGGCGGTGATCAGGCCGATGCCTAGTGGATTGGCAATAGCGAAGTATCGTTGCTGCATAAATGAATTGCCCGGACGACTTTCTGACAATTTCTTCCCGAATTTTGTCGGATGGCCAAGAAGCAGGGATTAGGTGTTTAAATGGATGGTTCACTTTGATTTCCTCAAACCCGTCTCTGAGAAATGTGCGAATGTCGTCGTCGGGATGGAATGTGTCATCAAGGTAAAGTCGTGAAAATAGCTCTGCCATTTTGTTGGATTTGAATGCGAGATTGATCTCATGCTCAGGGCGACTGGCGATGAGAAATAGAATGGGTAGTTCGAATGTTCGAATTGCATCTGCTATCATGCGCAGAATCCTAGCCTGCAAAACCCCGTCACCACATTCGTCGAGACCGTCTATGACGATGACCCGCCAGCAACCCAAAGGTGATAAAATTTCTGAAGAGCAATCTGAAGAGCAAACATATTGAAGGGGCTTCATGACTAGGTGGGTAAACTGATCTTCCAATCCCTTCGTCAAAATCAAGGGGTCCGCCTCAATCACGGAGAGTATCTTGCTTTGAGTGGCCGGGATTTTGTGATAGATCTGGTATGCAATGGTTGCTACGAACGCGCCTGCGTGGTTCCTCGTTCCATAGGATCTCCAGAAAATGAAAGTCGCGAGAACGAACGCGTTGAGAAGACACATTTCGATAAATGACTTTGTGATGGCTGATTTTCCCGCTCCTGCAGCGCCGGTCAGCCACATGATGTATTTGTCCCGAGTTTCCCTGTCGCAACGTTGAGCCCAGTTCATGATCTTCTTCAGGACGGCTTCACGGGTATTCGGATGGCATTTTGGGCGGTCAAACTCGGCATTCGAATCGTGCAAAGCGTTTGGCGCCGTAGCCTCCTTAAGGCTGTCGAATGGCGCTACGGATAGTTAGATCCCTGTGATGGCATGCACCTTAAATCTTTGTTACTCACATTTTCGTCCGTCACTTGCCCAATTATGTTGGTTAAATGTACCGCCGGCCACGAAAATGTTTTGGCCGGATATAAGGTGATTATTGGTGATAACACGCTGATTGTCGTCCATCCCTACTGCGAACGCAAGATTCGAGAGAAAAGCAACAAGTCGAATCCTGGATGCTCGCTGATGAGGGAAAGAAAACAGCAAGTCGCAGCACCCGTCATTCAAACCGTCGAAACCCTATATATACATAGAAGCCATGCATTGGCCACGCAGCATATCTTCACCGTTGACATAGCCTTTATATAAGGCGGTGTGTTGTATACATTACTTTCTGCTGCCATTTAATAATGGAGGAATACAGCCAGAGCATGAGTACCACAGCCATGAGAATGTGTTACTTATAAAAAACTGCTGAGGTGGTGGGAAAAAACCGGCCAACATCAAGCGGAACTCAATCGGACTATGAAAGGAGCACAGACGGAATCAATTACAGGAAGTCTTCGAGATTTGTTGCGGATGGTTGGGGTTGGGCAGTGTTTTGGGTTGGGCATTTTATTGGGTTGCGTGAGCAGAGGAGGACCACCCTCACGCTATCTGTTGGCTTCAAAGATATAATTATCTTTATTCGCAGTTTCTATCTCTCTTTTCATATATGGAATCCCCACCATCCTCGTCGAGACGTCTCTGGACTTGCTCTATTAAAATGTCACATTCGCATTCCCCTCAAATCCACCCTCTCATACCCTTGTCCCCCTCTCTCATTGCCACTTTCTCATCTCATTGTCACTTCACACTTACAGCTGTCGACGCGTTTCTCTTGTCTTCTTGCTTTCTTTTTCTCCTCCAGTTCATTCTTCATACCTCAAAACTTCCACTTTTTATGTATTCTCTTACCTTTACTCATACTTTGTCTTCGATTTCGACCCTACTTCTAACTCGAGAAAAGCGATGTTCAGATATTCGTTGTGAACTGGTGAACGGGTAAACGCAACGCTTGATTGTCCCAGTACAATAACGTAGGCTATGTTGGAAAATACGAATGAAGCCAAATGTACTTAGGTATGTATGCATTAACTAGATGTTTCTGTGTCCAGGCGTCGCCCGTAGGGCAATTCAAAGGGAATATAAGAGGACCAACAAACGGCAATCTCCGAAATTGATTACATACCGCGTAATCGAGTCAGGTTCAGAGCGCTACCGCAAAATGTCTAGATTTCTCATCTTTCCCTTTATTACTCATAGCCATACCCATCCGACTTGGTCTCTGGGCTGACGCATCGCTTGCTATAAAAGGCTGAGGAGATATTGAAGGCCCTTAATTACCTCGACCGATCCAACAAGTTTCGAAATGCAAACATCTCACTATAACATCTTTTCTCTGCCGCCAGAACTCCTGGACTCGCTGACTCCTCGGAATCTACTGAATAAAGTTCCATCGCGTCCACATACACCAGAAATCCCAGTTCCGAAGACAGGACCTCGAGCCTGTGCCATTTGTAACGGCATCGTGTTTCTGGACGTTGACGAACAAAGGGCGCATTTCAGATCGGATTGGCATCGATATAATGTCAAAACGCGGATGAATGGAGGAAATACCGTCTCAGAAGCAGCGTTTAGCCAGCTTGTAGAAGGTGCTTTGTCATAATTCAGTACATCGTGTCGCTTCTCTACTAAAACTTTCACTTTTTTTTTTAGGTTTGGAGGATTCATTATCCGGTTCAGACTCATCGGAGGGCGAGGATGGCGAAGATTCTGATGCGGTCAACACTCTCATAAGCAAAACGAAGCAATTGCATGCTAGATCTCCGTCTCCGGAATCATCGTCGAATAACCCACCCATTACGGCGCTTTCATGGTTCCACGCCCCTCCATCCACCCAACTCGGCATCTACAGAACCATTCTACCTTTGAAGACAAAGCCGAGCTCTTATCTCGAGGGACTACAAAACTTACAAGTCAGGAAGCCTAACGGACGCACTTGGGCAATGTTCATGATCGCGGGTGGTCATTTCGCAGGTGCTATCGTAAGAGTGAGCCCAGAAGAGGATGAAAACGACGAGGAAGAAGAAAAGGCTAAAAAGAAGAAACCGAAGAAGCCCAAACCGGATACCGAAGTCCTGCTTCACAAAACATTTCACCGATATACCAGTACGTTTCGTCCGAAAATTATGGCTTTCATACATGGAACTGAACATGACGTCAGCGCGACGAAAACAGGGAGGGTCACAATCTGCCAACGATAATGCTAAAGGTCCCGCGAAGAGTGCTGGTGCCCAACTACGACGTTACGGCGAACAAGCACTACGTGACGTATGTTTATTTGATGTTTATTCTAGTTCGGAGTACTTGTAGCTCATAATATGATAGGACATTCGTGGATTATTGGAAGAATGGAAAGAAGATCTGGAGGATTGTGAACGAATCTGGATGCGGGCCAATATATCCAATCGTAGAATCTTTTACGACTACGAAGGTGCCCCATTTGCCAAAAACGATGAGCGATTTAGAACTTTTCCGTTCCCTACGCGTCGTCCAGTAGGTGTGATCCTGTACATGACAAGATGGAATCTAATGATCTTTTCTAGACTCAATCTGAGTTGTTGCGCTGTCTCGCTGAACTCGTCCGCCCTAAAATATCGCACTTTACCGAAGAAGAACTGCGTGCTCAAGACGAAGCCTACCTCGCGTCCTTACCTAAACCAAAGGCTGTACCGACTATTGTCCAACAACCCATACCCGAGAAACCCAAGCAACCCAAGCTTTCAAAGGAAGAAGAAGCTCTCCGTGAAAAGTGGTCTCGTTTGCTGGAGATGGTATCCAAAGGGCGGCTCGAACCGCTAAAAGCCTTTTGGGATCGAGAAAGTACGACCTTAGGCGGCATCGACGCGAAGATCCCAGAATGGACAGGCGAGAAGAGAGCAACGTTACTGCAACTTGCAGTTCAGCAAGGTCAAGAAGATTTGGTACAATGGCTACTCGAAGAAGCGCGTGCGAATCCAACCATTCCAGTTCCCTCACCCAAAGACGGCGACACCGAAGATCTTAATCCGCCTGAAGACCAATCAGCTGCAGTTGCGGTTGATACAACTTCGGGTGCTCGCCGCGCTGCGTACGATCTCGCGCGAACAAAACCCATGCGCGACATCTTTCGACGATGTGCGGCCACGCACCCCGATTGGTGGGACTGGTTCGGTGCGGGACGCGTCCCAAGCGCGTTGAGCCAAGAGATGGAAGAAGAGCGTGAGGAGAGGAAGAAGGTTCGGCGAAAAGGATTGAAGGATCGCGTCAAGGAGCGCGAAGCGAAGGAAAAGGAAAAGGAAAAAGACCGACCGAAGGTCCCTGAGCCTCCCGTAGAGGTGAAGGCGCCTCAAATACCGGCTTCGAACTCGGCGACGCGTCGGCTTGGTGGTACTTCAGGTGCTGCCGATGGTGTTGTGGGGCTGACTCCTGAAATGCGGGCCAAGGTAGAACGGGAGCGACGCGCTAGAGCTGCGGAGGCGCGTTTAAAAGCGTTAGGAGGGTAATAATCACGTTAGCATGACCCCGGTTCGGATAACTACCTTTAAATTTATATTTAAGTTATACATTTTATAACTGCATCCAACCTGAATCACATTACTTCAGGTCAGTGCATCATCCCACGAAATTACTTAGGTGCATGATCTTCAGGTTGCAGGTTAGCCTGAAGTTCACAAAAACACACGGAAAGTGACTATGTAATACTAATAATACAATAGGCCAGCATTCAAGCCTATTGATTCAAGATGGATGAAAGGCCTGCCAGCAAAGGTTCAAAGGGACTCCTTTGTCTCGGTATCACCCGTCACTCCGACGGTCACAAAGTTCAAGTTGGCTTTTCCACGAGCCAATGATTATTTAACTATTGTTTAACTCTCTTTCCAAAGTTCTTTTATCTTTTCGAGGCACAATCCCCTGCGGTCAGACACCAGGACTGCAATCACGGCACACCTATTACTTGCTCAGCATCTCTACTCAAGTGTTGGAAACTGCTCAGACAACTTGCTTAGCATCAAGTTTGATTCTCGTTGTCTTACCACAGTCCACTGATGCCACTCATTGGGCTATCTATTATCACGAACCAGCAAGCATGAAATCATATATGAGCCAAAATTCCACCGTCATTCAACTCAGCCTGAACAATATTTTGGAGACTGCAAGAAATGTCATAAGGCCAACAGGCTGGCAGTGTGAATGGAATGCTGCCAACAACAGTGCTCGATGCAAGATTTTCCTCACGTGTTGGAACGCATACTTGAAGGTCCGCTCAATCATTCTATATTTTTCCTGATTATTCTACATGATTTGAGGGATCTGAGGATGCATGAGGGGCCCACTTTGTGGGTGATTTTTGTGTACCTCTCCGAAAAATCAACATTGTGATGATGATGCCATCGAAATTATTGCTGATTGGTCTTATTTCTCACACAGCACCTTATCCTCCACTGTCAAGAACAGTCACTGAGGTCAACAAAAAAGGTGTGTCAGTCATTGCTGGTCTTACCTTTGTCAAAATTTCTTAGGGTTTTCAGGGCTCCTATACATGTCTCCTCCCTCGTTGCAATGTCACTACCCCAGGGCTGGCTGTTGACTTGAAAGATGCAGCTACTCACATTCCACATGCTCACCTTGCCCGAGTACAGCTTGTGTGCCCGATTTCCAGTGAGTCCGTTTGGATACATTCCCTTAATCTTATTTGACTAATTGACAAACAGAATGTAATACTACCTTTAGCCGGCCTGCCTTGCTAGAAGTCCATTTTGGAGACGCCCATCCCAATTTAATAGACGCACAAATTTGCTTGCCTTCAGAATTGTTATTGCCGATCTGGCAACCTGTTCCTGCTGCCGCTATACAGCCTCCCGTGCCACTACCAGCACGATTATCCACTGGCTGCGTTTTGCTTCCTCCCATCAAGGGCACTTGGCAGAAACGGCCTCAGACGCCTCTTCCCGTATTTATTGAAGGCTCGAGTAGCTCGCAGCTCTCGCCGAGCAAGCGGCGCGCGAAAATGGACAAGCACGAAACACCTAACGCGAATGCCCCTACAGCGGCGCAAGATGAAATGTCGACCATGTTCGACGACTTACCGAAACAATTGGATGAGCGGGGCTACTTTTTGAGGCAAGATTCACCTTTGGAAGGTGCCGTTAGGAACCGCGACTTGCGATACGACCTGGCCCGCTCACAGAAATTTTTGGATCCTACGAAATATGGGGTTTGGCAGCTTTCGCTTACGACATCGTACGAAGCGTTCCTCTCGCAGAATCCGGAGATCAACGAAGACGAGGAAAGCGACGGGGAGGAGATCCGTGTGCCGACGCCTGGATCAACGTTTACATCGCACAATCCTGCAGGCGCGATGACATTGTCATAAATTCTGCAGTATGTTGAGCCTCCTTGCATCACGCGTCGTTTCGGGAGCTCCGAATAGACGTCGAGGACGTAGTCGACACGATGTGATTAGCTTGCGATAGCGGTGGTATGGTATCCGAGTTGGAATAGTACGTGTAAGTATACTGAGTCTACTTCAAATTTCCATCTCTTGAACTAATTTTTCCGAAATCTCTAGATCTATAATTCGTCGTCGATTATAATCTACGCATTTCCTCAATACGTACCATTTGTCCTCCGCCCCTGCGTTGACTGCATACGTACATCCATGCATCTTTCGCCCTATACCACACTCCATTCTCTACTTCAACATTATGATTTTGAGTAGTAATATCCACGTCCATGAACTGTTGTTTTTCTACATGCTTTGAACATTGCTACTCAAAATTGATTGAAAGAGGATTATCTTTTTACTCTCTTGAAATTAACCTTATCTCTAGATATTTTCTCGACTGTTCCTTGAATATTTAGAAGCTAATCTCCTGTTCTTAATTTGTTCACCAGTAAAGGGCGCCCTGAAGGTGGCTGTGAAGGATGATGATGACATAATGGTTATTGAACCAATCAGAGCTCAAAGAACATTTTTTGAATATTTCTATCGTAATTAACCTTGGACTCGCACTACTTCACTGCATTCATTCTTCTTGTTTGGAACACATTCATTCATCTACTCTGCTTCTATCAAAAGTCTGACTACGACGAACATATCAACGAAACTTTGGATACGTACTCTCTAAAATGGCTCCAGGACGTATGTCGCCTTGCCTCTGGTGCTTTCTTTTAACGGACTTGTCTGAAATTCGGTTTACTTTTTGCGTGCCCATAACAGGTATTTCTCTAGCAGAGCAGATCGCTCAACTGGAAGAGGCTGCACCTGTCGGTGCGTCTGCTATACATCGTCGTTCAGGGATATATGAAGGACTCATTTGATAATATACGCGCCGAAACAGATTACGACCCCGAAGATTTCCATTCTCGCGGTGCAGAACTCGAGAATGACGTTACCATGGATAGTGTAGCGATCAGGGAACACTACATCGAGGTCGGGTACGTATAATTCTTATCGAGTACACCGTTACTGTATTTGATAGTATGTACATTTGGGGCGTTATCCAGACCGAGCACGCTGAGAAACAAACTACCGACCGTTGCGCACCCGAAGTATGAAGGTGTTCGCATGTCTAGGAAGCAATTGTTGGAAGGGGACTCGGACGATGGTGAGGAGTCGTATGGAGAGGTCGATGAAGACGAGGACATTCAGGATGGTGGGGAGGGTATGTCCTCGGGTATAGAGGATATGCAGGACATTGGAAGTGAGGACGAGGACGAGGAGGAAGAAGAGGAAGAAGAGGGACAACGGGAAAGCGAACAAAGTCAACATTCGCATGAAGATGAGGAGGAAGACGAAGAAGAACGCCCTAGTCAACCTCGGAAAAGACCAAGTCAACCTGAAGAAGAGCAGCAACCGATAGACGATGCCACTTCAATGCTAAAAAAGACGAGAGAAGAGGACGTTCAGAAAGGTCGGGCTGTCAAAAGACAAATCGTACGTGCATCTCTTTTTGTGTTGTCTCAGGCCCTCTAATCTAGATCGGACAGGCTTTGTGGGATACGATACTCGATAGTAGGATTCGTCTACAAAAATCTATCGTCTCTGCGAATAGACTGCCACCCGTAAGGTTTTTCTTCCATCCTAGGATTGCATAGTGTTTATTGCCTATGTCTATAGCCTTCCGAAGTTAAGAGTTATCAAGGTTCATCCGAATGTAGCGATGCCATCTCGAAGTTCTTGAAAGAAGCCATGCTGTTCACTGATGAACTTTCCGAATTGCAAGAGGTGAGAGCCGAGATTTAGTTCGATGCTAACGATTTCAATTCCTTACTCGCTGTGTACAGGACCTACTGACTATTAACGAAATTGCTACCCCTCCCCCGCGGAAGCGACGAAAACTTGAACCCGAGACTTCCCTTGCAGAATTCCCAGAAATTCTCAAAGAAGCCACTGAAGATGCATCTGCTCTCGAACAAGCGTACGTTATCTTCCTTGTCTAAAACCTGACCGCGTGTACTGACTTCGATCGATGTCCAGTTTCCATCCATACCTCATTCAAACACTCTCTAAATGGTCTTCAAAGATTCAAGCTGTCGCACCTTCTGTCCTGCTACCATCGAATCGCGGCGCCTTCTTGAAGGGTGGTCAAAGTATGAAATCCGTGGTACAGCTGATCGACGAAAACCTCTCCGAACAAGAGAAACTCTTGACTAGAACACGGATTGCCCGTATCAAAAAACCGCGGATAGGTGTTCAGTCTTCTGCTGCTAAAGATGAGGACAGCGAAGATAAACCCGATGTCGAGATATTTGATGATACCGATTTTTATCAGAAACTGTTGAGGGATATCATTGACAGCCGAGGTGATGGGAATAAGAATGAGGATTGGATGGTCCTCCAAAAACAAAAGAAGGCAAAGAAAAAGGTGGATACTAAAGCGAGCAAGGGCAGGAAGATCCGGTTCGTCCTTATTCGTGGTTGTCATTCCCTCTATTGAAGCATTAACCGTCTTCTTATATAGCTACGACGTTCACGAAAAGCTGCAGAGCTTTATGGTGCCCGTTCCTACTAGTGTTGGAGCTTGGCACGAAGAACAGGTCGATGAATTGTTTGCGTCGATTCTAGGGAAAGGATTTGAGAATATTGCTATCAATGCTGAGGAGCCTAAAGTTCAAGAGAGTATAGAACTCACTGGCTTTAGAGTTTTCGGATAGTTTTCTGATTACTCTAGTCATATGTATGTTCACTGACGCCGAAACCTATTATTTCGTCGTTCAATCTTGCGGATAAGACGATGAGCAAGATTCTAACCACGCACCACACCCTATGCTGAAGTGCGTTATGTTGCCAGCTTCATTAAGATAGGCGTCGGCGACAAAGTATGCTTTCACCTAATTCTGTAAGGAATGAAGATAATTGTTAACTTGTGCCAAAAATTTTCAGTAATTATGTCTTTCCAAATTATGTCTTTCTTTGTAGTCGTGAATTTCTGTCCAGAGAATCGCTCCCGCCACTGGGGTGGAACAAGGCCAAATAGGGACATAGCAATGATCTCAGGTTGTTTGCCGCTTGCGCTCTTTGCAGTGCTTGCCGCAGTTGACGTTGCTCCAACCTGTGCCAAAAATTTTACGCAAACCAAGTACTACTTGACGACCTTTAGTACGCGATAAGGAGTCTTTTGCGTGCGTGTACATTGCACTTTGAGTCACGAATAGTGCTCTAACTTTAGCCACAACCCCAGTTCCGGGATTCTTCCTCTTGGACGCCACCAGCTCTGACTCTTCGATAAACGCTGAAAGGAACGAAAATCGACAAGTCTTTTGAAAATGAACACACTGCACGACTTCGAAGAAGAGAATCCTTTTGAGCAAGAAGGCGACCATATACCATCAGAGACATCGTCTACATCTCAAGTTGGACTCTATGAAGCCCCTTCGCCTCTTGCAAACCCTTCTCGACAACTGTCTCCAACTTTATCGAACACAGCGCGACCACCTTTTCCGAGCCCAGGTTCTCACAGGCAACCTCATGTGAATTACAAGACTGACTTTTGCTGTACGCGCGATCGTGTCCTCCATTCAGGAGACGACGTTGAAATCCTGGTATGAAAATGAGTTTGAGTATACTCAAACAACCGCATATGACCGTTTCGCTTCGCCTTCAGATTGTCGATGCCCAGAAGACTTCTTTGAATTCCAGCTCACCCTACATTACCTACGTCATCCGGACAGGAGTATGTCTCAATGATCCATTCGTCCTTCGGTATACCACAGCTGACCCTATTTCATTTCTATCTAGAACGCAGAAGCTCGCCACCGCTACTCCGAGTTTGAGAGTCTAAGAGAGAATCTATCGCGATTATACCCAACCATTATCGTGCCGCCTATCCCATCAAAGCAGACGCTAGGAGATTACGCCGTGAAGCAGGGAAAAGCCAAGGAAGATGTTGCTCTCATTGGAAGGAGGAAGCGGCTGTTGCAAACGTTCTTGAACCGTGTCGGGCGTCACCCAATCCTCTCGAATGAACATGTATTCCATCGTTTTCTTGACGGAGAGGTGTCTTGGGTGAGTGGATGATGACGATGATTGCTATAAATTTCTACCTCAGGGATATGAATGATAACATTTTATACAGGCAGAAGTCTTGAATTCTCCTCCCCTGTCCCTCCTGCCTAAGAATATCTTAAAGGCACCTTCCCATAATCCAACAGACCAAAACGCTTCACCGGCCTACGCTGCTCTCCCGAACCCTTCAGCTGCTCACCCTCTCCGTAATCCCGATCAACGTTTCCTCGATTCGGAAGCTTTCACTATTAAGTTTGCGAACCATGTAAGCGGGCCTATGGAGAAGGTTACTCGCCGTGTGGTTAAGAGATGGGCAGGTAAGTATCTAATTTCAATGGAGCTCGAAGCTGGATTTATCCCTTTATTGCTAGATTACGCACAAGATCATGCAGACCTTGGCGCTGCTCTCAACGGCTTCAGTCTGAACGAATCAGACGAACTTTCAGGAGCGATTGAGAAGACTGGACAAGCGGTGGATGCTACTTATATGTCGACGACGCAACTTGTGAGAATGAAGAACATTGATGATCCCTGCCGGAGGAATAATACTATTCAATTTTTTCTAGCTACAAGACCTCGAACAAAACTGGGCCGAACCTCTGCACGAATACTCTCAATTTGCCTCGATAATCAAGAAATTGCTTGCATATCGTCACCAGAAACACGTTCAATATGAAATGACTCAAGATGCTCTCGAAAACAAACGAGAGCAATTAGAAGAGCTTGAGAAGAGCGAACGTGAGGCCAGAAGGTTGGAAGAGGCGCTTGGGCGGGGTAGGTTGAATGGAGGTTCTCCTCCTAGTCCTCTGGCTGAGGGCGAGGCAAACGAGTCGACAGAGCCAGCCTCACCCGCTTCGCCGCCTGCTTATGTTCCTCCTCATCCCGGGCCTAGCCCAGCACGTCGACGGACAAAGGCTCCTGGAATGGGGTTACTTAACGCTCTCAGTTATACCTTGCATGGGATGATGGATGTCGACCCAGAAACTGCGCGACGAAATGGAATTACGAAAACGAGAGAAAACATATCACAGCTCGAAGATGCTCTTCATCTTTCTGCACAAGATCTTAAGTACTCCAGCTCCACTATTCAGGCTGACTTGGACCGCTTCCAGCGGCAGAAAGTTGCTGATATGCGAGAAATGGCTATCACTATGGCTAAGAGTCATCGTGACTGGTGCAAGAAGGTATGTTTGTTTGGTGCTCTTGATAAATTGACTCTAATCATCTCATAATCTCCTAGAACTTGGAAGCATGGGAAGAGGCCAAAAAGGAGATTGAAAAGATACCCGAACACCCTAACAGAGCACCATCTCCACCTGAACCAAGTCCTTCTGCTCCAACTCCTCAGGCTAGAAGAAACTCATCTTCCACTGTCAACGGTCGTTAATTTTGTGCGTTCCGTGTTATATAATTTCGAAGGCGGTTTTTTTTCTGGTTACTATGAGATTATATCATGTATGACACAGTTGTCCGGCGAACAATACGAAATGCAATGCCTATTTTTTTACTATCCCTATTTCTATCCTTCAGGCCCCGGGCTCTACAGTACCTGTACTAGTTTATTGTTATTCTCTACATACGTATTCACACATACCAGTCGCTAATGACTATGATAGAGTATTCATATACCTAACGTTATGACTGCATATGCACTGCGATCAGATGTTTTTGAGTTTGTGGGAAAACTGCTTTTCGAGGTCCATCCAAAACGAACTCTAAAACCGTGATCATCATGTCGGCCATTCACACTACTACTACCCCAGACATAAGATTCGACACAAACGGCAAGAAGATCGTCCTAATCTTGTGCGGACTCGTCGCATCCGGTAAAGTAAGCTCATAATCCTTCTCGTGTTCTCTTGTGTTTTCATCTTTTTGTGGTGTAAAAGTAGCTTGTGGAGAAAGACTCGTTTCTGATGTTCCGAAAACTTCTTTGCTTTTTTTGCATGTTCTCTCTATTCTTAGTCGACCTTCGCAGAGGCTCTGCAGCAGCATTATCCGGGTTTCCGCAGGTGCAATCAAGATGACCTGGGTGATAGACGCAGAGTCGAACAATTAGCTCGGGAGTCTCTGAATCAAGGACACTCCATTTGCATCGACCGAACCAATTTTAACGCTTCGTAAGTCATTACCGACCGTGCGCGCCGCATATGTATGTGCGACCAGACCTCAGGCTGTTTGTCATGCATGCATGCATCATCATCATCCAGGAATTGAATTGACGAAAAGGAAGAGCAGGCAAAGGTCGTATTGGATTCAAATCGCCCACGAATTCCCCGATACTGAGATTTGGGTTATTGTCTTTGACACTCCTTTCGAGGTATGACCGCTCACTTCTAATATCATTCAAACATAACATACACCCTACATTCGCTGCCTATTGCTTGTCTTGTCTGTCAATTTTCCATGCAGAAAACTGACTGCGGGAATCATTTTTTATATACCAAAAGGTTTGCGCAGAACGCCTCAAATACCGTAAGTGTTCTTGTTTGAATTATCACCTTTTCCGTGTATCGGCGAATTACAGGGCGTATTGCTAAGCGAGACACCTTTTTTTTTCATTTACCTTGAATTGAACAGGAACATCTCACCCCACCATCACGAGTGCAGAGCAAGGGCTGACGATACTCTCGCGATTCGCCTCTGATTTCCAACGTCCCGCAGCTCATGAGGGCTTCCACCGAATCCTTTATGTCAAACCTTCAGATCATGTCTCTCCGGTCTACACTCGATCCGATATTACCGCTATATTGCTACGAGTCCAGGACTCTCCGCTTATAATTAACGGTGCAGAAGCCTTAAATACAGGATACCAGTACCAAGGGAGCCAGAGTTCGAGAGGGAGAGGAGAATACTACAATTCATCTCCTCGAAGATACGGATATTCCGATCAAGGACGACCAGGTGGCTGGAACCCGCCCAGAGGGCGCGGGGGCGGGGGAAACTGGGGTACCAATTATAGTAGCGGCCCGTCCAACGATATTCGTGGCTGGTTCAATACATCTTATCGGGGAAACATAGGTTTACATGCTGCCAACACCAGAGGTACATGGCAACATCCTTCTGGCGCCTTGGGAAACCAGACCAGTAATTCCACCGATTACGTGCGTCAAGGTACTGGGACGGAGCAGGATGCCTTTGTAATTGATTAAGGAATTAAAAGTACGGTTACTTGGATGGATCTATATTGGCAGCAGCGCGTATCTTTTATAAATTTTATTGCCTCCGGCGCGAAACTTATCGTTTGGTCTTCCGCTGAATATCCCCTGACATTGAAAGAGCTCAATTATTAAGACAGGAATCTACCGAAACAATAACCTGGTCTTCTCACCCCGGTCAAGTTCGTAAGTCACCGCATGCATGATTGAGTCCGGTTGCTACCTTAGCCTACTCCTGAGCAGCAGAAGCCCGTTTTGCAAGTATTTTGGCGCTTATCTGTGTATACGGCATCGCGTGAGTGTCCCAATGGAAGATATGAACCCAGAAAGGTACAAACGTTACGAATGTGGACTGAAGCGCGTGCAACCCCGAATTGCTCGCTGAGCTTGTATTTTTCGAGAGCTTCTTCTAGTCTACCAGCTTGGTGGGTATAATTATAAGTACAATAGCAGGGGAAAATATAGGCCCAGTACGTACTTGCTTCAAGGACTGCAGCATGGTTGAAAGCAATTTCAGGATCTTCCGGAGATAGAGAAGATGCAATCCTGTGTTACATGTTCTTCAGTAAACGATATGTCATATTAACGTCGAACTTACTCCAGATGGTGCAGAGCTAGATCAGGACGAGATACTGGTAACGAAAAGAAAAGTTTGATAAGTGACCTCCCAACCTGCTGTGTGCAAGAGTTGACCATACCTGGTGAAATTATGTATGCACTGGCGAGATCTAGAGCCAAAGTCAGCTTTCCCTCTTAACGAAATCTATAGAATCACGTTCTTGTGTGGGCATCAGGGCTAGAAGGTTGCAGGGCTATGGATTCCTTCCAAGCTGAGATAGCGTCGTCGTACTCCTCTTTTTGTTTCCCTGTCAGTTTGAGGGTACAAATTCAAGAAAAGAGGAGCATACTGAGATGGTAATGAGTAACACCGAGATTAAATAGTGAGCTTGCGGTGCGCTTGATTTCACAGCTTCGTTTGTAAAGTTTTTTGGCTCCCTCAACGTCTCCTTCCTCCAACTTTGCGGTACCTTGTTCAAGACAACGTAAAGCTTCGGCTTCGGCTGGATCCGAGGCTGACGATTGTGCAGTAACAGATGAAGCCCAACCTACGAGAAAATGACGAATGTCAAATCCGAGTTGAGAAACGTGAGACAAGTTCTTACGCCTCGAAGGAGTTGCAAGTCTTCCAAAGCTTCCAAGTTGTACTCTAGACACGGAGGTGATAGAACGCCGACATGCTGATGACCTCGTGGTGGTGGACAAAACAAATGACAGGTTCAAGAGACCAGGAATCCTACGCGTTGCGCGAGTAGCGGCAATAAAGGACATTTTAATCGTTATTCTAGCGGATATTAATCTAAATATTACTGAAAAATCTCTCAGTAGTTGAACAATTCTGAAAATATGTTAGAGGACTTACGATGACTGAGAATGAAGGCAGTGGTAGTAGAAACGATACGAGACGTCTTGCACTTCCCCGAAATTGTGGCACGTGATGATGCTTATTGCCGCCAAGTGACGTTGCATCAAAATTTTTGACCTCGTACTTCTCCGCGTCCGTCACCATACTATTTTCTTAAGTCTCGTTCATCCTTTAATCCTCCCTTAATATCATGTCTACCGAGGCGTCTTCGTCCCAGAATCCCACTGATGTTCTCAGAACCGCATCTTTCTCGCGGACCGACGGTTCTGCATCCATAGAACAAGCGAGCACATCGTCCGACTTGCTCATGGCAGCATACGACCCAGCCAAGCTACACCCGCTCGCTGACCTTGGGGACAAATTGGACTATCTACTCCTCGATGATGACAAGACAAGCGAGCTCCCGGGAGCTGACACAGCCATTCCTTCTAGGGGTTGGAGTGATGACCTGTGTTATGGAACGGGTACCATGTACCTCAGTGGTAAGTGGAATTTCTTTGAAATTACTCCTTTTGAGTCTGTGGGTCGCGTAAAGCCTCGTTCTTCCCCCTTCATGTCTCTCACCTTATCTAAACGTCTCGAACGACCCATCTTTAGGCCTCTTATTGTTTTAATTTGTCACATGCTCACCCCACTTTCTAACAGGTTTGGCCCTTGGCGGTGCATGGGGAGTGCGCGAAGGTGCTCGAAGGCCTCTTGCCGTGTCAAATACCAGACTGCGGATCAACAGTATTTTGAACTCTGTCACACGGAGAGGAACGTTTATTGGTAACTCTGCCGGAGTAATGGGTGAGTTCGTCCCATTGCCAATGCAGATGTCATTGAACTTAAAGGAAAATCTTCTTTTTATAGCTCTCATATACAATGGAGTTAATTCTTCCATTGACGCTTTTAGAGGAAAACACGACACACTGGGCAGCATGACAGCCGGTGCAGTGACAGGCGCCTTATTCAAATCCACTGGTACGTCTTCCGTTTGCTACGCAAACCTTACC
>OZ024852.1:2546421-2673863 GCA_964017145.1 Agrocybe praecox
GCTACGCAAACCTTACCGGTCCTTTTCTCATCTTTGTTTCTCTTTTTGTCAGCTGGGGTCAAACCGGCCATTGCAGCTGCTACGGTAGTGTCAGGTATGGCAGGTATCTGGAGTTATGTGAAGAAGAACGTTTGATGAGATTCCCTTATGTATTTACAACCTTAATCCTTACCTTTTATCCCGGCTCTCGTATCTTGGCAGATCTGTGAGGAAGGTTGTCCATATTTGAGTTAAGTATAAAGATTTCGATTTCGTGTTTTCAGTTCCTCATTTCCAGCTACTTGGCGTCACAATAAAGCCTTCACATTGACATACTTCCAGAACCTTAGATGCTGTGGTCGCCTCATTCCTGTTACGGTCCACCCTAACATGATTACTATAAATATTCTTCCGTACGTTTGTTGCGCCGCCGCATCTGTCGCTTTGGAAAGTTTGGTGACTTGCTATTTAGGTTCATACCTTGACTTTGATGGCGACGCCTGAAATTTTTGGAAGCCCACCCTCGCTTATTGGAATCGGATTCGTCGACACCCTGCCCTTTCATAAAAGCCTGGAATCAAAATGCGACCAAGTGCCGTCTACTCTCATACAATTATACGACGGCGGACGTGTGTGTGCATCTTTGCATCCTTTTAATCCGAAAGTTTGTTTTTCGTCTCTTGTTTTCATTCCTGTATTCTCACCGAGAGCCCATTGTCTTTTTAACATAGAGCCTAATGCGCTCGCCCGTAAAAACACGCGATCACTTCCACCGTGTGCCTATTTCGTCACATTCTATTTCTCGACAGCCACAGCAGAAGGAATGTACAGCCCAAACGATTTCTCTTAAATATTGTACGCTGGATGGACAAGAATGCATGTCAAGATCCCCTGAACTTTCGTGCACGGAATATTCAAGCAGCAGCGGGAAATCCTCTCCCCACTCCTCGTACGGCTCTCTAACGTACTCCTCCCCCGCTTCAAGTACGAGCCAGAGTCCCCCAACCAGTCATAGCTCGCTAGCAAAGCTGCCTGCGTCTTCGGGTTCTCCTCCTCCATCAAGCCGCCAACAGCAACCACGAATCCAAGTTTCTTCTTTGTTATCCGACCCACAGCTACGGTAAGTTACAAATTTCAATCGACCCCAGTGCAACGAGGCAAGATCTTTGCATGTTCTACGTCAGAGCTAATTTAAATTTTGACACAGATCCTATCAACTGGAAATTGTGCAACATCCACTCCGGACGGCGGAATTCGGGCCCGCGTACTTGTCCCGCATACCAATAACGCCACCAATCATCGCGCGGCTTACGGTCAGGGACTCCTCCGGCAACTCCGTCATTCCGTAAGTTTTTTTTTTTTTTTTTTTTTTTGAAATATCTATTTGTTTTCTCTCTTTTACTTTTCATGATGATTCGATTCTAAAACATGTTCTTTTTTTACATTCCTTCTAATCTATCTATCTATCCTGCCATGTTCATCATCATTATCACCACGGATAACATTATGCAGGGAGTGGGAGCTGCCCTTTCTCCTCGCACATCTGTCCCTATTTTCCGGCGACGGCACAACGCCGTTGGACATGGGATCGTTCATCGGACGAGCTAGCCGCCACCAACCAATGCTTTACGGAGCGCTGAGCACTGCTGTAGAGCACTACGAAGATCTGCAGGGAAACATGGGCCTGTTTTTCCTCTTCCCAGATGTTAGCATAGGCGTGCGCGGCCGATATCAACTCAATGTAACGCTATTCAGGATTAGCAAGTGAGTTTCGTGCACGAACCTTTATTTGACTGATATCGAATTTCTTCATGCAAGATGTTGACTGATTTCCATCTGTCTAACTCGTCTTTCTTCTTCCGCATAGCCCCGTAACGAATCAACTCGCCCCTGTAGGTACCTATTTGGCGCATGCAAAGACGAGAACTTTCGAAGTCGTGCCCCTTCCTGAATATGTAGCTGCGCGTGTGTGGAATAGCTCTTTTTTTCTCGCCTCTTTCCCAAGCTAATCAACCTTTCTGTTTACAGCGACGACTAGACTCACGCAATGCTTCATCCGACAAGGGGCGAGGTTATTCTCAAACTCGCCACCATACCCTCCATATTGATACCCTTCGATTTTCTTTCGATCGAAGCCTTTCGTTCCAGTCGGCCTAGTTATTTTTACTATCCGACTTTTTCTCCTTACACCCTGCCTTAGTGTACATTTCTCAAGAATCCATCGGGGCCAACTGTGTGCCCGAGGTCTCGACTCTCGGGGCATGAGTTATTTTAATTATTAAACTTCATGACGTCATTTCTCTTGGCATTGGAAGATTTTCAGATTTTCCAAATCATTATTCAATATTCAAGAGTATAAGTTTACCAACGAAGTAAGTATCAACAGACCCATCTACGTAACATATGAGAATTTAAGCCATCGCTTCCCTGCTGCAGGCTTACTCCAAGGTGCTGACTGCCACTCGTCGACATCGCTTAGATATAAGGATTTATTTATGGGACAAATAGAAGACGCGGAGGATGTAGAGAGTCGTTTAAGTAAAGGCAACAAAAAGGCAATTACGATTTTTGGATGAGAAGCGGGAATGAAAATAATCATGAGAGGAATTTAATCAATGCTTTGTGGGATTTTGTATTGCAAAGCCTTTGAAACCGACGATCCAACTGAAAGGGAAATGAATTTGGAATTCTTTTTTGTGGCTAGCGCCGTGTCAAACAAAGTAAGCGTCCTTATGTCAAGCCAAAAGGCGTAATGGAAAGAAAGTTACTATGTACTATGTTCTATAGCCTTGAAATAGAAATATTGGTACGAAAGATGAGGAAAATTAGTCGTAATAGCAGGATTACTACGATCCACTGGGAACGATGTCCCTGGTGTGTTTAATAACGGAGAATCGCGAAATACCTAGTACTACTACTAGCCTTCCGACTATGACGGCCGCCGGTCTGCTTATGGGAAGAGGCCATATAGGAACACTTGGATCTTAGTCCTCGAGGCGTCCACCATTCACCGTCTTCTTCTTCACGTTGTTTTAACGTTATATTCTAATAATAAAGGGAGTAACTTCCAACGCCCTAGCCGTACGGATGTCAAATATATGTAATTTGAGAGGAACTTCTATAAGCCAGCCGGATCGAAAATGTAGGGTTACATACCGCTGTCAAAAATGCGCACGCGACCAGAGGCCTGCAGGCGATTTTTTTTAGATGCACTTTTGACCGAGGCAACAGTCTGAATTCTATAATTACCGCGAATGATTATAAGCAACAAGTTGCGGCCTCGCTCCGCTTCAGCATAAGAAGGTCTGAACAGGGACAGTTGGAAAATGAGGAAAGACGAACGGCCAGATTATGCCGGTTCATAATTTCATGAAATGATGCAGGGCCCAAGTGAACACGATTTAAATGGGACAAAAATTGAATTACATTCGTTTGTCGAGGCAGTCTCGACTCTCTGTGACATTTATTTGGTTTCTATTCTGAGGTGCTGTGGGAAAAGGCAGATGGTCGAGGCCTTTTCAATTGTCTTCAAGTCCAACACATCCATGAGGTCCGTGGAACTTTCAGAGCTGGTTTTTTACAAATGAAGTTTAGCGTCAACATGATGGTGTATTGTCCAGCAACTTAACCACCTCGAGAATAAACATAGTCAAGCTACGATTAAATCAAAATCGAATCAAGCATTCAAGACCAAAGGTGTATTCGTCGTTTCGACAACGACGCTTCCGTTTGGAAGGAACCTCCGGAGTATCTGGCCGGATACCTCGGTGCCCCACGCCATAGCAGTACTAGTTCTCTTCTTCCTGTGCTGTCCACTTAGATTCTCGATATCTGGATGGTTTACAACAGTGGGCATAATCCTGGTCGAACGCAGACTGATGTAACCTTCGTAGGCGGGATTCAAGGCGACAGTAGCCGATGCGTTTGTCGCCTTTCCTCTGTAGCGAGGCCTTGAATCGACACGGGAAGAGGGGAAATTAACCGCGAGGGCTCCGTCAGAAGTGGAGGTTGTAGCGCCAAAAATTCCCCGTCGTCATTGTTCGTGAGCAGACTGATATTGGCAGAGAGTGGGCTGTTAACCAAGACATTCGGATTAACGGATGGATGAATATGGTAAAGAGATGGACTACATACCCGGTGGTGTTGTGGAGGCTGAGTTCAGGAACTTGGTCGATGTGCGAAAGACCGACGTTAGCTTGAATAGCACCGTCATGGAGACGCAAGCCGGGTCGTGTGGTGACGTTGAAGTTCCCTTCGCCACTACTATGTCTATCAAATCTTTTTTCAGATATTTGCGCTTGTAGCCGCTACTTACCTCGGCACTAGTCCCCCCATTCTGGCCTTGTATATGAATTTCATGAAATAAAACCTTTTCGCTCATAGCAGCCACGGAGTGACACTTTTATCCAAAAGCCGTGTTTCGAAGCCTTTGATGAAAAGAGGGGGAGACAAAACTTCCGGCAGGACGATCATCATCGCGAATCTGATAGGTTCTTAGATTGTGTTGGTATTTCCAGTAGCACTTCGGAGTCTCGCGCTAGACGTCAGCTGCAGGTTACAGAATATCGAGTCAAGATGGGTGAACTGACGAGGATAGCGACATATTTTTCCCTTTCGCCACTGTAGCGTCACGATACGCTCGTCATAGCGCAAGCTTTCGTCAAGTTGGGGACCTTGTTGCTTTGAAGAGATATCTTCACTTCCACAGTTGGAGAATCGACATTCTGTGAGTCGGAAGTTACGACATGACCATGTCCGCCGAGATTGTAACCGTCGGAGACAAATCTCAGAAGTGAATCAGAAAGTTGGACTTCGAACGAGGTCTCGAATTAATTTGGGCATCATTTTCGATGCAGTCGTGCAACCTAGTATCAAGGCCCATGATATCTGGCCACTCATACTCGTTTGTACTGCCCATACAGCATTGAACATAAGATGAAGGGCCGCCAGGATTACAAGGCATATCGAGCACTTTGAGACTCGTCGACCGTGTGCTTTGCGGAAAGGGACTGCATTGTCAGTGACAGGCTCAGGTTCAGGAGCCTGAGCTTCTGGGTCATCCCGATAGTGCTGTGGGAATGGGACTGGTAGCTGTAGTTGCTTGCACATCTGACTGTGTGGACATTAGTGCAGTCCAACGCAAGAGAAATTTAAGGGCTGTGAGATTATGAGAGTCCTTGAAATCTTAAGATTGTATCCATTATCAGCTATCGACATGTATGGGATAGTGTTCTCATTGTAGCCCAAAGGAGCTCTGATGAAGTTGTGATACAAATCAATAAATGACGGTATTTTGAACTGTGCAGTGAAAACTTACGTGGGGATTTGAGCAACTAGTGGGTGTTAACGTCTTCGAGCATTCCGCCATTGCAGTTGTCTCTTTCGTAACTCATTCAGTAGGCCGGAAAATTAGACAGGAGCGCAGGAAAGACGTGGATCAGGTCGGTTATTAAGAATAGTTAGTTATTTGCCGTCAGATGTTGTTGAGCAGGTGCAACCTGGACCTTCGAGCGGAACGACATAGCGTGAAGTCTACTATCAGCATGTTCCATACTCTGCACCGTTTGCTTCTGAGCTGTATGTATCCATCTCAGACAAAAAAATCAGCAGAAAAATTCGAGGATGAATTATTGGCTGGTCTAAAGTAGAAAACTTCGGTTAAACGTCCATGAGCAAAGAAGGGTTGAAACATACCCGTACCCGACTGACAGGCCTATGTAGGCTTTAGCAGATTGCATCGTCGAGCTAAATCTTCAACGCCTGGCGATCCTGAACCACAGCCATAATTTTGGTCGAACGTGGTTTGAGATAAGCATCATGTCCTAGCCTGTGTTAGAAGACCACGATATATATGGTAAGATCCCGAGTTTGGGCTGTAGACAAACCTCCCATGGATAAGGTCGTCAAAGAAGTAAACAACGAGAGATGCTTTGGATGATTGGAAGTGTTGGTCGCAACTCAAAAACACCCGCAAGCCTCAGTGTTCGCCGAGACAAATCTGCAGCTCAGCTTGATTAGAGAAGAACCGAATACATAAGAAACTGCAGATTGCATACCTGACAGCCTTGGAACATCGATATTATGTATAAACCAGAGACTGAGACTACTGTGGGTTCGAATCTACCACTATAACCTGTCGCTTCTTGAAAGAACCTTCAATATCACCGATGACAGTCGTGATTTAGATGCTCTTAAGAATGCACGTGTAGATGAGATATAAATCCCTTTAAAAATAAAAAAGGTATGGCTTTCAGAGAATATACCCCTTTGACATCAAGTTCCTCAGTAGGCGTGGCCAATACCGAAGCTAGCAGAAGGCGAGGGAAATGCAGCATCGCTTTTGGAAAATGCCGAACATTAATCTGTCCAACTGTTGACGATATTATTACTTGCTCGACTTTACTTCGAATAAACAAGATGAGACTTCTCAAGCTTTTACTCGAAGCAACCACGTAATCGTCAGCCTCCGCCAAGGCCAAGGCAGCTGGGTGATCGACTGTATATCTTTTTTCCCGTAGTGTAGAAAATAACTTTTTTTTTTCGACGGATAGCCCTCTAGAGTCTAGAGTGGTGCAGGAGAAAGTTGCGGATGTCGAGCGATAGCATAGCCATGTATCGACGGGGTGGCCGAAGAATGAGTAGGCTGTCAAGATAGGTCCAAGTTCGGGGAGCAAGGGTTAGTTACTGTGCACAATCGTAATAGTAAACACGAAGCCGGATAGCCTCAGGGATTTCGTCCTGTGTGGCATAAATTTAAGCCGTACTTGAGCCGTACAATGAAAATTTGATAAAAATTCAACTCCTAAAGACAACTTCAACCTGTCTATCAGAGCTGTTTCATCCGTTATTGTTGATTCGGTCACCAGGGAGGTGTTATTGCTCTTGGTTTCGACGTATGTGTAGCAGTAAAAAGACAAGCGAACACGATGCACTGATAAAAAGAAGGCTAAGCCGCACTGAGGCTCTGCTTACTGCGGACACGGCCACGCGGAGAGCTCGTGATTCAACTCGGACAAACAAAAAGCGGCATAGATCGACGCTTTGTTAGCCAAGTCCTTCCTTTCCTCAAGCCTTTTCCATTCTCACCACCACCGTCCTTGACAAGCCGTAGAGAATGAGTGCCAGAGATTATTATACCGATGGAAAGCCCCAGGAGAACAACGGCGGCTACTATCCTCCTCAAGGTATGTCGACCCACTTTTAGCAAGTCGGGATTTAGGCTGGGCAGGGATGCGGGTGTGAACTCCTCCGGTTGTGGCTCCATTTATCAGGCACAAGACTGTAAAGTTGACCGAAGGAACTCGGGAACCCGTTCGGTGCTCTGCTAAACCGACCTGGCTTACCTAGGAAAAGCAATGGCTGATTCTTCTTATTCTTCCAGGTCCCCCACAAGGCGGTTATTATCCTCAGGTACTTTCAAACCGGTCGGGAAACTTAGGGAATGACGGCTGACGGCAATTTCTTTCAGCAACCTCAACAGGCCTATCAAGGTGGATACAACGGGCCTCCTCCCCAGGGGTACCCTCAACAAGGTTACCCTCAACAAGGTTACCCACAACAGGGGTACCAACCACAACCTGGTCCACAGACTGTTTATGTGTAAGTCACTATGGCAAACGTTGTCTTTCGACGCATCGTGCTGACCTTCGTGATTTCGCAGTCAACAACCACCTCAGAATAATAACGGTGGCGGTGCTTCGACCGGATGCATGGCCTGCTTAGCTGGATGCTGCTTGTGCTGTTGCGCCGAAGGTATGTAATAAACTCCATGATTTGAAAGATTATTTATATCTCATCATATGGTTTATCTTTAATATAGAAATTTGCGATTGCATATTTTAAGCCCAGCTGTACATGTTGTGGCTGCTGCCGCCGGACGTTATCATCTCTAACCACTCGGAATTAGATTGACATTTAACGTCGTTCGGAACACCCACACTTGTTTTTTTGGATAATAATTATCACTACTTGTATCAGAAGCAGAACACTCCCGCTTTTATATCGGTTTCCATCCTCCCTTCATGATATCATTCTCTGCTCCTTTGCATGCACTGTCCTACCGTATATATACGTATATGGTGTATACTACTGTTTTTTTCTTTCTTCTTCCCATCTCTTATGTCGGATCAATATCAATTCTCATTTCATTGCTGCTCGTCTCTTCTCATGCCACTTATGAATGCATTATACTTATTTTAGCTAATAACATGCTTTATAACCACCGTAATCCCCATGCGCCAGTGGCCTTGCAAGTACTTGGACAGATACGCGAAACGACAGATTGAGAAGTATAACTTGTATACTGATGCACAAGGTCTTCTCGATATTCTTAACCCCAGAAACATGGAATAGGTAGAGAAGAAAACCCTTCAGACTTGCTTCAGACTGACAGAGAATCATCTGTCAGCACCAACACAATGATATTTTCCAACAAAAGCCAGTAGACCAGTATAATATTGTAGTCTGTTCGTATGGTTGAAGTTTAACGTCTTGACTGATAGCACCAAAAATCACCGGTATGTTCGTTCACTTCTATTATTATTCGAAAAAGTACGACGTGCTCCATTGTCATCTACAGATAGTTTATAACAAGGAAGGTAACATTCTAGTGGCTTTTGGTGGTAGGAGGAGTATAGACTGAGGGGGAAGGGGTTGAAAATTGAAATGTAAGTTCGCGAAACTCAACAACGGCACAAAACGCAGAGAATACGTACGGATTTTCCTGTTCTTGATGGGACCCCACTTGAAGCGCTTGACGTAGAGACTGATGGCGAATAATGTCGAGAAGATGATGACGGCCTTGATACCGGTCTTCTTCCTCTCGTCGTGTTCAGGCTCAGCGGCCCAGTTCAAGAAAGTGACAACATCCTTGGCCATTTGTGAAGTGGTAGCGGGGGTACCTACCAGGAGAATAAGTGATCAAACCGGCACTTAGAGAGGTTTCCACTAACCATCATCGTATTCCACAAGTCCATCAAACAAAACACGGGCCATGGAGATGGCACCGCCGGGGAAGAAGGGGTTGTAGTTCATGCCCTCACGGATTTCAACACCAGCAGGGGGGTCGACGTAACCAGTAAGGAGAGAAAAGATATAATCCTAGTGATCTTTTAGCACATCCACACTCAAATATACGCGAGATAATTACTCACAGCACCACCGTGACGGGCCTTGACAATCAAACTAAGGTCGGGAGGGTAAGCACCAGCATTACCAGCACGGGCGGCCTCTTCGTTAGGGTATGGGGCGGGCATGTAGTCGGCCAACTTTCCGGGTCTTTGGAACATCTCGCCTTCACCGTTAGGTCCGTCGGTATATTCGACCTCCTCGGCCATTACTCGTGCTTCGTCTGCGGTGTGGGATACACCGACAAGGTTGCGCCAGGCGATGCGGTCAAGTGAATGGCACGCTGCGCAAACTTCGCGGTAGACCTGGTAACCCCTTCGAATGCTGCACACGACACGAGACACAAGTTATAAGATGCGACGCGCGCGATTATTCGGAAGGGCGGTCGGTCATACCTGGCATGATCAAATGTGTCCAGCAATCCTTTATGCGACCATGGGTAAGATACTGGGTGAAGACCTTCGTCACTGAGATGGCTGGCATGGACTTCGCCTAGGAATGGGATAGTGCCAAAAAGATGGGTGTACCAAGCGATGGAACCGACGGCGAAAAGAGAGGCGGAGGCGAGAGTAGCGCGAGAGTTTACGAAGGCCTTTAGAGAACGTTCAATATGTCAATCCTACTACAAAATAATCGATAAATACCTCAAAGGCACTCGAACCAGAAGCTTGAGATGACGCGAATCGGACCTGTAGCATTCAGAGTACTTAATGACATGTTAAGGAGTTCCCAGCGAACTTTGAACACACCGAAGCCGAACGAGATCCATAAAGAAAGTTTGAGGAGCGAGACGGCCCCGCAGCAGCAGCTTTCTTGAAGGCTCCTGCAGAGAACCTTGACAGCATTTTATTTGCAAGTTTTAGAGGAGGATGAGGAGAACTGGCGCTGTAAGGTGACTTTGTAACGCGTGACCCTACAAAACGGAATGAATCGGAGAATGCCTTGCGGCCAATCACATTCGTGCTATTCCTGTCCCACGTGAAGAACCCAGGCTCTCATCCGATTCCAAATTGCATCCAAGTATTTTGCTTTCTCTTGGATTCGACGAAAAAATCTGGCAACGTACCATCTTTATACCATACCACGTCGTGAGGTACAGGATTTCTTGAGAACAGAACAATGTCAGGCTTTCTTCCTGACTGGCACCGCTTTTCTTCGCTTCTACACCTTCCCTTTGAACGTTTGAACAGTGACGCTTGCTATCTTGGATTTAGCCATCACCTGGTATTCAAGCGCTGTCATCTAATAGGGCATGCTGCAACCGATACGTCCCGCATAAGCATATTTATGAAGACGACGCCAGTTTCGAGTGAAGTACTTACTACCACGCGAAGTTGAGATTACGGTAATTATAAAGAGGGTTATTATCTGTGAATGTCATGAGAAGAAATGAGAAACAATTAAATAAAAATGATATTGATGCGATACAAGGTAAAAAAAGAAAAAGAAGAAAAATCAGTAGTATTACAGTAGTATTGGCATGTATGTATATTTTGGTGTGGTTCCTGAAGTGGGTCGACCTGTGTTCTGTAAAGTTTCTGTATCTTATTGCAAATATTTGCATCCTTTCTCGTTTCTTCTTTTTTCTCGCCTTCGGGGGTTTCTAATTTTCATATACCCAATGGTATGAGTAAGGTATGGGACAAAACTTCAACAACCCAGAGTATGGCTGTTTTAGGAAGGTCTTTCTATTTAAGGTAAGCCCCTGTCATATTTGCTCAAAGCCTCAATCTAAGATTCATTTCAATTTGCAATCGTCGTCTGTGAATATCCCTCATCTTCAACACGTGAAGACCTCATGAAAATTTGTGGCTCATAAACCGCTCATGGCTTCCAGGGAGCCTTCGCAATACGCACGGCGGCGGTCTAATACAGGTCAATCAAACTTCAGAGCTCTGCCTGTTCATCCCCCAGCAGTACCACTCGTGGTTGGTGATTCAAAGGTCCTCAATGCATGGGTGCACGACGTGAAGGATACGCATACCGTATTGCTCAACCAGTCATGGTGGCCAGGGGTGAAAGAGGGTGATTTGTTGCGTGTTTCCAGCAGTTCTGCGGACGACCAGGATTCTGCGTTCTTATTTATTGTGCCGAGGGATGATTATTGCGCGAAGCCGCAATTGCAGGTACGTGTCTCTTCCTCTCGTGGATAAACTGCTAATGCGTAACCTTCTAGATATCCATCCAAAGACCGATTGCTGACGTCTTTGGTTTGCGGAATAACAGTGAAGTGACGTTGACTAAGGTCGACAAGGCTAGCTGTTGTGCGGACTATGTCGAGTTCACCTTTCAGGACCAATATCTAGGAAGAAGTGAGATGTGGCGGCTGGGAAAATATCTGTCGGGACACTGCATATACAAGGACCAAGAGGTGTCGTTTATAGGTGGTATTGCGGCCAAGATACAGAATATATACATCAAAGGAAAGAAGGTATGTTTCTGTTGTCGATTTTCTCTCTTTTATTGAGAATTTCTCTAGGTCTCTTCAGCACATATGACTTCTTCGACCAAAGCGATATACCGCTCGTTCTCCGCCAAAATCACGATTTTTATTCAGGTCTGCCGGGAGCTCTGGGAGTTTGCAGGAGACGGCGAACGGTACTACGAGAAGATTGTCCACTCGTTTCTTCCTGACCTCATCGCAAAATGGAGAGAGGCAGGGACGAATCATACCATCACAATCGTGTTGGTATCTCGAGTGATGTACGACGAGTCGGAGATTGACTATGCTGCTGGACCACTCAGACAAGATGAGCGAGGGAATTGGTACAAGGACTTTTTCAAGGTCATTACTGACCTAGAGGTCCTGCACGAGTGGAAACCTACCCTTGTGAGCTTGAAGAACTCGTTTTGGGACTTCCAACGCGACATCCTGCTCACACATCATTATCACCGGGCTACGCTCGACGCGGGCGTTGGTGCCCCTTCGCAAGTCCGTCTGGTGGGTCAGCTATCGTATGCGCAAGATGGTCCCATATTGGAGGCTATCAATCTCGGTCTTAACCCCACGGAAACTCATTACGTCGACCGTTCGCTCAATCTGACTGGTGTGAGCACTCTCCTCATATCACCAGGAACTGGGTATTTCCGCGTATCGAAACAGCTCCTCCGGTTGACTACCACTCGTATGCTCGATCAGGGCTTTGTTCTGGACCTCATCATCCTGAACAAGCAGCCCCTGCATCAAAGTCCGATTTTTAGTTTCCAGGGCACTGAGGTTGTGTCTAGGTACGATAAAGATGCATTGGATCCTGGCAGTAAATACGACAAGGAGAGAATGACGGATCCACTTCTTATGGATCCTCTGTGGAGAGGTGATGATGATTGGAAGGGGGACTCCAGGAGGTTAAAAACATTTTGGTGGGAACCATTCTGGATATCCACAACCTTTTGGGATAAACAGATGGATTTGCCCTTCAGACAGGATAGGTGCTTTTTACGTTTGTTCTTTTTCTTTTTCTAGCCACTAACCACTATTTCATAATCCAGGTTCTTAGCTCGAGCAAAGATGCACGAAATCCAGATGCTTGGGCTTTTGGAACACGATGTTTTATCGAGTATTGAGGTCCCATATATGGAAAACAAGTTGGATCAATCTACTGGACCTTTGGATACGGACGGGCCTACCATCTCCAAGATTGACGCAGACAAGTTTGACTTGGATGTATTTGCTCTCACTTCGAGCTACAGCAGTAGTTCTGTCTTGCTCCCAACAAGTGGTACGACTCCCACTCCACGTCCAAGCCTAGAGAAAAGGCCTTCGCATAGGTACTCCACCACTCGGATAGATACGATTGAGGAAAGTCCACGGCAGCGCATACATAAAGATTTGCCTTCGGAAGGTCTTCCAAACACCGAAATTAGTGCTCCATCTGTAATTGCGCCTAGTACTTCTCCTTCTCCCTCGATAAGGTCGGGCAAGTCTGAACACTCCAGCTCGTCTAAAGCTCCAACAACGCGAAGTGCAAGCTCTTCCATTGCTTCGAAGTTAGCGCCTTCTTGGCTCTTCAATCGGTTCAGAAGTGGACCAAGCGAGCCACAAACCACACAGGTGTCTGCGTCTGCGTCAGCTTCGACACCTCCTGCCCCGTCTAGCAGCGAAAAATCCACCAAGTTTTCTCCTGCTTCATCTATATCCCCTTCATCTCCTATCCGAATGTCCACCGCTAAACCTACCGTAGCATCTTCGCAACAGATTCAACCTGTCGCTATCAAGAGCAAAACAATAAGCAGGTCGAGTCTTAGTCGAACGTACGAGGAAGAAACCCTCGTTCCTCATCGTGCTTCCTTCTTACGACGTTCACCGATCAACACTCCCCCGAGGGATGAGATATTGACCAATAAACGGCGGAGCGGTGGTGCACTAGGGCACTCCTTCCCATCGTCTTCTCCTGCTTCTACTCTCAATCCTACTCGTCCCCAATCGTCCGTGGCATACCCAGAAGCTTCGTTGGCACGCCGTTGGCAACACATATACCCTCATCCTTCATACAAATACGACCTTCATTGGAAGTCTATCGTGACCCCAGGGTGTCTACCCTTGACCGTAGAGCACATACCATCAAGCACAGAACTAGAATCGTCTTACGATGTGTTCTCTTATGAATTCATCATCGATCCAGGAGAAATGCGGTCCTTCCTCGTCAAGCCTCCCATTGTAAAGGGGACCGCAGAAGATCTGCGACGCGCATGGGCTTTAGTCGTCATGCGTGGTATGTCAGCTGTGAGGCTGGCACAGGGATTTCAGTTCATACTGAGACCTGAAAAGATACCCGGGGAAGAAGACCGTCCGAATTTCCGCAGGACAAAGTCATTCATGGGCGACGAGGATATCGAGTCATGGCCGTCTGGAGCAGCAGAGGTGTTGGCCACGAGCACCCATCCAGTTTATTTGAGTATGTCGAATGAGATCCATCGGATTTCGTACACTGGCGAAGCTATTCAGGTGAAGCGGTATGTTCGGCAGTTGAATGCCACACATCCCTTCAGGTACCAGTGTTTGGTATGGCCTAAGCTTGGAGGTAAGTGTTTAGTTATTTTATTTCCCCCTATATTCCACTTAATTTCGGCGATAGGGGGGTATACAGAAGTATCCACTGAATTTCGCTCTCATGGCCTGGAGAATTACGGTTGGAATCGGTAAGTCAAATAGTTGGGCATGAATGTAAATTCTGATTATTAGACGAAAAGGTTGGACATGTTGGTGGCTGGGTATGAACATCACTTCAACGAATCCCTTCGCTACTGGAGAACTCGCTTCGTGGTCATCCCTACCGCAGAGAAACCTCATGTAACAACAGGTCCTTCGGGTGAGACTCTGAACGATGAAGAAGCGCGTATTCTTGGTATAGAGAAGCTCGCAGAGCAGTTTACCAAGCTCCGTTGGCAACCTCCAGAAGAGAAAATTGTTCGCCCACCTGTCCGCTTTTTACCTACCACACTTGATCCTGCTATGTCCGTTTTGGATGGAGCTCTGATGGACCAGCTGGATCAGATCCATGCTCAAGGTCCCCTTCGCAAGAAGATGAAAAGCGAACGCGAGCTTGTTGAAATGACGTTGCCTCAGATCGCCAAAGCTATGCGGGAAGACGATGGCGTGCCTATCAAATTTTACCAGTGGCATCGTTCGCAATATCCAGATTCGTTTATTGGGTATGACTTTGTCTCCTGGTTGGTCAGGGAGTTCCGAGATGTCTCGACGAGGGCACAAGCCACCGAATGGGGCGTGAAGCTCCAGGAACAAGGGTTGTTTGAGCATTGTAGAGGGTATCACAATTTCTTAGACGGGCATTATTATTACCGTCTGAAAGGCGAATATTCGTTGCATATTACCCCGAAGCCATGGTTTAGGCGATATACAGAAGACGGACGCCCTTCTCCGCACCATTCTTCTAGCAGTTCTTTGAAGACACTTCCTAAAACAACCTTGACGTCGGGCTCAAGAAGGAATAGGAAGAGACTCATTTTGAGTCAGACGATGGTTATAGATATCGATCCTCATAAGGTATGTTAGAGCTTTTTTCTTCTTTTTCTGCAGTCATTAATTTTTTCGTGCTGAATACTGAACAGAGAAGTGACCAAGCGGAGTCGGTCATCCTTCACCACGATATCATTCACAATCCTGCGACAGTATTCCATTTTGAGCTCCAATGGATTGGAACAACTGCTCGATTGATAGAGGACCAACTACGCCTTTGGAATCGGAGTATTGAGCGATATGGGTTGAAGCTCGTTGAAGCCTATGTCACACAAATCAGCGACATTAGAGAACGCAATGCATTCCAATCATGCTATCCTATGCGATTAGTGCGCCCCCCGCCTGTGATACCCGACCTGGAAGTTCGTCTTCCAGAAGGTACTCAAGCTGTTAACTTTTTTGAATATTCACTCCTTCAAGGGTTCGGGTTCATCGTTGACGTTGAAGCTGAGGATCTATACCCAGATCAAGTGGATGTGGTCTATTCATACCGCAGGTCGCCCTATAAATATTCGCAATTTGTCCATAGGTCTGGAGTGGCCTTCGTTCAAGTCCTTGGTGGTTCTCGCGGCTTCGTTTTCTTGACTAATCGCCTCATGGGACCTGGGAGAACGGGGTCGGCGATAAAGAGTAAAGACCATTCACCAGCTATCGCAGCAGAGAACCTCAGGGTCAGGATGGCAGAATTTTGCTCAAATGAGACACTGCTGCAGGCATTCTACGATGCCAGAATTGCTAGTCTTCCGCCTGCGACACCGATGATGGAGGAACCACCACCATTGGTGATTTGAAGGAGTAGAGTGTAAATCTATGTATTAATCTATGCAATAAAGGCCTGGGGATACTTTTTACCATGAGGGAAAACAGAGACTTAAGTTGCGTCGTGTGCGCTGATAATGATGTCCCTGCCATTTGTTCGTACTGAACGGCGATTAACGTCTCGAGGCAGAGGTTTGCGCATATCTGAGTGGCAGAGTAGCAAGGAAATCCGGTTAGTAGAGTGAAACTTGGAATTAGAAGAAGAAACGTACCGAACGCGTCCTCTTCGTCCTTGCCACCTTTCCCAATACCCAAAGTCCCATAATACTCTCTTACTCTTCGATACACACTGTAGCCCATTTTCTCGTACATGTCTATTGCTACGCTGTTTGCGCACCGCACATAAAGGTCGACAAAGAATCCTTTATAGATCTCTTCGGAAACCATTTCGAGAAGGGACATCATCTTGCGCGCCAGCGACAAACGCCTATACTCTGGAGCGACAGTAATGGCGGTGACGTGACCGTGCCATTCAGTGCCTGAGCCTTCTGCCTTTCCAAGAACTGAGAAAATGTGTAAAGATTTACAATGGTCCAAAGAATCAAGGGAAGAATAAGTAAACGCACCATAACCCATCATTCGCCCACTCGGTGCTTCCTGGACACAACACAGGTCTGGCCAGCGAGAAAGGTAATTCAGATAGAAACCAATGCCGTACTAAGCAGAACAAGTCAACATAAAGTTTATTTTCCTCCAACGAAACGAGTGCCCACTGTTTCTGTCCAAATATCCAAATTACTACCGTTTGAATTAGTTTACTTGGAATGGGCATATATATTGTCAACGTACATGTTGTTGAATTTGAACATGTCGGTGGCTTTGAACGGTCTGAGAATGCTCATATTGCGACGATAAGGCGGTCTGGGGTCTTGAAATGCTGAAAGTCGTGAATGTAAGTGGAAGCTGTCGAATCGAACTAGTGGCAGTCAGGGAAGTCTCGAGAAAGTTAGCCCGATGCATTCCGGGCCGATCACAGGGTTATATCACACAGCAGGTCAAAGCCTCCGTCGACAAGAAAATTTAAAACCTTGTTAAAGCAGTACGGTGCAATATGTTCATGGTGCATTGCTAATAAGCGCCTGTATAATGGATAGTGAATCATGATGAGAATAGGCGTTAAGAAGAGGCGTATTTTGTCGTTGGTCCGGATTTTGCCGGATGATAAAACTCCGATGAGCCGGCTGTCACAACAGGCATAAGCAGCTCGCTGCTTGTCCTCAGCTTTAGTCCTCATTTTATCGAGTACCCCCACTTTTGATAACTAACAAACACATTTACTCCCAATTATGTCAGAATCATCTTGGCCACCCCAACTCAAGTACGTCGCCGGGCTCCAATGTGCGCAATTATCAATTAATCACCTTCTACAGGGAATGGGTAGCAAAGTGCCTCGGCTCTATAACGGACGCAAACAAGTTAGAGGTGCAGACGGAACTTAAACAGGTAATTTCAGACGCATTTTCTGCCAATACGCTATGGACGACAGATTGGGCTGGTGTACAATTGAAAAGGTGCCGTTTACAATGTCTGTTACTACCTTTCGCCATCATGCTGCTCAGACTTAACCTATAGCCTAATGCCGAAGCCTCCACTGGTGTTCAACTCCTTGAAACGAAAGAGGTACTTGTTTTCAACGCTGTGGTGTTATCCGAGAGCTGTATACCTATTGTCTTCTAGCGCAGAGATGACGACGTCTCAATCCAAGAAGGCGAAGAAAGCTATGCAAAAGAATGCTGCGACTGCAGCAAACTCATACGGAATGGATTTCAACGATCAAGCAGCACTGAATAGACGGGCAGAACGTTTCCAGCGTGAGCATGATTTGGAGAAGATGAAGAACATGCATATTGGTGGTGGAGCGCAAAGCAAGGCAAATTCTCAGCAAGCACATTTTCTTCCGCGATCATTATCTTCCAGGACTGGCTCTTCTAATCCATTGAATGATGAACCCGAAGGGGATCCTGTAAGTCAACCTTATATCCTGAAAGGCTCGACACTGAATTTTTCGGTTAGAACGTCATTGACTGGGATCGGTATACCATTGTTGGGACTTCTCAAGAAATCTTTAAGGATTATCTGCGTCTCACAAGTGAACCAAAGCCTGAAACCATTCGTCCTTATCGTGTTCTCCAGAAAACTCTGGAAGAACTGAAGGCTCAATGGAAACAGAAGAAATCTTATGCATGGGTTTGTAATCAATTCAAAAGTTTACGGCAAGATCTTACAGTGCGTTAATACCTTCTTTATTCTCCAAAGTATCATTACCCTTTCTTTTATTAAGGTCCAACGAATCAAAAACGAATTCACGGTCCAAGTCTATGAAATTCATGCTCGCATGGCTCTAGAATGCGTGAGTTGATCCCAGCTATTCCTGATTCTTACTACTGATAAAAAATCTTACAGAACGATATGGTTGAATATAACCAATGCCAAGCTTCATTACGAACACTCTATGATCTAGGGATTCCCGGTAAAGTCGAGGAGTTCACAGCATATCGAATACTCATGTTACTGCATGGGCGGAATCGAAGCGGTAATATTTTCCAGTTCTATATCCCTTCCTCATTCACTCACTTTCCCCGCGTGCAGAGCTTAATTTATACGTAGGTCAACTAACACCTAGACAGAGAGCCGATGCGGCCGTGAAGCACGCCCTTGAAGTGCAGAGAGCGCAGTCAATGGGCAACTACCACAGGCTTTGTGACTTGTACATGAAGGCCCCAAATATGGGAGCTTACATTATGGATCATTTCATTGATCGTGAACGAGTCAAGGGGCTGATGGTTATGGCCAGAGCGTGCGTGCCTTCATTTTTCTTTGCCAACACCGCTCTATTAACACTCTTATATAGTTACAAGACTATATCCCTTGTATTCCTTCAAACGACTCTCGCTTTCGAGGCTTTGGATGAAGTCCGTCAGTTCCTGGCCGACCATCAGATTACCAAGTTTGTCGATCTTGGCGTTCCCGACAGCGAGAAAATCCTGGACTGTAAACCCGCTCAGGCCGAACTCAGCAAAGCATACGAGGAAAAGTACCGAAAGATCATGATAAAGGGTGCAATCTAGGTTTTCTTTTTACAGCGTTTTTTCTTGTTCGACCTTTCCAATACATAGATGAGAGGTTTTGAGACACCATATTTTTTATCTATTATTGGTGTCGGGCTGTTTGATGGGGGTTTTCGTTGACCATATCCCATCAATTTTACGCCTGTCTGTTTCTCGTCCTTTACGAATCCGTACAGCCTGTTAGTGGGGTTTGAGGAGAAGTGATGATTCCGCCCCTGATGTGGTGTAATTAACATAACAAAAGATGTAATATATGCTCATTGACACTACGGCCACTTTCATTTGATGATAAGCATGGATCAAAAAATTGTATATATGTTATATACTGAAATTCTTAAGGTCTTTCCAAGCCGGAAGGTCGAAGTATGTAGGCAGTTCCTTCCACGTATCTTCACGTATCGTGTCGTAGGCCGTTTGTGCTGAATTCAGGCATTCCGAGCACAGTAAACCGCCACTAGATGCTTTGAGTGGAGCAAAACAGTGCCGCAGGTGGTTTGCCTTCTTTGAAAGTACCCTAAGGATAAACTTTGGATAGTTATTCGCGCAACGAGAACCGTTTGATAGATCGTCTGACTCTGAATCAAAATCATCGTCCGTGAAGTTGCTGCAGAATTTTGAGGGAATAATATCAGTTCTATTTTGCCATGTCATTATTTTGTCTTGAAGAGCATGCAGAAGCCTTTCATGGCCAATCAGACAACGTCTGACAGCTACTTGGTCTAAAGGAACCTTCGACTGTTGAGGGTCAGCCAATTTGAGAATATGTTCCTAAGTTGGTGGAAATAAAATGCATTAGTAGTGTTCGGGTAATGGGACAGTGAGCGTACAATGCCTTTCCACGACTCGTAGAAGTACACAGCTGGGAGTACCGTCTGTACGTTCAGGGCAGTGGCAAGATTGGCAACGAGTGTCGACAGTTTGTCATCTTTGTCTCCGGAGATACGCCCTTGGCCGTTTTTAGGAGCATCTAATTCCTTGAGCACGGATGGGTATTCATGTTGTAGGCGTTGAAGTCCCTCGTCCATGAGGTGCTGAATCTCATACTTGTGCCCAAGCCGAAGGATCCCTGTCAAGACTCGGATGTGCATATTTTTGCGTGCATGGTGCACCCTATATCCCATATTAATCAATGTCAAAAGTTTGGTCTTTTTAAAAAAGGTAGATGGGCACAAACTTGTAGCTATCATACAAGATTATAAGTATGATTTGCACCTCTTGTGACTTATCATAGAGCGTCACGACAGGGCATCCATAAATGTGATTTGACCAGTCGAGGGTTGGCGGCTGAGGGATAGCGAACATATCCATAAAGATCTGCGAATGTCGCGCGAGCACACCGCGATGAACGCGAAAAATGGCCTTTTCCGCTCGAAGTATTAAATTGCCATCCTCGAACCAGGGATCTGACCTGACCAATTCTTCTCGTGGTGGTGGTGGCGGTGGTTGTGCTACTTGCTGATGTCCAGCTGTCTCTTCCAATCGTTTACGTTTGGCTGACCTAGTCTCATACGCCATGATGCGCAGTAAGACGGTTATCCATAAGAGCGAACAAAGCGGCATCGACATTCGGATCTTGCCGGATAGGTAGATATCCTAAAAAGTATGTGATTTCCATATGCGGATCTCGTATATTGATATCTCCAAATGGGAAGTTTGCTTATTGCGGGCGGCACCGGCGCTTACACGGATTGCAGATAGGCGAAGTGCGTACATTGGGTTGTTCGTGGTACGCGGGAGGTTAGTAATAGATTTAGATGCATATAGGCTGGAATAGTTAAAAAGTTTTTGTTGGAATACTGACCAATTTGTACAAAGTAATACTACAGATGATAATCGTTAAAATGCCGTCAAAAGAGTAAGAAATATATAGTTTATATATTTGAGATCACGCTTTGAAATCCTCAAGATCTCCCCAACGTGGAAGATTGTAAAATAAAGGAAGGTCATCCCAGAGCTCTTTTTGTGCCTGGCGATAAGCGGCATGTGCTGCGTGTAGGCAGTCCGAGCACAACATCGTTTTTCCATACTTCGGTTCCAATGACGTAAAGCAGACGATGCCGTCCGTGAAGTCGATCGCAGGTGAATGAAGAATAAAGGACGAAAGATTCTTCTTGCAGTTAAAGGATCCATGGGGATATCCTGCAGGAACGAGGTTTGCCCGTCTTTCCCACTCCATAAACCTATTTTGACATGCGCGTATCAGTTTGATGTGACCGATTAAAGAGACTTTAGCAACATCTGCGTTCATTGAGAAGACGTCAGTGCTGTTAGTCCCTGCAATAAAGTCCTGCAGAATAAAATTATTAGCATGCAAAAGCGCGAAGAAAAACCAATCAATTACATAGACAGCTTGGTCCAAATACATAGCAGGCAGCACAGTCTGTATATTCATCTCGGCGGCAAGATTAAGCAAACGTGTTCGTAGGTATTCATCATTTTCCTTAATGACTTTGAAATCATTACACAGGGTCTGCCATTTTTCCAATGTTGACGGATATTCAGTACGTAAACGTCCAATGCCTTCATCGACAAGGTGCTGTATCTGGTACTTGTGTCCAAGACGAAGAATTCCTGCTAGGTCCTCAAATAATATCTTATCTCGCAGATCGTATTTCCTTTACGCCGAATTTCAAAACAAAAAAACCAAGTCATGTCGAGTCGAATCAGAACAAAAGAATAACATACTTGAAGTTATCGAAAAGAAAGGACAGGACACGCTGGACATCTTCTGCTTTGTCGTACAGCGTGACAACAGGGCATCCGTCGACACTTTCATCCAGATTCTCGTCTTCCGCAGGCTGAGGCATGGCGAACATATCCCTGAAGACGTCCGAATGATGTGCGAGTATTCCCCTATGAACGCGAAAGAGCATGTTCTCCGCTCGAAGTATGATGTTCCCGTCATCGAACCAAGGATTGGATTTAACTCGCCCTTCTTGCACGTATTCTCGTTGCCGCTTTTCTGGTCTTGGTTGAGACATAATTGCGAGCGTAGCAAGCAACTCAGAGGCATGATGGGCCCATCCGGTCGAGCACTTCCCCCGAACAAACAATGCCAAAGATTAGATACCACGCTGACCGGACCGGTAAACCGGTGACGTCAGACGAATCTCTGATGCCAGCCAGCGATGTCGATTTTCTGTGAGCTTGAATTCCTCAATTATTCTGACAGTTCAGGTTCAAGATCATGCAGAAAAGAAAACTCGCGAAGCCTACACGCAATTATAGGCGTACAAATTTCTTGCATAAACTATGGCGGCAAGCTGCGCCAAATGGGACAATTTTCTGTGGCCATGGCTCCATAATGCGCATAATATTTACAAGTACATTTAATGTCTGACTTCAAAGTCTGACCTCTCTATGCAGACACCAACTGGACTGTATCCACTTCAATCTCGCATGCGAGCAGGTATGAACCGACGAAGAACTACTTCCCGAACAGAGTAGTGGGTCAGGCAGGCAGGCGTAAGAAGCGCCTTCTGCGGCAACCGAGATTTGGCGGGAATGGTAACGTAAACCAGAATAAGAGTCTACAAACCATTAGATAATTGGCTAGCAAAATAAATGGAAGAAACGTACTTTTTGGACCTGTGAGTTTACGCGATTTATAGTGCTCAACCATGACCAAGCGAAGGGAGACGAATTTTGTAAATCGATAGGAGATGACTTTTGATCTTCTGGATCTTCGTAGACAGGTAAGACGACAAGAGCAAGTCTATAATCAAGGCTATAAAAAAAGGTGGCAATAAAAAAAAAAGCCATACGTACTCGGCGTGGGTGAAGACCGGCCCTCTTTTGTACAGCAGATAGTCCACACAGAATTTGATTCCCCCTTTGACCACCCATCCCAGAGATCGGTAATGGTGATACACAACATAATTTATGAGGAATGGGTTGTCAAATCGGAGATTTTGCGATGGTTCTACGGGTGGGGGGATCATGGGAGGAATCTCAGTTCTCTGGAAAGCGACCCAAATTTGCTGTAATGTCATCGGTTCCATCTATTTGAAGTCAGAATTCTGAAATGAGAATCGCCTCGGAGCACTTACAGAGTTGGGATCGAGCACTGTTAAACAATCTAGATTCCAAAGCAAGAAGAAAGCTTCTTGGAGCGTTAATTGTAAATGCTCAATGTCTACCAGTTCTTCTTCGTCTTCCAAAGGTGTTGGAGGCGCGATAGGCGTTTCTTCCCGTGGTTGTTGAGTAGGTTTCCATGTCGCAGCGGAAGGGATAGCAGGACCTGAGAGCGCAGGTGCAATTACGCGACCTTCTGTTGCAAAGATCTCTTCGGCCTCTTCAGCTACAGCTGCAATGGCGGCAGCTCGATCCAACTTGAACTGTCTACGCTCTGCTCGACGACGCGCAGTTATTTCCTCGGACGTTAGTTCTATAGAGCAAAATAATATGTAAGTTTCATAAACATTGAATAACTGGATGTAGCGTACGTTTCCCTGCACTCTTTCGTATATTTATTTGTCTTGCAAGCCAACTTGGTTCACTGCGAGATAGATCTCCCTTTCCAAAAAATCCTCGCCTCCATAGTATCAAAGAATGATCAGGATTCGACACCCATACGGAACGAGTAACTGGGTCATATATTCCTTCGCAATGGGGGTTTTCAACACGCGTCAGAGAAAGTCCCAATAACCCAAGAATTGAACCGATTCGACTGGGTGGAGACTCGACAAAGAGAAGAGGGAGTGGGTTTGCATAGATCTTGTTATTTTCAAACCTTCGTCCGCCACCTTTATTTTGGCCCCCACCTCGGGGTCGCGAAACAAACGACATAAGAAGATGATAAGCTGAACATTAGAACGCGGAATAATTATCTTTTGTGCAGAGCGCCTTGACTCGACGGAGTCGATGTCCTTGAGAAGTAACACACACAATCTGTGATACACAGCCATGGCTGCACCAATGCGCTTCCAGTCTCGAGACGCGTCGTAGTTCGCCTTCACAACTATACAACATATACCCTTCTGCTGACCAACCTGATAATACCTTATTGACGAATTACTATGGATAAACGCAGGGCTGAAATCGAGGCTAAACGAGCCAAGCTCGCGGAACTACGAAAGGCTAGGATAGAACGATTAGGAGGCGCCGCAGCTGCTGGAGGAGCTACGCAAAAGGCACCGATATCTGTATCGTCTTCATCTACCTCGAAGAATGAGATAGATGATATCCTGAATAATCTGGTGGGACCTCGAGGGGGATTGTCTGACAATGGAGAGTTTACGCCTTCATCGTCAATACCAGGTACACCGTCTGCTGCAAGACAACACGATCTTCCTAGCCATTCCATTGGAATATCTGCCACCGGCTCAGGCAGAGCCAGCAGGCAAAGTGAGGATAGACTCAGTGGTGGAAGTTCAAACTTTCCTGGTTTAAGTAATGCTGGTACGGAGAACCTTATTGAGCGGTAGGACTGTCAATATCACTCATCTATACTGCATCTTCTTGACCATTATATGCCACAGAACTCTGTCTCCCAGGACATTCCCGACCCTCATTGACATTGAACAAGAACTATTCGAATTGCCCGTCAAAGTACGCGTCTTCCATGCGATTTGGTTCTTGTATTTTTTATATTGAAGTATGTGGATTAGGAGCGCGTCATCTACAATAAAGAAGTACAAACTACAGCGGTCGAAACAGAGCCAGCCCCAGAATATGAAGCAGAACTTCGTCAACGTATAGCACGCGAGCTGGAAGCAGCCGAAGTTGAAAGAGTGTCGCGCGACAAAGAACTGGAAGAAGAGAGTGTAAAACTCGACGAGGAGATCGAACAAGAAATACGAGGTATGTTATTGTAGACACGGATATATCGGCTAAGATCCTGATGATAGCCCTCAGAGTTATCTGAAGAAGAACGTGCAAGCATCCTCGCGGCCCCAGAATTCATTGACTTCGTGGAACAATCTTCGAAGATAGTCCAGCGTGCTCTGAATGATGGTTACGACTATATCCGAGACTATACAGTGAACGCGGAATCCGGAGGGTGTGTTTAATTTAATAATCTTTATTCTATGCAAGTCCTAATGATAGCTAAGAGATGATTCAGAAGGCAAACGCGTCAAACGGGTATGCGAATTTTGGGACGAACGCTACGGAAAGAATAGATCAATTACGGATATTGACTGGTCACCAAAAGTGAGATATATGCGCTCCATATTCGCGTAATTGTCTCTTATTTGTGATCAAGTATCCGGAATTGAGTGTAGCCTCTTACAACAAGAATCCCGCTGCTTTGAATGAGCCCGATGGCATTGTAGCAGTGTGGAATCTGCATATGTTGGAACGACCTGAATTTGTGTTCCATTCCCAGGTAATGTGCCTTATATCCAAAAAGTAGCGCTCATTCACTAAGCATCCCACTCTAGTCTGATGTTCTATCAGTTACATTCTCTCCCTTCCATGCCAACCTAATATTCGGCGGAACATATTCCGGCCAAATTCTTCTATGGGACACTCGATCTAAACATTTACCAGTTTTGAAGACGCCACTATCTGCAGCCGGACACACACACCCTGTATATGCCATGCAGATGGTCGGTACACAAAATGCTCATAACTTAATCACAAGCAGCACCGACGGTACTGTGTGTAGTTGGCTAGTCGATATGCTTGCCCAACCCCAAGTGAGTCTTCTCATTTTACAATCAGAAGGATATAACCCTTATTTTTGTTCCAGGAAACATTGGAACTAGTTCACGCTGGACACAATAAGACGTCCGAAGTCGCAATCACAACCCTCGATTTCCCCGACAACGAAACCACCACGTTCTGGGTGGGTACGGAAGAAGGCAACATATACCAAGCAAACCGGTACGACCGTGCTGGAGCGAAGGCTGGTCTTAACCAGTACGACGTTTACAAGGGTCATTCGGGCCCTGTCATGGGATTACACTTCCACCCGTTGGTCGGCCCGGTCGACTTTTCTGATTTGTTCTTGACATGTTCAGTCGATTGGACTACAAAATTGTGGCGTGCCAAGTCACTGACAAAACCATCCACGACTGCCCACAATATCTCGCCATTGTATTCCTTTGACGAGGCGGACGACTATGTGTATGATGTGAAGTGGCATCCATCACATCCCGCGACATTTGGTACCGTGGATGGTTCGGGCAAATTTGACTTGTGGAATCTGAACATCGATACCGAAGTTTGTGCCTTTTCTTTTCTTTCATCCTTGACGGTGCTTACAGAACCATTCCTTCCCCAGGTACCTGTTGTATCTACTACAGTTGGAACTGGACGAGCCATTAACAAACTACAATGGGACCGAAAGGAAGGTAGACGAGCAGCATTGGGAGGCAGTGATGGTCGACTTTACATTTACGACATTGGCGACATGGCGATACCCCGAGAGTCCGAATGGACTGATATGCAGAAGACGGTTGCATCCATGGTTGGTAGTGGACAGACCAACGGCGCTGCTGAACCTGATCCGACTCGCATTGTCGCTGGGCGATGAGCTAATACCCTTTTCTGCATTCCAACCCATCCCATTTTGTAGGAGCCGTCTCGTTTTGTGGAAATTTATTTACTTACTTATTTTAATAACTTGAAAATCCTGGTCAAAACATCCCCTGCCTGGTAAAATTTGGACGTGTTCCTTGCCAGACTTCTTCACCGTTTTTTTGAGACCTCAATGCCAACACCTATACACAGGGAAACACATTTCCCGTCAACCTTGCATTGATTGCACATCGATACTGGTGCAAAAAAAAACTACTCACAGTCGAAATGTTGCCGCGCCTCTAGGTTTTTCACTAAAAGGATGCTTAAAGTGGCGCTTATATTTTCGTTGCTTGTCAAAGAATAACCGTCTTATAACTTGACGAAGTCTACAACCCTATATACAAACAAATTTTATCTGCAAATGGACCCAAATTCAACCTTGCATATCTACCATTGAGAAATCGATATAAATACAAACAGTCATGTCATAATATCGGTCCCAATCATGAACATAGCGAGAGCGTAACCTAAATGCTAAGACATCTACTTTTCTGTAGATCCCAAGTCAGGCGATTCTAACTGCCTCCCGAAAGCAGGCTCCGATTGCCTCTCGACATCAACCTCTTGGGGTTTCTGGAAGTCCAAGAAGCTAATATCAATAACATAGTCTCTTATGAGAGCGAGAAGCCCTCGGTTATTGTTCTCCTGTAATAGTTCTGGGTATTTTTCCAAACAATGCTGCCGCATTCGCTCTCTATCATGTTGCATAGAGTGGGCAAGCCCGAGGAGAGAGATATTTTTTGATCCTGAAACAAAGAATTTAGCATATCGATGTTTTATTATACGCAATGGAGCATACCACGTAGGAAGTGAAGCAATGATCCTCCAAATATCAAGGCAAATGTGCCACTCAGGGCTGTCCACAGACCACCAAAGGTGGAGAACCCGGATAAGACAGAATTGGTTCTTATGTCTGAGACGATTGATAATTCAGAAACGCTCTCTTGGAAGAGGGGGATATATAGTCGCAGAGTTGAAATTTCCGTAACAGGTGTAATGAGCGAATCCTGGTAGAAGTTCGTGAAGCGAGGAATCCAGAACGAAGAGGTGATCTGCACTCATGTTGTCAACGGAGTGCCGAAGATTAGATACATTAAGTGACTAACCTGGTATAGACCTAATGCTGCCAGATTGGGAGACGTAAACGTCTCCCGAACGTCCTTGGATACCGCGCCTACTAGGTTTGTACGGGAGCCTATTGATACAGGCATAGTTTTTTGAAGAAGTGTTTGAACTCCAGTCTCGGTTTGGTTCGCCATTGCCACGACTATAGTAACCGAGGGTCCTAGTGGATCAAGGAACAAGGGTATATGTTGTGTAAGACCGAAGTCCAAAATCAATCGCGTAAAGTTGACCGCGATGGTTATGGATCGAGGAATTTCGGGCAAACCACGGGAGTCTAACGCGGTGGTAAAGCATTGGTATGAAACGGCGGTAAAATTGTCCTGCTTTGAACCAGTAGGTACAGGAGGTAAGACGGTATTGCAACCCTGTTGAATGCCAGGAGGAACTAATGGACGATCGGTAAATATAAAAACCAGAGATACAATTTTTTTAGACATACCCACGTTGTTCGGTGAAGGTATGACAGTAAATGCGTTCTGTGCCATTATTGAACCAATGGTGTCATTTTGAAGAAGCTTGAGAACATAGAAGGATCGTTAGGTATGTTTTTTAAACTCGAGTGAAGGGATGAACGTACAGGAATCATGACATTCCATAGTCCTTGTGCTATATTTTGGTCGGGAGGGATCAAAGTGGTACGATGTTCTTGAACCGGGGTGAGAGCAGTTTCGCGTATTGGTTCGAAAACAAGGTGGATCATGGCGAAGAAAATCAAAAATAGCGTAAAAATCAAGCCGAGAAAGCCTCTGAGTGTTTTGACAAACTTTGCCTCTCCCCTAGATGATTTGTTTAATGTTGAGATAAATCCTACACATAGTTTAAACTCACTCGAAACGTGGTTTCCAGAACGATCTGCCCAAAAAAACTTCATACATTTTGATGTGGTTTGGGTTTGATTCCTCTACGCCATATCTTATTATTCTTGGCCTTTCCTCCTGCTCAAGGAAATCGCATCCCATGTGTAGCAGCTTTTTCCCGCGACTTTTCGCGATGGTAGCTATCCTGAAAACCATGAGCATAGCAAGGCATCCCAGCATCGTCCAACTTGCGACCGCATGATAAACAAATATCTCGGGGTCATAAGGCTGGACTTTAGGTAGTCGTCTAGCATAGAACACAGAGCCTGATGGGCTATTCAGATATCTCACAATGTCAATAGCACAATTACGGCTCTTACCGACTGTTTCTGCTACCGTCAGACTCAGATCCAAGACACTGGGAAAGACCGAGAGGCTGCGAGCACTGCGATAGGTAGAAGTATCAGCATTATAAGCGGAGGTGGAGACTTATACAGCTCGGCTCACGTTATGATGTGATGGACGATAACGATTGAAAGCAGCGCTGGCCATAAACCGTGAAGTATGCCACTTTCGTTCACTCCGATACTCGTGAAGAGTGCCACCAGAGCGGCCAAGATGGCGACCCTAAGCGTGTACAGGCGAAGAGGGAGGCTGAAGAAAAACGCATCGATTGCGTGAGCACTGGGGTCTAACAACATCACGTCCTGGGGATCCGAAGACAACGAGGGCGAGAGGCTCCGACGGGCTGGTTATATACAAACTTACAATTAAAGGTGAAATTAATTTATCGGAAGCACACTCTGGGAATACTGGAGGTGTAAGATCGACCCAACATTAGATAGACTTCGACCAATACAACCCATAGAACGATGCCTTGTGACAGATATCCCATATAATCGAGATCGGATTGACCTCCGTGTGTTCGGCAGGATAGTGCTGATTCATCCAGATAAGGAAGCGCTGGCGAGCGCTAGATCCATGTAAATCTTTTCATTGAGAGCATAAAGCTGTTACTGCGGCGAATGCCTCAAATGTGCCAAACAAAAATAGCTCTTGCCCGTAGATGTCCGTGAGTTGCTCGAGCTTTAGCCGTCTGTACGATTTGTCAATAACATGCAAAACAGTGAGGGACAAAAATACTTTTCTGGGTAAGTGAAGGAATATGATTGAAGTGAAAGGTCGGACGGAAAACATCTCCACCGCCTTGCCTAGAACTTTCGGCAGCACATCGCCACCGTCGAGGTGGCAGAACTGAAAAAGAGTTGATCGTGCGAGAAACTACGAGTTGCATGATGTTCCTGCAAAGATGCATATCACAGAATCAGTTAAACATAGTGGTATCGTGCCTCAAAGCAACCTCAACTGAGCGTCCCATCCTCACGTCAACAGCACGCAGTTGAATCAACTATTGAGATATTTGTAGCAGAGTGACACCGCGAATGAGACTAGAAGCATAAAGATTCCCATGGCTGATCATTCAAAAAGGCGAACCTCTGGTCTGCTGATAACTGGTATTTTGGGATTGGACATCTCGCCGACCAGAGATCCCCAGAAAATTCGAGCACCTGAAACACGGTGTGTTTTCGGGATCTTCTGGTTTTTCATTTTCTGCACTGAATGCGTTCATGCCTTTGTGCCTTGGAAAAATAACGTTCCTAGATATACCCTGTATTGGATCCGTCTCTCCGCGACACACTGAATGTTCATTCAAAAGAGGGATTGGGTGCAACATTCAAGTATCGAAGGCCTGTATATCGAATGAGTCGATGCACAACTATTGTGATAAAGTTACATGTATGCTCACCGGCAGATCCTCGTTGCCCACACTCCGTTCGACATAATGCAGCACGAATGCATCAGTTTGATTTTGAAAAGAACATAACCAACGTGGTGAATGTATGTCTTTCTGAAATCCATATCAAATGTTTACCATCTCTACTGCGTATCACATAATTTCGTCTTTTATGGAGAAGTCAAAATTTTCGTACTGAAAGTATCACAGTGAGTATGATATAGAGAACAATAATGGATGAGTGTTCACCCTGGTCCCTGACATGACTTTCCAGATCAAGCCGTACTGTCTTCTATTTCCCACCTGTTCATTTACTCTGACAGCCTGACTCTACCCCTAGAATCGTAAAGATACAACTCCCTGCCATAGATTAACCGCAGCAGTCAACGAAGGCGATAGCCGTCATTTCAGAATCCAAGAAAGTCCAGGGAAACAAGGGAGACTCGCACTAAGAAAGAAAGAAAGCTAAAGGGAATTCCTAGCGCAGTCGTAGATACATGCTCACCTGTGCTTGGTCTTCAAGACCGTCTCTGAGACATATTTCATCACTTCTCGTTCATCCGACGATTCACTCCGAGTAAATCCTTTGCATCGTCAAGATACCCTTTCAACTTGCAGAATACATATTGGCATCTCCACTTTGTCTCAGAAGAATCAAGCCGTTGAGATAGTAGCAAATTGACTAGCGAGTGCGTCGATGCTCTTCCGATCGCGACGTTTTTTACGGATCGCGACCTTAGTGCTTATGCGTTGTAGTTTCTTGGACTTTCCTGCAATAAACTTGAGAGTATTTTCAGCTTTAGGCACCTTGAACCATGTACGATACACACCATTGCGGCCTTCCGTGATGCAGATTTGGGCTTCGGCATAGATGAACCCGGAGACACTTTGGGTATAGGTGCCCTTCTTTTCGTGCATATAGCGGAGGTGTGTTTGATACAAACCATGTTTTTGAGGTTTGAGATGTCTTTCAGAAAGAGAAAATGATTGTCGAGCACTGAACAGGGTTACCGCAAAGGGGAATCCAACTTCAGCAGACTATGTTTCGGCAATCAGCGAAACGACGTGACTTTTCAAGCCAGAAACCGTTATCAGACGATTTGTACTTTCCCCAAACTTTCCCGGCTCCAAAACCAGGGTCACGCAAGCGAGAGTCTGTGAGGATCAGTCAACGTGTTTAAGTGCCAAATAACAGATTCGTCTACTCTATGGGATGCAGCCAGGAAACAAAACCGAAGCGGAGATGAAAAGTGCAGTTTCTTAGCGCCTTCATATAACTTTAATATAAGCCTATACTTATCTGGTCTGAAAGTTTATCCACCGTTCCTATGGTTTATCTCAGGGCAATTAAAAACTGGAGGTGTTCTCTTGATATTTTGAATTCTTGGCCCCGCTATGGCAAAGCTCTCGCTTTCGAAGACGGAGGCTCTCCGGATCTCCGTAGCATTCACCGGGCCTTGGTATATACGGATTTCTATACCAGCCCCTCCGCAAACACTACGGGATCGTTCTCCTGTTTGCGCTCAAATTCTAAAAGTAATCTCTCCCGCGAGTAACATAGCATTATTACGCAGGTGGGTGACATACGTGTTGTTCTGCGACCTAGAACGCTAACGACCTCGTTTTTCTTATTAATCAGGCCACGCAAATTACGTTGTCGAGCCCGGTATCTCAGGAGACATAGGGGAAATTGTGGGCCATACCTTTAGCATTCTTGACAGTGACACCGGCGGTGTTGACTATCTTCCTTTCATAGCTGCGTATACTGTCTAATACAGAGACACCGTTTGCGGTATGTCGAGTTAAAAATATTCAATGGCATGGGATACTAAGTACTATTGTATCTGATTGGTTAAGCCTACTGAAGGAGGAGGACATACCTTTAGATATGATCAGAGGCACACGGTGCGTATCGGGGTATTGTCATTTGCTTTGTGTTTATGCTGATCCTCGCCGCATCTAAACAGGTTACTTTCAATACAATGCCGCTGCTGTCATTTACGCCTCGTATTCTAAACGTTATTTTTAATGAGACAATGGTTCGTCTATTGACGACCTTTCTCGTCTTCGCATCAATCTCTGGTCTTCCCGCCATCCTATAGTACTGGGGATCACAGCTTATCAAGAAAGGCGGCGCACTAGTCTCATACTCCGTCGAGCCATTCCTTCTAACGCTATACACTCACAACCTCGACGGCGAGAGGACCGCCTTCCCACCTATCCGTCCCGATTAGCTAGGATATATGCTTTTCAACATATATTATTTCTGGAAATGTCCTATTCCTTTCAGACGATCCATAATCGAGCCAAATGACAACGACGCACTTTTCCACGCGGCTATACCAAAAAGCGCAACAACTATAGACGGGCGGGAAGGACTTTTGATGTCGAATTCCTCTATCAGATTTCTATGGAGACAACTTACCCAAACTCAAGCAGTTTGAAGCTAGAGTAGGCCCTAATAATGGGATTGGTCTGGCGAGTGGTTTCAAATTGTAATATGGTAGCGTACTAAAAAATTACGATTGGCAAAATGTAGAAATAGATATTCCAGCTTATCATACATTATTAAAAATAATTCACACTATTTATTAGTATCACTATATGCTGCGCCCTCTGTTGGACGGAAGATTTTGTTTTTTTCAGATGCCGTAATTGTAAGCGAGTCAGGGTTCTTCTTGATATGTAATTAATTGCTATATTTGGAAATCAAGTATTGCCGGCGCTTATGACAGGACAGCTATCCTCAAGAGTCAATTGTATAGTCATCTTGCTTATGATTTGTCGAATTTGTTTTAATCGTAAAACATCATGATTTAAGTAGCTGGATACACGGTATCTAGCATTCAAGCTCGTGGAAAGGCAGAGAAACCTGACAGCGTATATGAGTTGAGGGAAAGACATGTTACTGGTAAAAAGACTGGATTCCGAAGCGTTCGAGGAAGAAAGAATTGGTGAATTTTCATGGCACTCTTTATAGAGTTTATGTGTACCATTACCTGCGCGCATCAACTGCAAGCCATCTTTGCAGTACACAGCTGGGTTCCAAAATACGTTGGAAATGAGGGACGGAGTGACGTGCCATTCATAAAGAGAAGTCAAAATCATTGTGCCGCGTATCTCCGCTGTAGGAGATTGTTAGTGGATGGTCGGCGGGCATTAATTGGCTGGATTATCTAATTCCGAGAACGAGCCTTCAAGAAACCCTCTTTAATGCTTGCCTAGAACAGTTGATTATGGGTCCTGGAACGAAACAATAGCCTTACATATAAGTGCATATGATGGTGTAGCGACGTGTCGGAATATCAATACAACTGGAATACTGAATCAGGATGATTGATGATATAGATGATTTAATGCTTACCATTACAATCAGCTTTCTAGAGCTTTCCTGGAAGCCTGCCACCCCCACTTAATCTGATGTTCTCTCCATTCACGTATGGGCAATCCAAAATCCACATGACAGTCTTTGCGAACTCGTAAGGCTGGCCGAATCGCTTGGGGTATACAATCCCTTCATTCTCCAGACTCTTTCGTGTCTTCGCAGGAAAGTTACGCGTCATACTGCTGTCAAATACTCCTGGGGCAACAGTGACAACACGGATATTGTGTCGCGAGAGATCACGAGCCATGGGAAGAGTCATCGAACATAAAGCTCCTTTCGTGGCTGAATACGCAGTCTGTCCTGGTTGACCTTCGAACTTTGAGATACGAATCAGTGTTTTTGACGACATTTATTATTAATGCACTCACTGCAGCAGCACTAGCAACAAAGACAATGACCCCGCGTTCGCCGTCTGCTCCTGATTCTGGATCGACTTTGATGAGGTGCTCGAGTACCAACCGTGTCAAATTGAACGACCCAGTTAAGTTCACGGCGAGCGTAAATTCCCACAGATCCAAGCTATGTGCTTTCCCATGAGCGTCGACGATCTTTGATGCTGTACCGACTCCGGCACAATTTATTACACCCCCTAATGGTGCACCGGTATTCGAAGCCCATTCGGCGCTGCCTTTCACTGCTGTAGCAACTTGGTCGAGAGCTGTAATGTCTGTTTCAAAAAACCTTACGTTCTCAGAGGACCTGAGCGCCTCTGGAGGTGGTGAACGGTCGACAATGGCAACATATGCTTTCTGGGCGAGCAGGTCATGCGCTGTTGCCAACCCAAGTCCTGACGAGCTACAATCGCTAATTAGGACGGATTTGAGGAGTAAATTCAAAAACGCACCCTCCAGAGACTACAAATGTCCTTTTCTCGACTTTCATCCTACGTGTAAGTGTATTGAAGGATTAGAACTAATCATTTCTTTCGGTTGTGCATGATGATTCGTGAAAGGATAGCTGTGATTGGCTAATCCACAATCACGTTCAATTTCAAAACAGGATTGATCACGTGGAATGAAATATAGAGGCCGAGGCCGAGGTTCGCTTACTTCATTCCGGAAACGAATTTGTGTTTTCTCATCATCGTCCGACGTTCTCCTGCAGATCTCACATTCCATTGCTTTCTTCACGTACCAGGAAACATGTTCAGACCATCACTGCGCTCTTCTGTAAGTTCAAAATATCAATTGTACAAATATTAGCCTTGTTATCCTAAAGTTACGTCAATTTCATTCACAGGTCAAGCTCCTGCATCGCACCGCACCTTCAACAGTATTCTCAAGTAGACTGCTGGCATACAGATACCTCTCGGATGATGCTAGGTCCAGAATACAGAATGCTGTGAAGGCAGAACCAGTTGTACTTTTCATGAAGGGCACACCAACGGAACCCCAATGCGGCTTCTCCCGTGCAGTTGTTCAAATTCTCGACCTCCACGGTGTACCACCTGCGAAAATGAAGACTTACAACGTCCTGGCTGACCCTGAGCTGAGGAGTGGTATCAAGGAGTTCTCGTGCGTGTACACCATGTTCTACACCTCATTTTAAGCTGATGTCATGTTAATTGTCGCGACACAGTGAATGGCCAACTGTTCCCCAAGTGTATGTTAACGGAGAGTTCGTTGGCGGGTGTGATATCCTCATTGGCAGTATGTATGCTTAATTTGCATTCTTTGTTCTTGTTCTTATAACCTCTCTTAATCCAGTGCACCAATCTGGGGAACTAGAAACACTGTTAGAAAACAACGGTGTTATTCCCAAAGTCGAAGAGGCATCATCAGAGACCGCGGAGAAAGCTTCATCTTAAACTTTAACATTGTGTATCATATACTAATCGACATATTTTAATCACCACTCTCCTGCATTCTGCTTCTCCTTCGCTCGGTATGTCTTCGTTGACAGTACGAAGTCAGCCCGGAGAGCTCCCGCAAGACCTATGAGTTTACTGTTACTCACCACGAAGCCAATATAAAGAGTTCGTAGACAGAACCAAGAACACTTCGATGGGATGGCATCTATACTAGACACAGTACAGGGTATGCTACATATCGAGAGTGTGGATACCAACAATAGGGATATCAAATCGGATACAAAATATAACATGATACACAAAAATGTCTGATACATACTTTAAGTTGTACACAAAAAGAACGTACAAAGTCAAAAATAAACCCGTGTACTACAAATATAGGTCTAGGCGATCATGCAGGAGAAAGATGATTGAAGGATAATGAGAAATAGTAGATGATAAAGATATACCAAAGTGACATCAGACAAGAAGAAAATAGCGATTAGTAGAAATGGTCCTAGAGAGTTTGTCTCGAAAGGGCAAATGTAGGACCCCGTAGAAGGGTATGATTAGATCGAGTAGGGGATTCCTAGACCTGCACGTACAGCCTACGGTGTTGCAGGAGCGCCGATATTATAATCCTTCCGAAAGGTTCAGGAAACGTTCAATGGCGTCAGGTTCGTCTGCGGTTGACAATCAAACCGCCATCCCAAGAGCCAACAACCCAGCCATCTTCAACAAGAGCTTTCCGAATAGCAGGTTTCAAGACGCTGACTTGGTTCATGGAATGAGATCCACGACCAGTGATTATTTTCAGCGGTTTGGCTTTAACAAATTTCCCAGTCCAGCAGTAAAGCAAGGTTCCCAGATTATAGAGCAGAAGCGTAGCAAGCGGTAGATATCGGTGTAGCGCAAGAGGCGGAATGGGAGAGAAACAACAGGAAACAAATAAGATTTCTGAGTGAATAGAAAAGGAATAAGATGAAGTAGCAGGCCTACCTTGAGATGCTGAATATGACTCCTCCTTGAGAATCTCTTTCACGATAACAATTGCTTCTGCTGAGGTTGTACCATGAAGATCAACAGTGTCATGGTTTGGTGAATTAATCCTGTACCAACATAGTGTGAATAAAAATAGTCATCACTAAGGAAATAATGAGCAAACGTACCGTTTCTCTTGGACCATGACACGAGCTGCATTCAACGCTTCCTGTCTAGCAACTTCCTGGAACTCTCTCGCCTAGACAAAATAGATAAGTATGGAAGGTACAAAAAGGCAGAAAGAAAAGATGGAATAACTAACCCTCTCAGCAAAATAGAACGCAATCTCTCCTCCTCTCGTCTTTGAATTGCCGCGCTGCCACATCCTAGATGCCTCCTTCAAAGCTTCGTTCCTCTTCCGCATAGTTTCAGCCATCCGGCGACGAAATTCTGTCGATCCTGACCCCGCGGCAAACCTTCCTCCCCTAATCCCTGCTGCCCGAGCGGTTTTCATCCCGTTGACGTCCCGAGCATAAGCAGGGATATGGTGTGCAAGAGGATGAGGGCCGCGAAGGGGGGTCTTGCGTTCGGGAACTACTTGCCATTGGAATGGGCTCGGTTTGTTCTTCGATGTCGATTGTGCTGGTGGTTTCTGTAGTCTCACTTTGGGAGGCGGAGGTTCGACTGGAGGAGGACCAGATAAAAGGAGACGAGTTCTCTGGGCAGGGCTTTGAGGGTGGTTGACTTTTGGTTGTAAATGATAGATCCCTAACTCGGCGTTTGAATCAAGATCCCGGAGCACATTGACGAGGTCCAGGGCTTCATCGCCATTGCCGTCAGTTATTTGAACTGCGAGTTGAACGTCCGAAATTAATCTGTTGCGTTGAACGATATCGCTATCTTCGTACTCTGGCATGATGACGTCAAGCAAATTGTACAAAACGTCGACATGTTGATCTTCGTCCGTAGCTTTGCAAAGAGAAGTAAGAGCAGCACGTAAAGCTTCATAAGAGTTACTATACTTCGGCGAGTGGAAGAAAGACTGGAAATAAGAAGACGGGTGCGGAGGTATCAATGACGAAACATATTCCGAGAGCGAGGATAACTGGGTCCACGGATCAGCTGAGACTGGTGGATCCTTGGTATTCAGATTATTCTTTTTAGGCAAAACATGGTGCTGCTGTCGGATATCGGCCAGGGCGATTTTGTGAGGGCGTGGCGGAGCCTTTTTCCTCTGTGTCTTCAGTGGGGTTTTCTTCTTTGCCTCTACTATTTCCCAGTCGCCACTAGGTACAAGATCGTCTTCGTCGTCCAATCCATCAAGCCCCCGCTCTTCCATCTCCTGAATGTACTCCTCAGTGAGGATGCCTGCCACGATGTCCCATATGTCAATGTCGTCCTTCCCTGCATCTTGTAAAGCCTTTCGCAATTTCGCCGTCGATACTTCTGGCAAAGCTGCCTGCAAGAAGCCCAACGGCGAGCTGAAGGACTGAGATGAAGCTATTGAGGATCCCGAACTTGTCCCAAACAAATCTCCTGTTTCCTCGGGAGTCGTCCAGCTCGAAGTCGTGTCCTCGACTTGCTGGAAATCCGAAAGTTCAGACTGCTGCGATTCTTCCGCCTGCAACGCCAACTCGCTCAGCGTTGCCCGCAAAGAATCGATCTGCGCTTGGGTTGGCTCCACTGGCTTTCCGTTGTTGTCCGATTCTAGTTCGACTAATAGAGCCGCTATCAGCGACGAGTCGATTGTTGGGCTGAATTCTTTCTGTCTGATGCGTAAGATAACGGTTCTCGGATCGATTTACGCGATTATGTACCTCGAGAGAGTCGAAAAGCGTCCTTGTGATTTGTGTAGTCATTGTCAGAGAAGATATGGGGCTCTTATCCTTGGATTCCCGGTTTAGTATATTTTTCTGTAGGATCAACTTGGTGTCCCAGAAATGAGTCCTGGAGTTAATCGAGAAGAGAGAATAAATCGAAAATGGATTACTGTTCCAGGCGGACCGTCTCATTTACGACAAGTGCTAAATCACGTGTTTTCAGGGCCAGCTAAGCTTCGGCTTACTATATTATCGTTGTTACGTTGAACCTACCGCCCACACAACACATTGTATTCTAGCGACTTCCAATAAGGCAATCCCTTATTTACTTTATAAAGCTGCGAGATGTTATTCTATATCTCCCTGTTAGCTTTCTTGTCTCTGCTGGTCATGTGTAAGTGACTTATGTTTCTGTACGTTCCACGACCACAATTATCTAATAACGACTGTAACAGTGACATATCGCTATCGAGCCTCTGTTATTCCCCATCTTCCTGAACGTGTAAAGACTATGTTTCCCAAACTTAGCAACTATACACCTCTTTCTACCTTTTCGGAGCAAGTGGGGCTTGGAATGACCTCGTCTGACTTTGACATCGAGGCGAACATTCGAGATGGCGATTCTCGCACTGGTTTGGATGAACAAGGGACGCAGGAAGTGCTGGAGATTATGAGGCGGGAACGTGTTAAGTGAGTGGCAAGCTACATGAAACGAAGGATGATCTCAACCAATGTGCCTCGTAGCTTTGATCAAGCCAGACTGATCAGACATAATCGTATCCTTGCACGCAACGGCATCGATCCGTCAGGTACGTCATCAACCTCAATAGCTCTCTGCATGATAAAGCTGATGGTTTCTTTAGGGATGCCGTTGGATTCTAAAGCCGTTACGCGGCTTTAGATCGTCGAGCATACTATTTGACTACCTTCTTCATTTTCTGCCTTATCCCTTGGATTCTTGAGGACATTGCATTGACTCGCTTGTTGTTATCAAGTCCTTTGTCATACTATTGCACTCCCTGATTCTTCTCTGCTCTCATTAATTGCGTTTATTCCGCAATTCCACTTTCCTTTGCCCGTTGTATATCCTATGCTTCTTTTCACATTCTACCGGACTCACAAGTTTTCTTGCTGTAGTTTCCGTTGTACTTCTATCTCGTTTATTTATTAGCCTTTTGACTGATGTTGTTCTTTTGTTTCCTCTGGCATTGGTTTGCATTCAGATACATGGGCAAGTATCTTGTATTGATGTTTGACAGGAAATCTTTGAAACTGTCTTCAGAGACACATGTTTCTCGCTCAGATTATCTGTCTTGTCATACTTGTTTTGTTTCTGTGCTGCTTCTGCCGTCTCAGGCTCTTCCTTTTTGTTTCTATTGACGAGATTGCTTCCTCGTGACGAATTCTCGCTGTGCTTCTCGATCTTGCAGTCGGTTTCAAGTTCCACAATGCCCAGGCCGGGTACATCGGAGGCAGCCTGGAGAGAGAAGGGAAGTTCTTGGGGTAGCATCTTAACTCGCGGAAATGTTTTCCTGCCACTTCATCTGAAGAATATTCCTGGTCTATTACAGCGGCGATGCTGCTGGTGTTGTGCGGCATGTGCTGCATCTAGAGACTTGTCTTTTCCTGCCGTTCATGTCCATCGCAGTGTTCAGCTTGCATGTTCATACGATCAATGAACGTTCGCAGAAGGCATTGACAGCGACCGTTGTTTTATCACACTCAAGGCATCTCTCTCTCAGTCTCAGTCATGGCATGAGACTGCCACCGTGCCGATGTGCTTCAAGGTTTCGATTCGAAGGCCTGCAAAACCTCTTTGCAGCAAAAATCATGCAGCGCATGGAGCGCTTGCCCACGGAATTGGTCGGCAACGCAGTCTGCATCCGTTGAAACTGGTGTTTTCTTCCTTGGACATACATACATACACGTTTTTGCCTGCTCTTACTCTTGTGATGTGATGTGATGTGAAGGGCACTACTATGTTGTTTCACAACTTCACGACTCGATGTTCGAGGCGCGTCTGTTTATAGCATGAACGAACACCCCTCCATGACTGCTAGATCTTTCAGTCATCTTGCAGGCGCCTAAGAGACAGTTCAAGTCGCAATACGTGGCATAGGCTTTCTGGACAAGATTGTATAGATTGGCGATCGGACCTCCAGCTTCCAGAGTGTACTTCCATGATAAAACGTAGGACTGCCAGCTGCATGTCCCACCTCTTATTCCCTAGAAAAACTATGACCAGTGGTACCAAACCTCAATGGATTCAGGCCATATTTTTCAGTCTTTCCTTTCGCCTATACACGCTTAGGCTTACTATCTTGAGTGCTCTCGTGGCGCTCCTCACCAGCATTGGAGTAAATGAAAGTGGGATACTCCATGGTTTATGGCCGGCGCTGCTCTCGGTCGTTATCATCCACCATGTGGCAAGGTGAGACGAGACTCTGCGCCTTTCGAGCCCATTGCTGACGCCTTCTACCCAGTACTTGCAAGCTCCGATTCGTTCCCGGAATTCTGGATGTGACTCTGACCATAGCGGAATCAGTCGGTAAGCCTTATAGCAGCATCTTCAATGCGACGACGTTCCCGATAGTAGTAACCTAGGCTCCGTATTCTACGCCAAGCGGCTCCCAGAAGTCAGGTCTTATGACCCCGAGATATTTGTTTACCATGCAGTTGCGGGTTGGACGGTAGTGGTATGCCTTATCGTGCTCTCAATTTTCAGGCTTGCTACTGTCGTCGAAAGCCGCGGGAAAGCGTTAAACAATGCATGCGACTTCCTTGAGCAGGTGAAGAAGGTGAAATCGGAGGGAGGTGGCGAAGGCGAAGAACACACCACGATTTCAGAAGTTTTCTTTGGTAGATCATTCTGGAAACCGGTATTTCAGTGAGTTTTGGATCTATATAAAGTCTGATTCAGACTAAAACTTATTTAGCGGAGAAACCAGCCTTGTCAAAACACTCAGAGGTTTTCTCGGCTTGCTTTTTACTCTGTTTTTGATTTTCTTCACCATGATACACATGATTTCTGAGCCAATACGGGAGACTGCTCTCACCCCTGTTCAAGAACATCGCACCACTATAATTCCTCCTGATAAGAATGTAGCACAGGGATTATGGAACATCATGATACCCGTAAGAGGTTCTTTTATCTCGTTTAATCTCAAGCTCAAATAACTTTTTTCAAGCTTTATCACGACGACATCATCGGTCAAGAAATGATTCAGAATGCATTTGCCGCTGTTCCGTCGCAGAACAATATTGGTATATCCCTTTGAAATTTTGCGTTTGTTGAATTCAATTGACGCTCAGCCATCATTAGTACCCCCTGGTGTACGACAAGGTTGCATCACTCTCTTGCCCCCGGCACGCACGCGTTCAAAACACGACAACCATAATTTCACTGCCGTTGCGTTCCAATGCTTTACCACGATGCTGGACTCTCGTGGCATGGCTGAAATTCCTCGATCCATAACCATCGCGGTCAATTTCACGCGATTGAGCTTGGACTCCAGTCTCATGCAACATATACCCTTGTTCTTCGATCCATTGGAGCCTGCGGTTACGATAATTGTCGCAATGACGAACCAGAACGTGACTGGAATCCAAACACTTCTCCAAAAAACTGCGCCGTTATCAATAGGATCCGATACGAACCTTGCAGTTGCAGTATCTCGGGATATTCGGGAGATCTTCAAAGTACCCGTTCTGGCAGCAATAGGATTATACCAAGTCAGTCAGTCAGTCAATCTAAACTCTTTGTTCTTTTGATTGATAATAGCATGTGTAGGTTTCTTCGTCCTTCTAGACTCCTCGCTTCATAAGCGTATATCCTGATCCAAACATCATACCTGTCGCCGGTATTTCGACTTTGAGACTTTACATCCCTATTTTTGGAGAGACAGTTTCTGAATTATCGATCTTCTCCGACATCAGGGACGATTCTGTCTTATCCGGATTCTCAAGTGTTGGTGGTTTATGGACAGCCCTTAGTGGGACATTTGCATTGATATTTGGAGGATCTCTACTTCACTTCATACGTGGTACGCTCTGACATTTGTTATAGATTTTCGATATACTGATTCTTTTGCTTCATCTTCAGGATCAAAAAACATCTCTTTCATTGGCCTTGTTCACTATTTGAACAATGATAAACAAAAAATGAAAGAGTATTGCCTTAACGAATACCCAAACCTCAAGGATACGAATGACAAGAAAGGACTGCTCGCCTTCTTAAGCGACTATGTCATCGATATGAGCTTCTTAGAGACCGAACACGACGTCGAGAAGCAAAAGGATCGTGGGTCGTGACTCAGGGAATCTCGATGACCCCTGCCATCGTGATTAATAGTCAAGCTGTGCTTGTTATTTCAACTCGCCAGTTACTAATAGTAGTTACGCAGATATTCAAAATGTATCTACTTGTGTTGCTAATCTATTAAGATTTATTTATATGATCTATCAGGCTTAGGCCAAAGTGAGGATTTATATGACTCGGTCATGATGGGCGCCACTTTAGGCGCCATTGACCATTGCTTCCGGTGTAAGTATGACTTCATTCAGTCCTGAAGGATTGACCAACCCGCCTCTTTGCCGGATGTCTGAGCTTCAACGTTAACTTTCGGGACGTCGGCAAAATCTCAATCTGGATTCTACTCATGTTGCCGATGTATCTGAGATCAAAATATCTTTGCCGCAAATCCACCAAATATTCATGACGCACCTGATCTCTTTATCAAGTCTGACACTTAAAGTTACAAGTCAACAGGCAAAAAATAGGGAACGGTCATTCCTAGATCTACCCGTCTGAAAATATTTCGGAATTCTCGTGAGTCATTCTTACTACGTAATCAGTCTGAGGGGTTCATCGAATTTGATATCCCTCAGTTGCATTGAATCATTCCTCGAACTCGACTCACTCCATGCCATCTTTGCGACTCATAAAGAATAAGCACCGGAAAATCTTCATCCGAATCCATGGAGAGATTTTTCTTACTCCCAAGTTTCACCAAATTTGGACATGATTGAGTATTGACCAAAATCCCTGTTTTTTTCCCAAGGTGCTTTAATCCTGCACACAACACAAACGATCATCAAGGAGGTCAAGACGTAAAGTAGGAACCTGAGGTAATACGAAAATTTCTGCATAAACATTTTTTCGGTGACAATAGACCTTCCCTCTTCTCAGCAAAAAATAAAGGAGATGTGTCAAGCCCGAACATTGTCGTTCTCAGTGGTGTTACTTGATTTCGTGAGGGGCCACCTTTGCTGCGCACGGCAGCGGTAGTGTTGCATACTGACGTGACGTTTTAGGGCTCAGAATGCCTGATATGTAGTGCTCCTCCCGACAGACATGTCGACAAAGGTGGACCCGTATTTTTACTTTACCAAATTCCGAGCCTGAGTTGCACTTCCGAAGCCTCGCATACGACATGTGTCGAGCACGTTGGAACGATAAATATAGATCTTCTCAGGTCATTGTTGGCCTGATGTGAGCGCCTCTTTTACTGCGAGTATTGACGTTAATCCATGCGTATCTCAAGTTGTGTGTTTTGTTTCTTTTTTTGTAGTCCGTTACCTTCAACCGTTTTTCCGTACAAAAGGCGAACGCGTACCCCACTGATTTCCGAGGTTTTACTTTTTTTCCAGCATCTATGATCATCTTCGAAGGGTTTCATGTTATTTCGGCCAGAATCAAACTGCGTTTTACAGTGGACACCATAAAAGCATACAGAGCCTATTAATGTCCATCCAGCCAGTTGTCAAGATGGGCCCTTTCCCCAGTTTGCAGTTTTCTCGCACTCTCTCGGAAGAAATTATAATGTCTTTTCGCTCTGGTCATGTTCGAAAACGTCATTAATCCAAGTTCACAACTAGTTAGCTAAGAGCATACTCAGGTCCCGATCTCATTTTGAACTTATTGATCTAAGCGAGCCGTTCCTGCTCTCAGATGCCCCAATCAGGAGCCGTGGGACTTCGGTGGGCCTTGAAAAAAAAAAACTTATGAAAAACATAAGAAATCAAGACAGTCGGCGGCCACTGGAAAGGTGGAATTTATGGCATTCCTTGATGCCAGATGATCAGTTATCATGACAAGCATGTTTCGTTTCTTTCCATATTTGATGCGTTTATTCTCCGTGTATATCGTGATGTTGTACGATCCAATCCCCAGAAAAGACTGTAAGAGGTGAATACATATAGAATAGGACCAATCTCTCAGTCGGTGCTTACTTTACTTGTGAGTTGTCGTATCAATTGGAGTCGACACACTCCAAGGGTAGTCAATGAAAGCGGTGAACAAATTGGTTCCTTGGGCCTAACTCATGTGGCCAACCCTGAAACGAAACGCTAAGTTAAGTTAGGTGTTTCCACCCGAGATGTCATCTTGAACGCAGCTTACTTCTATTGTTATTCTCTATTCTGTAATTCCTTCAAACTGACAACGCACCATCGCTTCTGGTACAAAACTACGTCGAGAAAGATCTACGATGATGCGCTCGTTTTTTATTATTATAGCTATGCCATCTCAGAAAGTCAGTATACAGGCTTGGCCGATATTTTTGCGATTTATTTATTGGAAGTTATTTCCTGCCGTCACAGTAAACCCGAGTACAACATACCAACAGGTTAACAGGTCGTGATGGTGACTCCTTGAGCCTGATTACTTATCCTGTAGCGGTATAAAGGACACGGCGGGCATCCATTCAAGAATCTAGTATGTAATCGTCGTCGTCGTGTCCTATTGATATTCCTATCTCTATGGCCTACTTACGGCTTACCGTTTGAATTGTCCAAACGTGGTGGACACCAGCGGTATAGTAACTTCCAATCATAATGCTACATAACTATTTTGTCATTCAAGGGCCACTCACGGTATGAATATATCTATCAGACACAATACTTTCACGTAGTATGTCACGAACTAACCTTAATATCACAATCTAAATGGGGTTTCTTCCCGAAACAAATGGGGGAAATAGCGCGATTTGAGGACTACTGATATCTGATATTTATCACTTTTGACGTGTAGAAGGGTAACATACATATATACACACGCTCAAGGGCGGGCGGGGCTCATCTGTCCAGAGGAAAATTTGGACAAGTTTCTCAGGACCATTCATTGGCGGAAGTGAAGGTTGTCATATTATGAGATATCTCCTTACTAGTAGAGTGGTGACGACAGCGAGTAAGATACGGCCTTTCAAAATCAGATAGGTGAAAAGATGCAAGGTCGCACTTACCGCCCAAAAAAATCTTGGCTTGAATTATCGCCCTTAAGCGCTAAGCTGTGGAACACGGTCCTTTGATTCAGTAGGTGCTGCGCGTTTTTTTTAGTGATAAAAAACTATTAGCGACTTGGGTCCACCATGATAGAAAAGTGATCGTTCTTAGCATAATTGCTTTATCCTACACAGTAATGAATACTATTGTCAAACAGAAGTTTTCAAGTCGCCGACGAAGCTGTGGTGCAGCGGTAAATGGGCGCGCGGTTTACTTCTCAAATATAAAAGATTAATAAGCGAAGACGACACATACAGCTTATTCACCGGTCTATGCAATGGAAGACAAATGACACATGAAATGCACCACCTGTACGGTGCAATTGCTGTGTGGGGCACGAGGTAATGATGGTTACGCAATATCCTGTGCATTCGGAGGCGATGATAGGCGCCCAACTCGGTCATCTTGGTCCCACGCGGTGGACTCGCTTAGCACATGGTATGCTTACACACCACATCAAACAAAAAAAGAAACTTACCATACATCGGATATTGGGTTTCCTGAAACAATCAGAGTCACAGATGGCAGAGATCCTAGCAAGTAGACGGGCTTCGCAAAGAGTGATTAACTTGTTACAGAAACATATGCGCATAAAAAGGGATGCAGGGCGGGTCAAACATTTACATTTAGTGTACAGTAGGGTATGGCTTGAAGGATGACAGAATTCGAAGAAAGTAGACAAAGAGTACAATTGCAAGTGAAGAAGTCCAGATGATTCAAAGCAGAAAAAGAGAGTACAGTTGTCCATAAGTAGAGCCAAAAGCAAGTCGAGGTCATAATGATACAGAGTATTGGCACAGAAGAGACGCAGCAGCAGCAGGAGAGAACCGACCATCACCAGCAAGACAAAACGACAAAAGCAAAAAAAAAAAAGAAAAAAAAGGGACGACAATCAGAGTATTACAGGACCTTGGAATAGAAAGCCATATCGTCGAAGGTCCACAGTCCACAGAAGGTTTTGGAAAGGCAGAAAGAGAAGCGCAAGAAAGAAAGCCTAAGACCAAAGGTTAATCGTTGTTCCTGGAAGCAGCAAGATTTCATCGTCGCTCAATTCTTCTTCTTCAGCAAATTGCTTGCCACCAGAGTCAGCGTCTCCTGCGACTTGCTGATCGTCATCTCCATCCACAAATCTCGCCTTCTTCTTTCCTTTGTTGCCAAACAGGCTCTTCTTATTCAACCCCCAAGTTTTTCCACAAAAGGCTCGACCCTTGAAAAGTCCCGAGGTACCTTGACCTCGCTTCTTCACTATTTGAGGCGAAGGAGGTTCTTCAGCAACACGCCAGACAATATCTTTTACGATCTCTTCAGGCTCCGCAAACCCAATAGGTTCGAGATCTTCGTCGCCTTCTTCGATGCTCGCGCACCTGAGGAAGTCTATGGGGTCTGGAGAAGATGTGAGCTTGGGGATATAGAGACAATCGGTATAATATTCGAGATCAGGGTCTTCCGGTGTGTAAACGTCATTGACATCGAAGGCAGTCTCGAGGTTATTGTCTATGACATCAGATATTGGTGGCTGAGCCGTGGCTACCAAAGAAGGCAGGTTCTTTTCGTTGAATCGCAATACTGAACCACGTCGTGCTCTTCCACCACCGGAAGGAGGCGGAGAGGAGTGACCTGCAGCTGCGACGGGTGCAGGCGCAACAATGGTCCCACTTCGCGTCCTCTTCGGTCCCGGAATGGAAGGCAGAGGACCAGTGGGTGCATCAGATAAAGGGCCGACGATGGTTCCACTGCGAGTCCTTCGAGCATGAGAAAGAGCCGGAGCACCACCCGCAGAAACAATCGTCCCACTTCTAGTCCTCTTCGTATTACCCGAGACCAGGACTGGTTCTTCATTCGGTTGAATGGCATCCTTATTTTGGCTACGGTTCTGCGAAAGTAAAGTTATATCTTGCAAAGCACGAAGGGTGTCCGCAGAGCTTGAGGACCCGCTTTCTTCACCAACATCCGATAGCATGAACGGCGATTCGAGCCGAGGTGCTTCATCACAAGCGATCACTTGCTCATTTCCACTGCCACCTTCGCCGACCTTTCCTTTATCGGAATAAGCAACATCGTCTGTACCACAAGCACTTTTGCCTGATTTCCTTTGCAGATAAACCGTAGGCGGAGATATGATGCTATCCGTAATCCAGGGAGTGTCATCCTTTTCTCCGATCCCTCCATAAGATATTTGTGCCTCGTTATCCAAAAGCAAACCAGATTTAATCTTGGGTTCGACAGCGTCTCCGGTCAATTCCATATCCATTTCTCCGTCTTCTTCCTCGTCCTCATCATATTCCTCATCCTCCTGTTCGTCTTCGTCTTCGTCATCTCCATCTTCGTCATCCTCATGCATATAGTTCGGAGCGGCAGAGAATCTCCTTGCCCAAACAGGAACTGCAGGCCCAGATCCCAAGCCAATCGACGAAGAGTTTTCCATTTCTCGTCGCCTAAGATCTGGTAAGGAAGACGATCTATCGAGGGTCACGGTCTGCATTTTTGCCTTGATGACGTCCGTCGCTGTCTTACGATCAGTTTGTAATCCGAGGGCGGCATGATTTTTATCAGCTAGGCCAGCTGCATTCTTCGTTGCAGGAGTCGAAATGCACCAGATATCCTCTCCGAAGTTCGCCATGTCGGCCTCCAAATCGTGCAGGTTCAAGTCCGAAATTCTGCGACTTCGATTAATAGACACGAAAGGACTAGGGGCTATATTTCGCAATTTTCGAACGCCTCTCCTACTTTGACGGTCATCACAGTCAGCAGCAGCATCCTCATTATCACATTCATCTTCGCTGTAGTTGTTATCTTTGTAACCTCCGTTATCCTCTCCTTCAGAAGACGAGGAGAAGAACACATCTCCAGCGCCATTTTCCGGGTAAGGAAAGCCATATCCTTCCCCGAAACCATTTCCTCCGATTGACATCTGGGATGGTGGCCTATTAAAATCAACTTTAACACGTGTGTGCATCCAGTCCATTGACGCCGCAGGGTCTTTCGCTACTGAATGCAAAAGAGGTTTAGGAGCAATGGTATCCATAATAGGGGGCGGGCCTAAAACAATATTCAATCCTGACGCGAGACGGTGCCTAGTTCTCCTGGATGGCGGAGCTGCACCATCTAAATCGCCTCCAGGGTTTGCCACTGGGAGGAGAGAATTACGAAGACCAAGATCGCGAGAAGGACGGGCAATATGCAAGCTACTGGGAGCAGAAGGGCGGCGTTCTCGCTCGTAATGTTGCAATACATTACTCAAGGTGTTCGCGGGCGCTTGTCTTCGATTCTCATTCCGAGAAGATGGCCTCGGCGGTCTAGCGTTGCTTTTCAAGAAGTCATTAATATCCTTCTTGGTCGGTGACGTTTTTGCGCTCTGCGAATTGTACCCCGGTCCAACTTCGCGAGAAGCCCAAGAGTGTGCCGGGACATGCGGAAGATTGAGATTGTATTTTGTATCTGTAAGTATTCTTCGTGCATTAGACGTCTGATTGGAGGTCGGGTCAAGTGGCGGACCCATGAGCTTGCGTCCCGTTTCCTGAAGGTCCAGAGTCGGTATATGCGCGTTGATGTCATCGTTTTGGTTGAACTCGACAGGCGAAGAAGCGCGCGAAATGAATGGACTAGCAAGCGGAAGATAGTTTTCAACGTGTTTAGAGGAGGACGTCGATTTGGGCTTGTTTTTAGAGGATTTTTGCTTGCCCCTTTTCTTGGGTTTGCTATCGATTCCAAGGGAGCTGAGAGATTGAATATACTTGATAACACGCTTGGATGTATGGCCTTGCCCACTTATTCTGGAAGAGTTGGAAGAGGAGCGAGAGCCTCGACCGGTCAAGTCAGCTCGACGTCTTTGAGAACGAGACACAGACGTTGGACATGTTTCTTCAGTGAAATTGAAGGCACCAGATGTCAACGTAGCTCTATAACAGAGTCAATAAAATTTCGACATTATGGAGACGAAGAAAACCTACGAATCGGCAATGTTTCCAGAAAACCACGATGATTTGCTGGCCGAGGATCTTTTCTTGGTCTTGTATTCCTTCAGGCCGCTGGATACGGGTACTGGAGACAATATTCCAGGTGTATCCTGGGGTCGGGAAGAGGGAAGTTTGAAGATTTGACTCTGAGCTTGCAAAGTAGGAAATGGAGTCTGAAAAGGCTGGAGTGCCATATTTTCCTTATTCTTTTCAAAGGATGAGCAATCATCATAATCAGACAGAATATAAACGCGCATACATCCACTCCTTCAGCCGAAATCTTGCGTTTCTTTTGCTGAGGCTGGTTTTCGGTGGGCACTTGTGTTCGTGTGTGATTACCAGACTCTTTGTCGGTATAGTCTTTTTTCACTGAAGGCACATTCTCCTTCTTATTCCTGCGTCGTTTACCGTAGGTAGTGGTGATGAGAGGCTTTGACATGGTGAAGTACGCAAAACAGATTTTGAATCCTCTAATCCAAGTCTCGTGACTAATTTAAGGGTGGTGCATCAGAGCCCTTCCGAGTCCCGCACTCTCTTCGTTGCTTTCCTTTGAACATCTAGCATCCCACAAGTGCGAGCCATGTATCGGAGAAATATAATCGCGAGTGTCGGCAGATAAGACATAGCAGCCAGGTACGGCAGGCGAAGCTCCGAGCGCAGTTACCAGAATTTGAGCAGAGAGTGATATACTAGTGTTCTATAGCTTAGTTTGCGGCTAGCCATTCGCGAAGACGGTTTCTTCAGCCGAGGCCGAAAGAAGACACTATGATCCCAGTGCGCATTGACGGGGTCGAAGATTTGCAAAAGGTGAATACGGTGTGGCTTATATGAGAATGAGCGACCGTTGTGTACGTTGAGAGAAAGCAAAAAAAAGTTCTTGTCAATGAGTCAGTCAGACGGTAAGCATGAGCGGTGAAATCACGACAAAATCACGTTGCCAAGAGACGCGGCGTCGCGGCCCCATCGAGCAGCAAGCACGCGCAAACAAAGATTGAACACCACGTCTGTGTCGTCAAACGTTGGAGTCCAGAGTAACAACCTTCACTTATACCAGTCATGGTGGCTACTCGGAAGCAGCCTGTGGCACCAGCTTTATCTCGCTCCTCATCGACACAACCAATAGCTACATCCGCGACACCCAAAAAATTAATCAAGAACGCGACAAAGTCAATAAATCAGAATGGGCACGATACAAATGTGCGTATCTGACGTTATTCCTTGTCTTCTATCGTATGTGCTGAATAACTCTTGTTACAGTCTCACAAAGGCTTTGTACCTCCTTCAGTGAAACCTTCAAAACACAAACCAAAGGTACTATTATATGGCATGTCAGAAATATACAGTCTGATTAATATATGTTTTACAACAGAAACGATCAGGCACATCGTTCCTCGACCGTCTTTTCATATTGTCGCTCTCTTTATTCACTTTCTATACATTTTACACGTGTCGACCGAATCCCCTCTTCTCTTCTTCACCTTCAGACGCATTTGCACACGATCCAAACGCCTTATGTCGCTCTTTGGCCACATATCGCACACGTATTCTCGACCCATACGTGTTGCCACCTCTCCAATATACTCTATTGAAAACTCAATCCATTACCGAACCCTACGTATCCCAGGCCCAATCTCACCTTGAACCGTATATCGCACCCGTCCTTTCCACGGCCAAAACGTTGAGACCTCACGTCGATCGTGCTACTTCCACTGCACAACGCATATGGAAGAAATCGTTGGTACCATTCTACCAGAAGACTTTGAAGCCGTACTGGAAAAGCGCCATCCTCCCTCGATACAACAAGTTCATCGAACCTCAATTGGTACCTTTGAAGAAGCATGCGCTCCGGTCTTACCGATATTATATCGCAAACCCCTTGCGCATCCAATCGCTCAAAGCTCAAATTTACATCCATACTACATACGCGAAATATGTTGCACCCTACGTCAACAAATTCCAACCCCACATCAAACAAGCCATTGACACCGTTTACGTCATGTCAGTGAAAGGAATTGATATCTATCAGGAGCATGTTCATCCGCGTGTACTGGCCGCATGGAAAGTTGCTCGTCCTGTGTTATGCAAGTTTTGGAAACTTGCGAAGAAGTATCTATTGGTTGCCACGGATATTGCCCGGAACCAGTTGCAGGTAGCCTTGAAAGGACTTGGTCGTCTGAGACGCACCTACGTCGACCCACATATTATCAGGATCTGGGACAAGGTTGTGGAAGGCACCGAGACTGTTTCTACTTCCACCTTCTCCACTACTTCCCCGTCCCAAACATTCTCTATAGAAGCAGTCGAACCCACTTCAGAATCGATCGAGGCACCCACCGCCTCCATTGCCAATGCCTATGAGACAGCAACTACGGTGGCAATCCCTGTCACTACTGCAGCTCCAGTAGAATCTGAGCAGGCTGAAGACTTACCCAGTCCTGAAGAGGCCGCTGAGGATGCTGCAACTGCTCCTGGTATCCACGCTGGATCACACACTGCGGTACCTCCCCCCATTGAAGCGGAGGAGCAGGAGGTTGCACAGGTAATCTTGGAAGCACCGAAAGAAGTTGTTCCCGAAGTCGAAGAAACCCATGTTCCGGTCGCCGCGGCTGCTGAAATTGTTGTTGAAGTTGAAGTGCCTCCTTCACCCATAGATGCACCAGCACCTGTTACCGAAGGAGACTCCGATGCCATTGCCCCCAGTCCTTCAGAGACTGAAACTGAAGAAAGTATCACCGACATACTGGCTGAGTTGGGCCTTGATGATGACGAATCTCAAACCTCTACTGTCAGCACTCCTGCCGCTGGAGAAACTTCTGAAGTAGACGTTCCAGGACCTAAACCATTAACACCAGAGGAAATTGCCGCGAAAAGACTGGATATTATCACGCGTCATGACAATTGGTTAGTCAAACTCTATGATACAGTTGATGAGGAGACGCCCGTTCTCGCCCAGGCCCTTCTCGATCTTCGAAACGAGAAGGTCAAGGAGCTTGATGTGCTCAGGCAGAATGGTGCCGTTGATGACGTCCAGAAAGACGGCGAGAAGCTGCTCAGAGGTTTAGACGGGTATCTGCACAAAGCCCAGAGCAGGAAAGCCACTTGGAGGCTTGTTGGAGATGAAGATACAGCGATCGATGCTAAGAAGGGAGCAGCTAAGAAGGAGAAAGAGAAGTGGGGAAAGATTCTTGCGAAAGTCGAGGATAAATTTACCGAACGAGTCCGCAAGATGCAAAGTGATGTCCATGTATGGTATCTCGCTGTCCGGGAGAAAGAAAATCAAGAGGTTTGTTTTTTATTATTGTTTATATTGTTTACCTTATTGATTGACACAATTATAGATCAATAACTCTGTTTACCGCGTTAAGAATGTCGCCGAACGTGCGCAGGCTGATATTGGTCTGGACTATGCCTGGCTCGAAGATGTGACTTATCATGACTGGCAAAAGTACCATGATCTTGCACGTATTGCTGAGGCATATCAAGAGACCGCTTACGCGATGCAGAACGGCACCGACCCCGATGCACCCAATGATCCCGTTGTCACCGATCTTAACCTCCTCGACGGCGAACTGCAGGATGTCATTCTCGGTTTCCAAGTCGCTTTGGGCTCGACCAAAAGCGAGGCCACCAAGTTATTCAACACTAGAGAAATCGCCGAGGATGACGACGACAGCGGTTTCTTCGTCGTCAAAGATGGACAAGTGAGGAAAGATGATTTCAGAGGCGTCGACCTTGATCAATTGGATGTCAAGAAGAAGGAAGGGGCTGGAATTGTCGAGGTGCATAAAGATGAAACGTCGCCTGAGGCTGTTGCTACTCCTGAAGACAGCGGCGAGGTTCATATCTTACCCATCGTCCCCGTCGCCCCCCCTTCTTCGGAAGAAGAGAATGCCGGATTTGACGCCAGCAAAATCATCATTGGAAAGGACCCAGTATCTATTGAGCAGGTGTTGAAGGATATTCCGGTAGAGTCTTCGAGTGCTGACTCTCATGACGAGCTATAGCAAACTACTCGAGTGGATGGGAGTGTTATTGTACTTAATCAATAGTATTTTATTATGTTACTTTGAATCTGTTCTGCCATTCGTGCGGTTCGATTCTTTTCATTCGATCCTATGTATCTCGCTGAGTATGTGCTTTGTCATATTTAAAGCTCTGGAAAGTCCAGGATATCCTTCATGTCCAAACCATAGTTTCACTCCCCAGACCCCCTTTTGCATACAGGGACTGAGCGCTGCGCAATATTCTCTCTGCGCCACAGCTTTTCCAGATACGGAAGGCGTAGAAGCGTATACTCGGTCCGAGTTTTTGGTCAATCATTATGGCATCAGGGCATATGAATTGAAGAGTCTTTGGGCCCGTGCTGATTTCAATTAATATTACAGGCAAAACCCGTGAAAAGGGCACTTATGTACTTACATATAATATTCACGGCGTTTCAACCAGGTTTCGGCGACGTCCTTTGATTGTGTACGTATGGTATATAAAACGACATTTGACCGTTAGTTCCATTAGTGTAGGCTGTAGCGCCTTTTTTGACGAAATGTTCGCGTTTTCAAGGGATGATATACCTTAAACGATCATGTTAACCGACCAACTTGGAAATTTGATCACGCTTTTTGAATAAAATAAAATACACCCCTTGTACGCGAAGAGTACACCACACCGTGACTTTGAACCATGCTCGAATGTGGATGTGACTGCTGAAGAACGCGTTCGCTCCAAAGCTCGGCTCTATGCTACTCCAAAAATATGGAGGGTCGTGATTAAAAAAAAAAAAAAGAGAAGGTTGCTCCTCTCTGAAAGCGGAAATGTATGAAGCAAGTCCGAGTTCGCCACTCCAATATTACCCCAGTTTCCGGTTATATAACCGCGAAGTGTGATAGTCGACGTCATTCCTTAATAACGCCTGACAAGTTTATAGCGCCTAAATAATCACATACATTATATTGCTGAAATGAAGTTCAATGAAGTGAGACAGATTTGAGCTCGCAGGAGAAACCTTCGAAGCGCAATGGGTTGCATCTGAACAGCAAAGCGTAAACAAGCGCCCAATTGGCATTTAGCATCCGATCGTGTGTTCAAATTTGTATGATCATCATCTCACGCTCTAACCGGCGTTCATCTCTTTTTCGGCAAATATGTATTCGTTACCATATTTTTTTATGATTGAATGCCAACTTATTCAATGTATGTAAATCTCGTTCTGGTGGAGCGTCAAAACATAGAGTACGGTACCGATAGGTCGGTAGTTTTTAATTTCAGTCTGACTTAGACACGAGGTTTAATGTATATATTCCTTAGACGTAGTAGTAGTACGTACACAAGCCGTTACTAGATAGAAAATAAAATACCCTTTACAAATTGTGGATCGCATCAAGTTCACGACAACGTGTCTATATGATGTCCTGGGAACGAGGGTGTTCCATATTCCCACGGGTTTACCGCACGACACAGCATTCGCGTTGGTGCCCCTTGACGACCACTCTAGCTCCATGTATGAAATCGCCCTCGGATCCTTGATACCAATGGTCTGAGAAATACAGCGGCGCTCCAAGTTTGACACGACGAATTGTTAAATAGGTAACATAGGTCACTAAGTCATGTTTATCCAACCATACTACTAATCCAGTAAGAAACTACTAGGTACAACACCCGAGGAGCCGATAACATAGGGAACCGGCGTCCGCCTGTACCATGGTATACGTAGGTCGACTGGAGATCCTGTCATTTGTGACCTATCCTTGCACTCCGGAGGGAAGTGTGGCTTCTGACGTAGCGATTTTAAAGTTTACAGTGCCGTCAATTCGACAAGAAAAACGACAAACGTCACCGTGGCATGACATGGGACATTCGCTGTCCGTTTAAAAGACTGGGTAACCCTTGAAATTGATTACATACCGAAAGGATGTCTATTGACATGCGTCCTATCTGTTTTAGACAGCGAAAAAGCGATTTTGTAACTTATGATTTTTCTCCAAGTTAGAATCGTATACAATCTTTAAGTTAATGAAGCGGCGAGCGCGTTTTCGTACTACTTATTATCTTTGCTCAAATAGAAGATTAAAACTGATTATGGAGGCATTACATCGAACTGCATTAATATTGAGACTTATTTAGTAGACGCCCGAACATTGGCAAATATCCAGTATGAAACAGTACTAAGGTTGACAGGACAGTGACGGGTGCAGTTCCTCTATGTCTATACAGCGCGGCCGCCGCAAGTACTGTAGTAATGTGTGTACCGGTTCCGTAGAATCAAGTTAAAGGGGTAGGAACTTGAAAACTAATTAGCCACAGAGTTTTGGCAGTTACCATTACAAGTCTTCGAGATCTATTAATAGCATTCCCAATTGCTGGGCGGTAGTGGGTGTATAACGCCGCCAAACGTGTTTGATAATTCTTGGCCTTTGCAACAATTATCTATTCTTTCGTACCTTGGTTGACTGGCTCAGTTCAGGCTGAAATGCAAGGAGCTGTATAAACAGTGAACGCCCATAATGTATAGGCATACCACAGGGACAGCCTGTATCGACATGATTCCCCCAAGGATAAATCAGACTGGTTAAGAATCCAGGAACCTGCGAATCCACCTTTGGAGAAAGTCTCTATGATATGACACGAAAAACAATCGCAGACTGAGACTGACCGATTCCGATTTTGCTTCCGTTAGTTGCCGCGTCGGACGAGGATGATTGTCGTCTTCACATAATTACAATCTGCCATATGACTACAACAAGTAGATGATTACATAGTAGGTTCTAGAGTCATCTACTTATATGGCCCCGAATCAAGTGATTTATCAGATTTACGCTTACGCTCTTCCAGCTTAAAGGATATATGGTGTAAAATTAGTCATTTCGATAGATTTGTTGCAATTCACGCCCTCAAGTGATATGTAGATGCCAACCGTATACGACTGACACAGTTTACAAGTATACAAGGTCGGAGTCAAATTACCAGACATTTAAACGTCTTTTAGTCGCATTTGCGAGATTGCCATAAATATAAAATGGCATTATATAGCTAGAGCTGTTATGTATCGAGTGCGGCGCGACAGTCATTGAATATTAGACTCGATTGGGGGCTTTAGTCAAGTCCTCAAACAAAGTTTAATTTGTAAATTGCCGAAATGCAGAAAGTGACTGCTACGGTGCCCACAAATACATAGCGCGCTCAGAGCTATATACATACGAATAAACTGGGCCAACAAGTCGCGATTCACTCCACGGATGAGGTAGAGATCTCCAGGGATCAGGTTCGGACCCAACAAGACCACGACCCTGACGACAAACGTCATCCCTGTCCTGGCTTTGGGCATTTCAACGAGTAAAGCATCGTGAATAGACATAGAGAGCAACGGGAATCTGGCGGGAGGGGGGATGGTTGTCCCGCCGCCTCCTGCCGCCTCCCTAAGTTCTATCTCTGGCTTGGCTGAACTTAGGTACCGAGCGTGATGAGCAGCTGAGTTTCGTCGTCGACCCGTATACACATCATGTATACCTTTACGCAATGCCGCCGCCACCCTTTTATGTAGCAGCATCGCCATTGAGCCGAAAAAACAGCATTTTCGCCCACGCGAACGAGGAGTGCTTTTGCCATGCCGCACGCACGAGCTCTTACTGCATAGCGTATGTAAGGCACATCTAGATTGCCCGAACAAGTCACGCCGGACGGTTAACTAAATCCACATGTCGGCGTTTAATAAACCACACGCGAGTGGCTACTTGTGGTTTATCGTCAGAAAACAAACCGATATGAATGGGAAAATTGTGGGGTACCAAAGCTGGCCTTGTCAGTGGGAATTCCCCCCTTGCGGGCATACAGATAGAACGCGCAAGCTATGGCAAGGGGTGTGAATTCTTTACGTTACTGATGACATTGAAAAAGAGTCATGAATAAATAGTTGATTTTGTGTGGAGAACGTGAGAACAACGGTGGGGCAATTGAAATGCAAAAATGATGATTACTGTTGCAATGATAATACATGGACTCACTGCAACTTGAAAAGAGAACAACGGCGCCCAATCTTGATCATTAACGAAATAAGGGTCTGGTTTTACTGACCACAATAGAGCATCCGCCTGGCCGCCGACGAGTGCCGTAATAGTTGGAAACTTTTTTAAATTTTAAGTTCAGCTTTTGTCAAAACGAGATTTCGGGAAGGTCTTTCTAGGGCGCAGGGCAGTAGATAGGCACGGACAGTGTCCAGGCGAAGGCACAGATACCAAGAAGTCAATGTTGATTATCCCAGCAATCGAGGACTGTACATTCAGACAGATAGCTAGGCTGCACAGTAAGAAACTGCACGCCGTTTGAAAAGATATGTCACATAGATCCGAGTTACAGAATCAATAGATTTGGAGGGCGCAGATAAAGAGGATTGCCCCTACATATGGCAAGAGATTAGGACACGGCCAAGAATTTAAAAACGTACAAGAATGTCATGCAGAAAGAAAAAGTATGACGTTAGAAAGCAAGGAATATTGAAAAAAATCTAGGAAGCAACATCGGCGTCTTCGGCTGATCTCCATCTCAAGTTGGATTCATAGAAGTTCAGAAGCTGGAAATATATGTCAACTTATGCATCCAGTATTATAGAGGGCATTATACGCACTGTCTGGGGGAAACGCGCTTTGCAAATAGCATTTGTTTCCATAACAGCTTCGCCAGTATTACTAAGCACAACATAAAGTACAATCAGCAAAGGTCATCCAAAAACCAGTTGAACGAGAACTTACAGGGTAAAGAACACCATGAGCTCATTTTCATTCTGCTCAACAGTGTCCACTGATTTGACAAGGCCCTCCCAGTTTGATAGATGTTTATAGGCGTCCATATTTCCGATAGGCTTTTCTTGAGACTCTGGAGTTGGGCTTCTGGCCTTTTTAGCAGAGGCCTTCGAAGTTTGGGCCGCGCTTTTGCGAGCTTTTTTGGCCGGTTTCTCAGGTTCGTCGACCTGCATGTCGTCATCTTCAGACGCAGGTTTTTGGGAGACCGATTTGCGGTTGCGTTTCTTGCTAGCAGTAATAGAAGCGTTGTCGGCTTCGGAGTCGTCAACTTGAGAGGATTTGCGGCCTTTCTGTGGTGATTTCTTATCGACCGACTTCCTGCCTGCCTGCCTCTTCTTGTGGGGGTTCTTTTTCCAGTATTCATCGACAAGCGCCGAGGCATTCCTAGAGACGTGAGCTGTAAGTTGAGATCATAGATGAAGATAATGGTACACAAACCCCGCATCCACCTCATTTACCCAGCTGTTCTCTTCGGGGCCGTATCCTTTCCATTTTACATAGTACCCCATTCGGCCCTACGCGACGTGAAAACGCGTCATAAGCATATAATTCAAGATAAACATAACAAGTGCGGAGCCTACGTCTTCAAAAACTCCGCGTTTCGCGTCGAGAACCTCTTCGATTTCGTATTCGCTACCATCTTCCTCGCCCTCTTCGTCTTCAGATTCTGGGCCTTCCTTAGCAGCTTTTTCTTCTAACTTTGATGCAACAAAAGAGTCGTCGCTGTCGGAGCCAACGGTATTATAGACTGGCATAGTAAATATAAAGCAGTAGAGAGCCCAAGACTCTAACACGAGACTGTTTTGAAGCGGATGTGGCAGTTGGCGCGGAACAAACAGCGTGAGAATATTATTGTGGCCACCTACATAGTTATGAACTGGCTTAAAATGGCTTTCAAAAGGCTTTCAATTTTTGAGCAGGTGAAACTGGTATCTTGGTCTTAGGTTCATATATGTTTACTTAGGGACTCCAATAATTCTCAGAGAGGGTCTGGCTTTTGTGCAAAGGAGAATATAATTCAACAAAAGGAAGTGGAATATTTGGCATTATAAACATGTCACTTTCTTCGACTTGGACTGGCACTGCGTCCACGCGCAGGTCTCCCCTTTTTGGGTCCTGATGGTGGAGGACGAACAAATGCATAGTCGCATTGAATAACTTGCTCGAGTAAAGGCGTTCCTGATGCACCATCAATGGCTGCTTGAGCTTCAGTCGCGGTTTCGTATTCCACCAAAGCATATCCCTGTGAGAATTTGGACGCAAAGACATAAGAGATTCAATCACAGTCGAGTGAATTTAGCGCCTCACCTTCACATAACCTGTCCGACGATCAAGGTTCAAATGAAGGTTTTTGATCTCTCCAAACTCTCCAAATTTGTCATGTAAATCGTCTTCTGTCGCCTCTTCGTGGACATTGGTGACAAGGACAATCCATCCTTCGACCGCTAGAAAAAGGTTGAGTATTGGGGTAACAAAAGTATCGCATTATGACGAACATCGTGCGGCACGGGTATCATCCTTGGTTTGTGTGCTCTCGACACGGTCGTATGTTGGCTCCGCTGTCACCGTAGAATCGTTTCCTCCTGTATGCGTTGTTATCTCGGATGCTCTGACGCGTAATCACTCCATAAGCTGTACCTGTTCTTTGGAAGCCTCTGCCTCTGCGTCTTACAGCTCCCCCCGAAGTCACTGCGTAAAATGAATTGTGTAAGCCTATGACCTGGCTGCACGGCTACGGATAACATACTTTCGTCAATGTTCATCTCATCGTCGGACATCTTCGATGATTATATTCGCCGAATTGCTTTGGCGAGAGGAGTCAGTTGGTTTTGGATATCGCGGTTCAACGTTCAACACCTAAGAGTGTGACAAGCGTAAGCGTTACCACGAAAATAACGTGCCGATCGGCATATTATTATTGCGGACTTTGAAATAGTTATCAGATCCTGAAACGTTTTGTCGAGTTGCTTCACGTTAGGACTAAATTCGACTGCATGACTAGTGATAAATTGGTGTTTTCGAGTCACTTTGTCTGTACGAATCCTCCTTGGAACGGAGTGCTCATTTCTGGCATCTGCAGCGTATCAACCTATTTTCGATTCCAACAAACAATTCGATTTAGCTCGCCATTCGGTATCCTTCACTCAACAGTACATTACGCCATTATTCCCTGAGTGCCGAAAGTTCTTTTTGACATGTTTTTGAGTTAAGGGTCTGTTTGAACTTTGATCCCGATTCCCTTGTCAAGATAGCCGAGTCTATTCTCCTTTCTTCGACATTCTGTGCTCGTGCCTGAAATTCCTTTCTAGCAACCAGCGATCTCACAAATCCTCATCGCGATTTAGTTTGTCCTCCATACGTGGTCAAGCCATGGATCTTCAGGCCTCAGGCGTTTCAAAAATTTCGCACACGATAAAACGGTCCGAAAGGTAAGAGTTCCTTTACTTATTAAAGCAAGGAAAGTATCATCTGGAAAAGCAACCAACCTCTTCACATACTATCCTTATTTACCCATTTGCTTCTGTTCTCTAGCTTAATTCGTATTCGTCATGCAAGCTGTACCTCTCATTAATCACCCATGCACCCTGTGCTGTAGGCCTACTTCTATGTGGTGCAGCCGCTGCCAAATCGCCTGGTATTGTTCAGCGGAGCATATCCACAGTGTCAGTAAAGCTGTTATGTCAAGGTTTATATGCAGTACATACTCATCTTTATTAACGCAGGATTGGCCTCGGCACCGTAGAGAATGCGTCCCCGCTGCAACCCCTCAAAACTCCTATACAACGATCGCTACACCGCCCCCAGCTGAGCCGCAGTTCGTAACGGTTAGCGCGATTGTGTTTCCTCCAGAAGAAGGTACGTCAGACAACCACGCTTACAAACAAGCTAGCAGCTAAGCGACCTGTGTCGTCAGAGCGTCCGCGGATTGCCAACGTCAAATGCCGCCCTTCACTTAAAAGCTCTCAAGGCGTTTGTCCAACACCTATGCTCGAGCAGTATTTCCAAGGCATGGAAATTGGACATTTGATCCTCACCGAGGGATTGAACGGCGAGCCTCTGCGATTCCCTCTCCACGTCTGGTATTCCCCCGAAATGTTACACAAGGGGACTCAGATCAACCGTTCTATTTTCCACATCACTTCCGGTGCTGCCGACAAGCCTTGGTGTGGGCCCGTCATCGCACTCAAATTCAACGGCTCCCGAAGGCAAGGATACACCGACGCTGGCTCGAACGACCTCCCCGCCCTCTCCGCTTACTTCCTCTCGTACAAGTAAATTAAAATACCGGAGTATTTGGATCTCCCATCGGTAAGCATTTTTCTGCCTCGCCGCGTGTAAGCGACCCTGAGTGACTTGATAAAATTTTCAGCTTGTCAGCGTCATTCTTTACCATTGTTCAACTAATTTATCCCTCCTCACTCAGTATCCTATTGTCTCCATAAGTCTGCTAAAGAGCCTCATTATCATTATTGTTTGTAACAAATTGTAGCATATCTTGACTTATTCAGTAGGTCTAACTAACCTTGTAGTAGAATACGTAGAAAACGTAATTTATCCTGAAGTTCTCTCAGAAACGCATAGAGTTTCTGGGTCTTCTTGATTCTTCTCCAATGTATTTCTGTAATCCATTCTCTTTTCCAGCGTTTTCCTAATTTCAGTCGTCATTTGGGCGCGCGTCAATCAAAAATAGCAACATCATACGAGGGCATCAAGAAGCTTCTGACATCTATTTTTGATCCTTCCCACTCGGATACCCAAGATAACATAACCGTGAAGTTTGAACCAGGTAAGCCCGGTTTGCCGTATTTGTCATACGTCCTCAAGGATGCTGAGGCGCTGAGGTTTAACGTGCTTGAAGATCGCTAATTTAGATCGTGAATAGGATAGTATCTGGAAGGGAAGTCCCCCATTCCCAGGGAGAAATCTTGGCGGATACAAATACAATACTGTATACTATCATTGCTATGTACTTAAGGAGTCATTCCACTATTCTGTGCCAAAAAAGTAAAAAAGCGAGACCATCACGAAAAGATCACCACATAAGCCTGAATTCATTGGTCAATAATTGACGCCGAGAGCAGTAACTAGTAACCACTCTAGGGTCTAGAGTTGAGGTGATCACGATTCCATACATTTGAATTTTGGCATCCCTTGAAATCCAACAAACAATCAGGAAAGCTCCATAGAAAGATTTCTTGGAGTTATTTTGAATTTAGGTATTGAGCAGAGCTTACGCGCTGCTCCAAGTTGTCTCCATAAGTAACCGGTTCACCCGATTGTATATACAACCTTCAAACGATTCCTGATCATGCTCTACCGACGGCGTCTAAATTGAAAGGCCTGGAGGCCAGTTGGGGGCTACATATATTTGTGTCATCCTGTCAAAAAAAATCAGGTGGCCTTTGAGTTCGAACAATCAGACAGAATGTCAGATTTTTGGACCTGGGAAGTCGGAACAGAGGTCATCGTACCGTTCTAATGGTGAAATGTCTGTTTGCTAAGTGCTTCATCGAACCTTGTTGTAAGGAAAGAAACCCTAACCTAATATTCAAATAAGCCCTAACCCCGCCTTTTGACATGGGCAAAATCAGTTCTAAATGCAGTGGATATTACTTCATTCTTTGACTATGATCTCGTTTGCGTCTTTTCCTTCAAGATTCGAGGACACCAGCTATGAGAAAACGCGCCATCATGCTTCAGTAAAAGAGGATCTCATGGATTTTGACGATGTAGAGAGTTTTGAGGCGCAAGGATCAAAATTGACATGCCCAGGCGAATCCTTGACATCTTCTCAAGCTTATATGCGGTACGAATTATTGGTTATACAGAGCTACCCGGCTTACTTTTATATATCACAGAGGTCATGGGACATACGTTGAGACCGAAGAAGTTATTTCATCTGTCGCCGGAACTATCGAGAGAGTCAATAAGCTTGTATCTGTTCGGGCCATTCGAAGTCGGTAAGAAATGTTCAGTAATCACATTTTGTCATTCTTACGGGGAGGGACAGGTACAATCCCGAAGTGGGCGACCTTGTCGTGGGTCGAATAACGGAGGTACCTAGTTCCACCCGTATCTGTATGCAAGCGGTTTGACTGAAAATATGTTCAGGTACAACCTCGCAGATGGAAAGTGGATGCACACTCAAGACAAGATGCTGTTCTGATGTTGTCTTCAGTCAATCTTCCCGGTGGTGTGCAGGTACGGATCCTCCACTACCTTCTTCTCGTGGTGATATGTATTGATAATAGATTTTCAGAGGAGAAAACTTGAAAGTGATGAACTACAAATGCGAGGATTTTTTGAAGAAGGGGATTTACTGGTGGCTGAAGTGCAAGCTTTCTTTTCCGATGGAGCAATGTCATTGCATACCAGATCACTAAAATACGGAAAGGTACCGACTATTTATCTGCGTGACGTTAATGAACATCTAGACTCACGCCTCTACCAGCTCCGAAATGGACAACTTATAGTCGTACCACCCATCCTCGTGAGGCGCCTCAAGTCCCACTTTCTGACGCTCCCATGTGGTGTGGATCTTATTCTTGGCCTCAACGGTTATATCTGGGTCAGCAAACATGTACGGGAGAGTGAACAAGAAGGCGAAGAAGGCTTTGACGCAGAGGCGGTGTATTCAAATGTCAATGATGTACGGGACGTTCTATTCTCTGGAGGAACTATTGACTGACTATATTGGCAGGAAATCGACGACTCGACGCGAGCGGCCATATCACGGGTTACACATATAATCCGTATTCTGACTTCGCGATTTATACCACTCTCGGATACGCTATTGCTAGAAGCATACGAATGGACAGTCGAACACGGACACGATGTCAAAGATTTGCTTAATCAAGATTTCGGGGATGCCTTGGTCGCGTCCATCACTTCTGGTCAATGAATAAAATTATCTGGATATTCCCATTTCGCAGCAACGGTGTGACCTTACGCGCCTGAATAAAGGATGCAATTCATTGGTGAAGATGTAAAGTATAATAATGTACAGAAAGTAGATAGCTAAGCACCCACCTTGACAATTTACTCCTCGCCTTCGCTTGGTTCTTCCTCCTCTTCCTCTTCTTCTTCGTCCATTTCGTCGTTGTTATTTTCGTCATTTTCTTCCTCTTCCTCTTCCTCTTCATCCTCATCAATTTGACCAGGTTCTTGAGCAGCATGTTGCTGTTGTGTTTGTGGGTTCTGATTCGACGCGCCGCTTGCCATCTTGCGGGCTTGAATTGCCCTCTCGGCTTCTTCTTTATCTTCGTCTACAGGTAAAAGCTCGTCAAGGCCGAGATCCCGCCATCTGAGTGTTCCATTGATGCCACCACCCGTATACCCCATGTCTTCAAACAAAGCACGCGATGATGGATCATATCCTGGGCGAGTTCTCGTAGAAGGGTGCTTGAGCTGTGTCGGATTGCCATATGGATAAGAGGGATGTATCTGCGAGGGTAGCACTGTAATATAACGCGTCAAAAGAATAACATCTTGCAAGACGGGTGCACGCATTTACTGTCAGAATCATCAGGATTTGGGGGAACCATGTGTGGTGGGATATCGAGTTCTGTTTTATTTTTTTTAGCTTGGACCATTATGTTTTGTCTGATTCTCAATTTGATATTGGGCCGACCTTCGTCTGATAGCTCTCCAGGGATATACTCGGTCGTTTCGACCGTGTCAAGGATGAGAAAGTCATTATACGTCATATGCAGGTAGCAGTATGTAAGGTCCTGAATGAACCAATATAAAATAAGAGTCTTATGATGAACTTTTGTATGGACTGCTCACCGTCATTTTGTGTCTCCGTCGATGCGTTAGTTAAGAGTGACAGTTCGGCATGGAAGAGCACCGAACTGTCTGAGTTTGAATCTGAGGCTCAGACATCTCCGCTTTGCAGCTTGAATCACTTGTTCAAATTCGTCAGTCATTCACACCAATATTCTCTGGAAACAGCGTCGCGGAACCCATATGCGTTTTGCTCTACTGGGAGACTTCTGAAGCTGCGGATTCGCTATCTGTCGTTAATCACATTCTACTCACTGGCAATCATGATGATGACTTGTCACAGGGATGTATGATATAGGCGCTTTGACATTAAGTACTCTGCCTAGGGAGTCATTCTTCTCCGAAGTATATGGCAGAAGGAAGCTTTGCTTGTACCCCAAATCTCAGGTTCATAAACTTAGATCTTGGCTTAAAACTACGAGAATTAGACGTACGTTATCTCGCTCTGCTCGAACTTCTTGACATTCCTTCCTTTATCAAAAAACTATCTTTGGACACCGTCAGAAATCTTCGCAAAACCCACTCAAAGTGATTCGGCTCGGTGACGTATCTCGTATGAGGTAGCCAGTCAATCATCCACCATGGCGCGAGGCCGATGAACCTCGACTGCTCGGCTGGTAATGGAATCATGGATGCAGGTGGCCGATGGTCCCCGTCATTGGAATCGCAACGGCATAAACATGTTCCTCACCTGAACGAGTACCAAAAACACAGATACAGACGCTTGATTGACACCCAAGAAAACTTCCAGTAGTATTCACGATAGGATGCCGATAACAAGGCTAGATGTCTTCCATGCCTTTTGTCAAGGCATGAATTTGCTTCGTCTAGGTATATCTCATGTCTTCAAAAGTTTTATAAAGTTATCATCTTACAGATAACACTTTGTAACGTAAATACCCGGTCAGGCTCTCTCTTGTTACAAGCGTGCACAAAATTCTTCGATGAAAACGCACATTGCAACAAGGTACGTCCCAAAACAACGGCTCTGTTATGTGCCATTCGTTCTAATCACTGGATGCAAGGCTCATCCTTGCTTCTGCTACGGCGATAGGAAGTACTCCTTTCCATGTCATTCAAAGCTACAGCTCAGTGGGAGAGGATAAAGTAGCCATTATCGTCCACGGAGTCTTGAAGATGCCATAAGTTTTTTTACAACAAGGTTCCATTCTAATGTACATCTTTTAATTTACAACGCGTTCTTCTCTTCCATTTCAAGTTCAAACTGGCTGGTTAATGAATGTCCCCGTGCGTGAGCGCTTGAAAGTTGACATGCAATGAAAGTGTCTATCTAAACAAGTTTCTGCAGAGCCAAGAAGTTTGGTGTACCGAGACCGGTGACCTGTAACAGATCTTCATGAGCAAAAGAAAATCTTAATGGGAAGAGCGGGATAAACTTACGGGATCCCATCCTTTACCAGCGGAGAATCCTAGTAGAGAAAAACACAAATGTGAGAAATCGGTATGAAGATTAACGATATACATCTTACCGTTAGTTCCGCATCCAGGATTTGAACCGGAAGTGATATCAGTGAATCCGGAAGAGGCAGTCGAGTAGATAAGCGGGTTAATGAATCCCAGAGAGGCCTTTCCTTGAGAAATGCGGAAATCGTTCAAGAGAGAGAACACGCCGGCGACGGTCTTTAAACATAATTGAGAATCGTTAACTTTTAAAAGATAGAAGAAATGTTGAACTCACTGGAGAGCTGGCACTGGTACCCGCGACGGATTCAGTCCTGCCGCCAATGACGACCTGGAAGCCTTGTCCTTGGGCAGAGACGTCAGGGTAAGCACGACCGGTTTTGCTACAAGAGAATAGACATGTCAGTCGTGTTGCATGGACGCGCGAAAGAATAACCAACTGACTTGAAGAGACCAGCGTTCTTCGTGCCAAGGTTAGTGAGGAAAGTGTTGACAGAGGTGCTTTGGTACGAGGGTGTGGCGAAGTAGTTAGAAAATCCACCTCCGGAGAAGCTGATAGCAACCTCTGGGTTGACCTTGGTGGTGGCACCGACAGTAGTCACGAATGGGCATCTGAGAATCGATGCTTGAGTGTTCAAGGGTCAGAAAGAAAAGATGAATCTAACTGACGAAGCGGGGAAGGCTGGCTGGAAGAGCACGGTGTTCTTGCCATTGTTAGTCTTGCAATCACCGCCACCAACACTGAGAATTTATCAGTACTATGCTTGGTTCCGGATAGTAGATAATGTTCACCCGTCGTCTCCACTAGAGTAGAATACGGTTGTGCCGAGCGAACCGAGAGTGGCGAGCATGTTGCAAACCTTGGTAGCATAATCAAGGGGAACCTAAAACAACGCAGAGTGGTTAGATGATTGAGCAGGAATGTTTGGTAGATAGTTTGGGCAATCTTACAGTTTGCTCATCATCTCCGTAAGAAGTCGTAAGGGTCTGTGGGATTGTCTCCTGCGCCAAAAGGAAGGTAAGGAAATCGAGGTATGGCTCGTTCGTGTTGGTTGGGGTTTGGGAGTCGGGGGTGAATGGTGGAGATCCGCCAGTGCTAACATAAAACCCCTAAGAAATGATGATCTTTATATAGTGTAAATTTACTAACCTGTAGTAGATATTGGGGGTTGGGAAGGAAATTCCGGTTGTATATTGGATGTCAAGATTAGCCTAGAATATTGCGTGAAGAATGAGTCACCGCATATTCTAAGCATGCAGATCCATAACGTACCTCAACTCCAGGATCAGTTTGGTCGTTTCCGCCGCCGTTGACTTGGACAATGGTGAACGAAGAGCCAACCGCGTCGGTTCTGAATTTCTTGAAGAATGTCTGTTCCAGAGATTCATGTCAATAACCAGAATGATTATTCTAACAGTCTTATCCAAACCTGGAGATCAGCAGTGTTTGCGAATTCTTCCAAGTATCCGGCCACACCGAGCTTGTTGGTTGCAGTAGCGGCAGGGACGTAAGTGGAGGTGTTGTAAAGGTCTCGAAGGCAAGTAGGGGTAATGGTAGTGCTGCAAGACGATGGGACGGCTGCATCATTTGTTGGCACTAACGAATCGGCATCGTCGCTGATGGGCTTGATCTGAGGTTGCAAGAAGCTGGTCTTCTTCATGCTTCTCAGAGTGCCGAAGTAGGTCGTTGGTGATACGACGTCGATGTGAGAGTGGAGTTCCTGGGGAAGGGAGTAGCTGAGTGTGCGGAGGACCTGGTCACCAGATGGGCCGTGTTCGTAGATGTTGTATTTGGTGTTCAACATCCTTTCAGCTTGCTCGACAGAGACACGGAGAGTAATCCAGTCACCGGCTGGCGAGCGTTCAGTCGACGATGGGTCAATTCCGTGGAATTCAAGCCATTCGTTTACGGCAGCAGTAGATTCAACATGAGGTGCCATGAAGTCCTCAGCCTGTTCCTTTGTCAAGTGTTGGGTATATCTTTAAGAGCAAGTTAAACTGTGGGCCGCCAAATTTGTGGATAGAGACACTGACCTTGGGTGAGTAGGGTCGCTAATTTCCATCAAGTTCTCAATGAGCTCCTCGATTCCGTGTTGCTTCAAGCCAATGCGCATATCAAAAATATGGCTAGGTGAAGCATGTTCCTTGTGTTGCCAACCTTTGGGGATTTCAACCCAAGAATGCTTTTCAGCAACATTGTCCCAACGACGAGAAAGGACTTTGGATGCGCACAGCTGGGCAACACCCAACAATAAGATCGAGGACCACAACATCGTGAGCAGAACCAACAGAGGAATGGGCGTGATTTCTACTTGCACATTTCCAGTAAACCTTTATAGTATTTCGGTCTAGTATCTTCGTTTCCTCATCAACGAGAGGTATAGACTGTCAGCCTTATCTTGCCAGATCGCATGGTCCACTGGCACTGATTATAGGTATCATGAGGATCAAAGGTCAACTTCGAGGAGTGTTTATCATTTCTATATCGCCATCTGAGAGAATTAAAGTCGTTTGAAGGTATCGCCAGCGCATGGCGTTGCTGCCAGCCAACCGGATCGCCGGCAAGTAGAGTGTTCTAAATAATACCGTGTCCGTGGAGCAGATGATACTGTTCGTGGAATGTGTTGCGCAGGCATTGCGAGTCCACGTAAAGTGCGTGAGTGTGGTAACCGTGAAGTTATAAAGAGGTTAATTTTAGAACGACCATGCGTCCCAATAGAGAAGAGCACTTCTTCCTCAGATTAGAACGAGATATTGAACCATCCACAATATCATAGCATATGTTTTGTGTCTTCCAGGCAAGGAAGCCTGGCAATAGCGTACTGATGTTGTAAATAGCTGTCTGAGACAAGGCCAACGAATCTGACACCGGAATCTAAGGATTGATCATCCAACAGCATCCAACTCATGACAACCTTCCATTGCATTTTTAGCTCTGTTGAACCTCGTGGATCTATGGGGAAAGAGCCTGAAGGATGCTCTATGAACATTGAGAATGGCGCGCACATGAGAAATGATATCATGATGAGAAAGAACGTCGACTTAACTAGAATTACATTGCAGACCAGGACAGCATGACCGGCGACGAAAAGAAGACTTGCCGCAGAGTGTAGATACTAGAGGACCTGAGTAATAGATAATGGGAGTATACATTCGACCTTGAGGACTTGCAGGTAACAGGATTAAGCCCGTCATCCATGCTGTGCGCTAGGCGAATGCACACATGCCTTTGCGTAGTCTTTGGCATCTGGTCAATAGGAGCTTTGTAGATGGCTGTAGCATGGACATTTCACGCGTAATTGTAAGCATTCAGAGAGATTGGGCTCTCTCAGCTGAATTGGGCATTCAATGCCTGCGATGGCTACACATAACATGATGGTAGAGCAGAAGAAGTGTGAGAACAAAAGGACAACGCGGAAAAGAAGTGATTACATAGGACAGGCACGATATGAGCCTATATAAACGGAAACACCGAAAACGGAACGAAATATGGAATTTAAGTGCTGTATAAACTGGAGAAAGATGAGAAAGAGTAAGTCAAAAAAGCGCAATAATCAAGAAAAAATTCGGGTACGGGGAATCGAACCCCGAGCTGCCGCGATCTGGTATGAGAGGCGGCAATGTTAGCCGTTACACCATACCCGACATACGTTAAGAGTAGCCACATATATACTCAAACAGACAGACATGGAGGGAGAGTATGGTAGTCGCGGTGTTTGCCTGACGCGTCCGTGACGCACACTACATCAAGTTGACCTCCTCTTCGACGGTTATTTCGCTATGACTTGTAGTGAGACCATTTACCTTCTTGCTTCTTCTTGCGGGCAAATTTGAGAGTATGGGGCACTGCAGTTGGAGAACTTCCGTTTGGCAGGATTGTTAATTGCCCTTTCTATTAGACTCGCCAAAAATATATCTCCCTCTCTGACATTCTACAGTGAGTCTCGATCCTCAAATATCTGTGTCCTTAATGAATCTATCTAAGTAGGACTCATTCCTGACATGATGACGAGTGTACAGTTTAAGATTGGCCTGATATTTTAGTCTAGGTGAAGAAGGATTACAATCTACGGCAATCGATTCTGATCGTAATGCAATTATAATGTACACACTCCGAATTATGGTGCCTGATCCCAAGCGTTTCCGCTGACATTATTCCACCTATCAATGTTCTAGGCTCTACCACTTGTCAAGTACCGAGTTATGAGAATTCAATATTGCTCGCCCTACCACGAACTACAGACTCGGCATACCGCATCTTTTGTTATATTTTCCTATCTCTTGCATGTCCCTTCCTCACACGAAATATATACCCAAGAATAGCTGCGCAAACAACATCAGAATATCGAAATCATATATTACTTGTTTGAAGAAGACTTGGCTGAGGCTGTGTAATGCGGGATGCGATGCATCAACTATTTCAGTGATCCTACATTCACCTCTCCCTAAATAGACCAACATTAATGACCCCGGCGCATATGAATACAACAGACGTCGATACTTGAATGAAAGCTGTTCTCTCGGGCTGAATTCCTGCTGTTCATTGCAGAACCGTGGCTGCTGTGACTCTCCGCGAACTATTCTGGAACCCGTGGTCTTCCTTTGTGATGTGTCTTTAGATCTTATCTGCGTGCTCTGCCTCTCAACTCGACTCCATCTTGATCGCGACGAAAACATGATTTTGCACCGTTATTACGGGTCAGAAGTCTTTTCTTATCGGTTTTTACTCCTGACTCATCAGATGTTTATGGATCATTGCTGTATTTTTGTGATCGACACAACCGTAATGCAGTGATACAAAAAATCTATTCTAATCTATACCCCCCTTCCTGCCAGTCCTGTATATTAATAGGTACTATGCTTATAATATGAAGAGTGGCAGTATCTGGAATCCAACAATCCCGTTCTCCTCCTTCCTAACTACTCATCCACCTCATCAAGCCGACAATGCGACGACGAGCATCCTCAATAGCGAAAAAGGACCAGATGGACACTAGGGTTCATCCGTTCCATTTACCTCCGATTCTAGATATCCCACCGACGCCAAACCCCACCAGTCTGTCGAGCTCTCCGTGGACTACCTACAGCGCACTGTCGAGAAGCGAAGATAGGGTGGGGGGCTCACCTTACCGCAATGGATGCGAGCGCTCGCGCTCCGGTTCAGAGTCAGCCACCCGTGCATCGTTAAGCGCACATCATCTACCGCCGCCGCCTGTCTTGCCCGTTGAGAGGCCTCCATCGTATGAGGCTTTAATTTATTGCGCACACAATATCTGACTATTCCCTGTCAGATACACCATCCTACGCATTCCTGATATCCCAGCAACCTACACCTTCCTACACGAGGAGAGCACACCTAGTTCCATGCTCCTCATCCCAACACCAGACGCACCAGATCCGAGACCTATATACCGCATCGCAGTTGGCCACGACCCGTTCTTTCCGATATGTCTTGTCACCTCGATCGTAAAAGGACCTAACGACCAGCGGTTACCAGTTGGTAGATTTAGGTGAGTCTCATTTCCGTTGATATACCCTCGTTACGACCCCCATTTGCATGGTTCGCTGACAATTTGTCTCCGCTCACCAGAACCATGATATCCCATCCTACCCATCCAAAGCAACTGGTATCAATACATGGTAAAGAACACAAGTTATCAGAGATATTTGTTAAAAGTAGTAAGAAAAAGAAAACGGTACGTCGCGCGTCTGTCAATCTCGTGATAAATTCAAGTTTGCCAGGAGTAGCTAATACATCATGATATATCATTTAGCACTACTTCGACTGGGGAGTTAAAAGCTCAAAGAACTCAGTTCGACTGCGCTGGTCGTGTCCCCAATGGCCTTCCGCTGGAAGCTTTTCGGTAGGCTCTTGTCCTTACTGTAAATCCACCTCATCTCGTTGCTCACGTCCAACTCGTCACTTGTTTAGTGTTACGATCCCTCCGACGAATCCCGGATGTTTGCTATATTTTCCGTAACTGAAAATGGACTTCAACACCCAGCTGATCCGCGAACAAATATGGAGTCACCGAAGCTCACAGTCAAGCCGATTGGACACTTTCTTTTAGATGATATCATATTGTCACTCCTGCTTTTGGAAAGGCAACGACTGGCAGCTACTCTGGACTTGCCAGTGAAAATGGAAACTTCGAGTTCGAGAAAGCTAGTCCAACTTCCCACAAGTCTTTGAGAACATAAACAAATACACCCTTCTGTATTATTAGTTCTTAATCCAGAGAATGGTCTGATGGATGATGTTTGTTCAATTGCAAAACCATATACAGATGAGGGTCGTGGAGACGAGTAGAAATCAACTGCGGTATAACAGCATGAAATTTCTGGAGGTCGGTTTTATGTCTCTGAGAAAGGTCAGAACTAAAAATAAGTATAGTCGTGTATGGTGTAACGGCTAACATTACCGCCTTTCACGCGGTAGCTCGGGGTTCGATTCCCCGCACCCGAATTTTTACATTATTCGACCAGTTGAAGCTAAATAGTATTTCACATTGATTTCGCATGGAGCTCGTTAAACTCGATACAAGTTTCTTTGCGTGCAAAAAAGACAAGGTAAATTTTTTTCCCACCTGTGTTTTATCTCCCATTTTCTGTAGGAATATCCTGCCAATCTTAAGCCTAAGAACTCTTGTATAAAGTTGAATATTGAATATAAGTATATTTTATTCTATTTTATGAAACCGATCCGTTAGTGGAATTCGCATGTCGTCTGACCCTCAGGCCTCTATTAGTTCCTCACATACATAGCTGTGATGATACGCAACAAATTATTATTCTTGTTACGAAGAAAGAAACGAGGGCTATGGTACTTGTTGGTTGATTGGTGGTGGTATGGTATGACAAAAAAAAAAAACAGAAAAAGAACAAATGCTAAGAATCTACTTATACTTACAATTTCAACAAGATATATATATGTATACGTACTATGCACGAAAAGTATCCGAAAGCCAGTTGTAATAGGTAGTAGTAGTACTAGGTGATATAGTCACAGCAAACAGCAACACGACAAAAACAAGAAAAAGGGGGAGGGCGAGGGCGAGAAAAGGGGATGAGAGAGTGAGAAGAAAATAAACTTGTTTTCTGGAATAATTATTGTTGTCCATCTACACCTACATCAACAGTCGTCTCGTCCTCTGGAATTTGTCGATTTTGGCCTTGTGAAGAAGCAGCTGCAGCTGCCATTCTGCTTTGTGCAGCTGCCGCTGCTAGTGCCGAGGCCGCTGCGCGTTGTCTCTGCGTTTTCTGCACCTCTGCCTCTGCCTCTCCTTCATCCTCATCTTCCGTATCTTCTTCATCCTCATCCTCCATCTCCTGCCCCACTCTGCCTCGCTCTCCCGGCGGTAACATCGCATCCAAGACCTGTTGTTGTTGCCGCAATGCCTGTAACTGTTGCTGCACCTGTTGGTGCAACTGTTGAAGCTGGAGATGTGCTTGCTGCATTTGAACCTCTGGTTGGCCTTGCTGCTGCTGCTGCTGCTGCTGCTCTCCCCTCTGGACTGCATCACCACCAACATCCACATCATCATTATTACCATCGCCCTCCTCAGCATCAACAAAAACTGCGTCAGCACTCTCGATCCCATTGGGGTCATGGTTCTTCAGCCTCATCTCCACCAAAAACTCCTTATCCCTCACGGCCTGTGACCACGATGAGAGGACTCGGAACAGGGCGATTGCAGAACGCATGGTGCCCGCGACGACGAACACGGCTGGGTAGACATGCATGACTGGTAATAATGATAAAAATTAGTAACAAATCAAAAAAAAGACTGAGAATACGTACAAACGAATCGATTGTCCAAATGGGCGGTGACATTGGGGAAGAAGTGCATGGCCACTTTGAATAATACACCTGGGAGGAATATCATGCCCAAGAATCCACCCGTCAACGGTGCAATGACCTCTTTCGTGGCCATTACAGGATCAGGGCGCGTCCATCCAAGTGCCATAATCTGCATTAAAAAAAAGAGAGAGAGAGCGGGAGTCAGTAAAGAATTAACGAGAAGAGGGAAGAAAAAGAGGAAAGAGAAACGTACGTGCTGCAACCCCCTCGTGATCCTATTCGGAGGCTGAATCCTATGTGCATGAAGCGCAATCTTCGCATAAAGCAGCCCAAGCGCCCACTCATCCACGACCCGTATACGAGGTAACAAGTTCGGGTTAAGCATAAACCTAATCGGAAGCACAACATACAAATCCACGACAATCGCCAAAAGAACCGGCAACACGACGCCTGTCCAAAACGCCATATATGTCGACTTGGCGAACCACAACAGCCCGCGCTTGAGGACGAGCACAGCGAGGTCCGCACGTGGGCCGTTCGTCGGGCTGCTCCGTCTCTGCCGGCGCTTATCCAGCCTATCAACCGCTTTGGCGATGAGGTAACATGTCCAGATGAGATAGAACCCAGCGAGGAAGGAATACCCGTCATGCACGTCCTTGGGCGTAAACAGTCGGAAAAAGCTCCTGCCTAGCTGGATTGGGAGAGCCACACAGACACCGAGGATCACTGACCCGATTGTCCATAGAAGAGCAATCATCAAGATGACGCGGTACCGGAACCCAGGGGGGATGTAAACGATTGTATAGTCCGTATGGATGTTCCCTCTTGCTCTGTATGTCTCGTCATCCTGCCTGCTCAAGAGCGCAGCCGCCTCCATGTCGTACGGGGCACCATGTTCTGTCACCGCTGCCGTTGCGCGCATGTCTCGAGGAAGTGAAATGCTATCGATGGCTGGCACACGACGGAATGAGCCGTCGACAGGCAGTCTGTTGGTGTCCCTGAATATGTCTGCAGTTTCAACTGGCTCAGTAGGCTTTCGAAGAAGGTTATCTATAAATCGCTTGGGTTTGTGTTCTTCCACTGGATATCGGCCACCAAAAAAGTAAGAGGTGATTCGTAATTTTGCCGATAGGAATTTCCATATAACTGTCGCGACCCTCTTGATGACTCGTTTGGGTCGGAAATACTGCATGGTGTATGGGAGGAACAGGTGCAAGAAGAGTAGATCAACGGGTACAATGGACAAAGGTTCCCTAGTTAATGGTATATTAGCTTTCGCCGTTCTAAATAGAATAGAAACCAACACAACGCTCACCGATTCTTCCATCTAAAGGGCATGATAGACTTGCTTCCGAGTAGCAGCAATCCAGCGACACTGCCTATAACCAATGCTACAACGAACGCGTACATGACTCCACTGACACAAATCTTGCGAAGCTGTGTGAAGGTAGGGCGATCAAGGATATCACGGATTGGGTGCGAATTCTGGTCCTGAGGATCCTTAATGAACCACATCGCTCCAGGGCGCATGACGCTTCTGCAGCCAGACAAGAGGACGGCAAATGAATACCTGATAAAAACTGATGAGTAAATCGAACTATCACACCGGGTAGACAAATAACTTACATGAACATCGTTCCAGCTACCCAATGATAGAACATGGCTGTCAGAGGTGCTTGACTGAAGAAAGCCATGCGAGATTGCAGGTTCGCTTCGGGGAACAACCACACTGTGCACAGATCCAGAACAATACCACAACCGAGCGGGAAAGTGACCAATTCGATAAAGATAAACGCTGCAACCTAAATTTTCAAAAGTATACATGAGAAAACAAGCATAAAAAAAGGCGCCGAACAAAGCACACAAACCTTCAAGACGAGTAACTGTTGTCGAACAGCATTCCTAACAGCGATCCCAGCGGTCCTCGCGTTCCCAACAGTCAAGACGTTGAGATAGATACAGAAAAGGAATCCAACCACCAAATAACCTAAAAGGACTGCGAAAACACGGTTCGTAGGCCCACTTCCCAACGCCAACTTGATCCATACTGACTGAACCTTGGTCACTACCACACGTACTTCCCGTCCGAGCACTTCAAAATATGGCTCCGTAAATCCTAGATAATCAGGCAGGGCCAAAGCGAACCGCGAAGTCGTATTGCTTGGCGCTGAAACAGTTTCCTGGATCGTAGTTGAGTTGGAAGATGTCCATGCAACGATTTGAGCAATTTGGTTGTTCACTAGATCCGAGGACTTGTCATACTGCAAATTGAATCATTATTACCGTTAGCCTGGCGGATATCTCGCAACGAAAAAGGAAGGAAGGAAAGAAGAAACACACACCATCGATGCATAGAATTCGGCCACATTGTTGAACGTGTTCTGCCCTAATAGTTTACCTAGCGGGACGGCTACGAATAACATGCATAAACGAAGTAACCAACCCAACAATCGACCAATCCGAGGCAAAGTGAGATCGATGATGATATAAACCACGAAATCTACAATAGGATCCGTCACAAGTCGCATGGCACGTATGGGCAAGTGAAGAACTTGAAGCAGGCGCCGAGGATCCAACTGCAAAATTGAAATTGTGTTATATTAAAAAAGTGACATGTGTCAGGTGAGAAAACTTACTGTCAAAAGTGCCGTTGTTTTACCAATTGTGAAGGGTATCCACACTCCGAGGCCTATAGCGGTATCCAGAACGAAAATCATCAAGGCAGCCTGAATGAAAAGTATTCTTAGGATTTGAAATGGGAATTACTGGCACATTAACACCCACATTTTGGGCCACGCCATATATGGGACCTCGCATGCCAATGGCTAGATTCACAACATTCGGAAAACGTAAATAACAAGTACGAAATGCAGACCAGTTAGACTCACCTTCCATGGCACCCTCCATATCGTCTTCCACATTACCGTCCATATCGTCGTTGAGGTCAGCAACCAGCGCAGGATTGATATCCTGGTTAGGACCTTGCACAGGCGGAACAGCAGCACCCGCAAGATTCTGAGCCACTTGGGCAACATCAGCCTCGATCACCTGAGCCTCCCATTGAGGGTCGTCGTCGTCGTCGTCAAACAAACCCTCCCCATCCATAGCTTCCTCCTCCTCCTCCTCTTCTTCTTCCCTAAACAGATCATCTACAGCTTGCTCATGTTCAGCCGCTCCTTGATGACCCTCCTCTTCTGATTCATCATCTGATTCTGATAATGGGCGTATTTCTTCCTCATGCCTTGCATCTTCGTCGTCGTCGTCCTCTTCTTCTTCTTCGGGGATACCGAAAAATCGATTGTGCTCACCCACGAGGTCCTCTTCGTCCTCCTCCGCAAACACATTCTCTTCTTCTCCTTCTACGATATCCATTTCCGCATCAACATCAGAGTAAACCATTTCTTCTTCTGGATCATACTCTACATCCTCATCCTCATCATCGTCAAGATCAGCATCATCGTAACTCTCATCTTCAGCATGGATATCGACGTAGTCACCCTCGTCATATCCGGCGAGATATCCGTTTGACGGTCCCGCTTCCTCATTCGACTCTTCGGGTGCACGGTACGTCGCTAGACTTGGTGTTTCAAGAGATGCCTTACCAGGCGACCTGGGACGGGGTGATGTTGTAGGTAGAGGCGGTCGCACAGGGAATGTCGTGTGATCATTAGATTCTCCACTATCCCGGTCAGTGGGTGTATCGAGGGAAATGGAGGGAAATAACGAGGACGATTCGGCAAGGCGTGATGATCCCCCCGCAGGTTCTTCTGACGTGTTGGAGGTTGAGGGTCCCGCTGCGTTTTCTGTATGTGAAGGTACACGCGACTGGAACGTGAATGTAAAGTTGTTGGCCTCATCTAAAGTGGGAGGAGGAGCCCGGCGGCGGCGTGTTCTGGCTTGTGGAGGAGGGGTACGTCCAGCAAATACCCGTCGACGTGCACCTTCCGCCTTCGCCATCTTTATTCTTCGCCTTCGCCGTGCTGCTGATGGGACTTCCTCGTCAGCAGCCCGATTTCGTCTCAATGCATGCACTGCATGCATCGCAGCCGCTTGTCTGATAGCGATATCCGGCTCCAAAACTGGGAAGGGTTCCGGGTTTGCGTGTGGGTTTTGCGGTATTTCATCTGGGTTGACCGGTGGAACCCAATCAGCAGGCAATGGATCCTCTTCCTCGAAAACTCCTGGTCGTGCATTTTGCTGGATCCATTCCCGAAGAAGGAATACAGCGACAAACGTAAGGACTATCAAAGATGCGATGATCTGGCCAGTGAAGATATCCGCCGAAAGAGCGACCCAGGCTGGATGAGACAACACCCAACCGATCGGGCCTTTGGCTGGAATCGGGGCGTGCTCGTAGTGTATTTTACTGTAGAACGGTATCGATTCAGGTGCTGGAGGTTTCGTTTTATCGCTTATCCACCACGCACTGCGAAAAATATAAGTTCACGACAGAATGGAAATTCGCAGACGTACGTTGACTCTCCCATGGAGAAATACATCCTCCACGTCCAGACTGTTACCCAAGGCAACACACCTAGCCAAATAGCTGCCACCGCGATACCCCTCAAGACGAACAACAATGCCATAAAGAGTTGTTGGATCAGCCGTTGCATGAGAAGCAACGGAGGCAAGCTCGATGGCATATCGGATGAATATACTAATGAAAGAATGAGCATTGAACAAGGTTCAAAGACAAAGCCTTACCCTTTGTAAACGCATATGGGTGTTTACAGACATCACAGTTCTTCTTCTTAGAATGTGCAAGCCACGTTGTAAGGCTGATTGAAGCGCATTAGTCGATGTCGACACATATCCCTTCGATACTCACCAATCTTGATGAATGTAACGAATTGTTCCAGAGCACTTGCACGGATGGAATAACGGTTGGTCGGGTTCCGCGGGTGCACTACAGATACGACATGTGTCTAATGGAGGGTCAGGAATGGCGAATGATAAAGCAAAAGATCTTTCTACCTTGGTCAGCAGCGTCCTGCATTAGAACAGTTCAGTTAAGAACTGGGGTTGACCTGGTTTGACGAAGTAAAAGTTTGAATTCTGGTTGTTGGAATAATACAAGACCAAGTATGTGACTCCACTGTATTAGTCAGTTAAGCGTGGAAAAGTCGTGTGAAACGACACGTGTGACATAAGCTCGTGATTAGTTTAAACTATGCTCTATTCACAGTCCGATTGAGTTCCGCTTGATGTTAGGAAGCACAAACAAACCCTCAACAGAGACCAAGCAACGAAGCATGACTCATGTGCATGACTCATGAGTAATCACCACCTAACGTACTGGTCGCGAGTCTACGTGAGACAAGGCGGAGCGCAAAAAAATTCGGGTACGGGGAATCGAACCCCGAGCTGCCGCGATCTGGTATGAGAGGCGGCAATGTTAGCCGTTACACCATACCCGATTATGTAATGAGAGAATTTAGGCGCCGTCTCATTCAACATACTCGAAATAAAAGGTTGAAATAAATTCTACTACCTCCTACGAGAACAGCTCAAAAGGAAGGTGAAAAGGTAATTAACATACAACGTGTGTGAGTACTATAGGGGACGTGTTAGCGAGCGCGCACCCTGGGGTGGCCTCACCTGAAGATAGGGGCGCCATAGTCAAGTGGTGACGGCGACGGAAGTTCGTATCATTACTGGCGTCGTTTTTCTTCGGTATTCTGATCGCTTAAAGATCCCGCTTTAAAGGCATACCTGTGCATCTAAAACTGTTCTTGGGTAGACTCAGCATTGACAATTGCGGCCCCGGAGCAAGCTTCGTTTTGACGTGCAGTGCATTCTAACGGAGTCACCACCGGAGTCAGATAAATACAACATAGTGAATGATAACGGAATGACATGTGGCCGATAAGCAGTTTGAATGGTCTCCGTGATTGTATCATGGAGACTTTCTAACCTACTGTGCCACATCCAGATAGGCCTTCTCACGATATACTGCCTTGCAATGCGATATGGCAACATCCCAAATGTACCCTGAACAGAATTTTACCACTTCTTACTACTCATTAGAGGATTTGACTTGTTTCAAGTTTGAACTCGAGGACATAAAAAATTCAGGGAAAAAAAATGAGGTGGAGTGGAATTATAAAAATACAGTATACAACAAATAGATAGCACAAAAGAAACCCTGAACCCTAGCTGCGGAAAGTGCTCAAGCACCGAAACCGTAGAGAGTGCGGCCTGATCGTTTCAGAGCATAGACGACATCGAGTGCTGTCACTGTCTTTCTCTTGGCATGTTCTGTGTATGTTACAGAGTCGCGGATGACCTGGAAGGAAAGAAGAGGTTAGGATGGATGAAATGATAACAAGTCGGTGGTACGCACGTTCTCGAGGAAGATCTTGAGGACACCACGAGTCTCTTCGTAGATGAGACCGGAGATACGCTTGACACCACCTCTGCGGGCAAGACGACGGATAGCGGGCTTTGTGATACCTGCAAGTCGAGGTCAGCGAGGAGCAAGAGAGAATATTGACGAAAAAGGCGCACCCTGGATGTTGTCACGAAGAATCTTGCGGTGGCGCTTGGCTCCGCCCTTTCCGAGTCCCTAAAAGCAAGCAAGAAAGTAAGAAAAGAATCCAAAGTCAAAAAAACCAAGTAAAACACACCTTTCCACCTTTTCCGCGTCCAGACATGTTGATTTAAAGTGGGTCGGTGGGGGTTGTTGGTGGTAGTGGTGGTGGATGGAGTGAGATGGGAAATCTGACGGTGCACCAGCCGTGGTTATATAAGAACCCCCCTCTGGGAAGTGGCTGTGCTGTATTTACCGTTTGTTGAATCTGGGCGTAAAGAGGCGCGAATAGTCACGTGTGTAACGCGGTCGCGTTTATATATAATCAAGTCCGCTTTGGGACTTTTGGATCCCATTCCCTTTCTTGCCATTACCACCACCACCCTCCCTCACTACTACCAACAACACCACATAAGCAATGGCTCGTACCAAGCAAACTGCTCGCAAGTCCACTGGTGGAAAGGCTCCCCGTAAACAACTCGCTGCCAAGTCGTCAGCGCGTAAGACTGCCGTATGTTTTTTCTTAGTTTCTGAAAGTGTTTGCAAAGACTTAGACAACATCTCAGGCCGCCGCTGGTGGTGTAAAGAAGCCCCATCGCTTCAGGCCCGGAACTGTCGCTCTCCGTGAAATTCGTCGTTACCAAAAATCGACTGAACTCCTCATCCGCAAACTCCCCTTCCAACGTCTTGTTCGTGAAATTGCTCAGGATTTCAAGGTTTGTGCCACTTCTACTCCTGCTTACCTTCAGCATTAATAACCTCCCACCTCAGACTGATCTCCGCTTCCAATCATCAGCCGTCATGGCTCTCCAGGAAGCCGCCGAGGCATACCTTGTCTCGCTCTTCGAAGACACCAACTTGGCCGCCATCCACGCCAAGCGTGTTACCATCCAACCCAAAGATCTCGCTTTGGCTCGCAGACTACGCGGTGAACGATCATAGAGGAGGAGGTCCATATATTTGCTTTCCGGGTTCTTGTTCTATTATTGTATTCCTAGTGTATTTTCCTATTTATCTCATCTTTTTTCTCTCCGATTCTTTGGTGTGAATCTGTCAGTTATCGTGGTTTGCGTCAGATGGAAAGTCGAAGCGTTGTAAAAGCTGCAAGGTACAAATTGAAGTACTTTGTTTGATCCTTTCCTCCACGGAGGGTCTCTAGCCTCGGAATGGTATGTGCGACTATTCTGGTTTTGTGTCTCGTTCACCACAATGCGCTCGTTTAGGTCTCTATGGAAAACCATAATCATTTCGAAAAGAGGGGCCCTGTACCGACCCCCCTCACTCACGTTGAGAATTGCAGAAGGCCAATCAACCGAACAAAATCCGTATCATGTTGTTCCACAACATTCGACGCCTCGGAAGCTCTATCGTATCAGCCCTTATTCACGTCGCGCATCTCAAGAGGCCAATTCCAATGAATCGAACAAAAACGCGTCTAATCACCCGTCGCAGGCCTCTGACTAACAGTTATGTGCGTATCCCACAACATTCGAAGCTTGAGTTAAACAAAAACCCGCTGCATTGTAGGCCACGCCATTCCGACTTTGTTTATCTGAAAAATACGAAGAACGAAAACGAAAGATAGGCGACAGCACTGTTCACCTCCTACGTAAATTCTATTCGATTTCCCCTCAAACAAGGCGAAGACGCAAACGTGTCCTCGATATCGACCCCCACGATATTTTTTCTACAGGCACCCGACGAGTACTCTTTATCCCAGAAGAGATTCGACTCAGCAGAGAGTTTTCCTCAATCAACACTCGCGCTGACTGGAGCTGCATATTCGTGGGCGAGCAGGTCGAGTATAGGAAACGAAATTAAAGGAGAGCTGAGGGGCGTGTGGGGTCCGGTCCTCATTCTGGCGACCTACAGAAAGGAGTTGAACGAGAACGGGAGTCGATGGGCGCAAGAAGACCATATGCACTCAGCTGGAACACGAACAAAGGGCGAAAGGCCAGCATGTTAATGAATCGTCGATACATTCAGCACGACTGGTCTAAGAGGGGCCTCCCTCTTGTCTAATGTAGGCAACTCATGATATATGTGCCTCTATGAAGAACGAAAACCTCGCAATCTAGGAATGGTATGTGCCACTACTTTAGTACCTTTTTAAACTGGCTCGTTGATAACGTTGTAATTGCTTAAATTCGCGTTTTACTACGTGTGGTAACCCCGAAGGCCTCTCTGAATAGCAATCATGTACGTATTCCACAACCGCCAACGCTCGAGGCTAACAAAAACTCGTTGCATTGTAGGCCATGTCATTCTGGAGTTTGTTGATCCGAAGGAACAAACAATGTGTACGCGACGTGACCATGGTCCTGCTATATTCTGAATCGAATCGATTCTCCCTCAAATAAAGTGAAGACGCAATGTCCGATCATTATCAGCATCATCCTCATAGTGCGCGTAGGCGTCGTCGACGTGCAGAAAGGTGACACAAATCGGTGGGAGGAAGAATGCCTCGTGGACGATTTACCACGCAACTGGAGCTCGTCTAGCAAAAGAGCCTGTATCTGAGAGAACTCATGCATCTCCATGAAGAACGAAAAACATCACCAGATTTGGCCGTGCACCTTCGGGCGAAAAAGCAAAGATTAGAATTATATTCAGCATCGTCAGACATGACGCCACGCCGCTAACTTCTAAACGCAATATTACATACACGACCAAGAGAAGACCTCACGGCCATTACCAGACTAGAACGTATTTGCGGCCCTCAAACGCTTCTAGAACCATCCATTCTGCCAGCAATATGACGTGTTTTGTCGCTCTTCCGAGATGGAGCCAAACCACCATCTGTCACCTTCCTTTTTTTCTGATTCACTTCCTTCGACTTCGATGGCTTTGGGATCCGGGAACTGGTTAAAAACTGGGTGGATCAATGTTCGATACTTGATCCCCAGCTGGCTTTTACGATGTTGTGGTCCTCGAAATTCGTACTTCTCCTAGGACTCTGCGCTTCCAGCTTCTCCCCGAGGCGAGTCTCTGCTCGGCGCTGGGATGAACTCGTCACTAAACATTCTTGGGTCGAGATCCCGAAAAATTGGCAGCGCGTGTCTGCTGCTCCGAAAGACCATGTTATGGATATGCGGATTGGTCTGAAGCAGCATAGGATGCAGACGCTCATCGAAAACTTGAACGAAATCAGCGATCCTACACATGCAAGGTTAGATTAGCCCAGCATGAGTGATCTCTGTGCTGAGGCTAAATCATGTACCACTATACGATAGATACACACAACATTTGACCAAAGAGCAAACGGAGGCGTTCATGGCGCCCCATCCCGACTCTATTGCGGCTGTGGACGACTGGCTCAAATACCACGGGCTCGATCCGTCCTCTGCCCAGCGCTCCGCTGCAGGAGACTGGGTAATCGTCCCTGTCTCTGTAGCCCAAGCCGAAAAGATGCTGAACACGAAATACCACGTCTTCCAACACGGTCCTTCAGGAGACCGAGTCATGCGCACGTTGGGATATTCCCTCCCTAGCGACTTGGGTCGGCATGTGGATGTTATTTCTCCAACAACCTATTTTGGCACGGCCAAGAGCATGAGCAGTACAAACTTGAGGAGGGCGGTCAGTGGGACTACTACTACTCAGGAAAATGTTGGCGAGCGTAATGTCAGTGGGGAAAGTTCAAACGACAGTGCGGTCCCATTGTCGTGTATGACCACTGTCACCCCTGCATGCTTGCGTGCGTTGTACAACACCGCGTCCTACGTCCCTCGTGCTACCAAAGTCAACAAGCTTGCTATCGCTGGCTTTTTGGACGAATTTGCTAATAGGGCTGATCTCCAGGTCAGTCAATGCATTCTTCTTCCTCTTGTTTATTACACTCCTACGATTGATTTGAATCATTAATTGTTCTAATTTCTTATTCTTTTTGTTCCTTTTTTTCACGCTAGACTTTCTTCAAGGCGTTTCGCAAAGAAGCCGTCGGATCTAATTTCACCACTGTCTCTATCAAGGGCGGCGGCGATGATCAAACTAAACCTGGTATCGAAGTAAGTAGCACTATCTTTTCTACTCATCTATCCCATAAGTTCTAGTCCTGTCTTGATTGATTGATTTATCTATTTTGTAAAGGCCAACCTCGATATCCAATATGCATCTGGGATGACCTTCCCAACGCCGAATATATATTATAGGTAACTTTCTTCTTGCTACTACAACCTCGTTTAGTCTATTAAATAAACTATCTGTAACGTGCAGCACCGCCGATTCTCCTCCGTTCAAACCTGACTCTGCGACTACCACCAATACGAACGAACCCTATCTGGAAATGATCAACTTCCTCTTGGCTCAAAAGACGATTCCGCAGACGTTGACGACGTCGTATGGAGACGACGAACAGACTGTTCCATTTGATTATGCGAAGAGAGTGTGCGATCAGCTTGCTGTCCTTGGAACGCGCGGGACGACGGTGTTCCATTCGAGTGGAGATTTTGGGTATGCATCGGGTTCTTCGTTCGGCCTTTCATTATCCGTTGTCGCGTTCTAATCGCGATACTTGCTTTATATAGTGTCGGTCAAGGTGATTGCAAAACGAACGACGGGACCAACAGGACTCTATTCCAGCCTGTTTTTCCTGCATCGTAAGTTGTCTCAATAACTTTTTTATACTTCTCTCCTTCTCTCTTCTCAGTATATTGCTTCTTCCATGAATCACGATCCAGTCCCGAAGTTTCTTACTTTGAAGTTTGAACTAGTGATCAATCATCATTACAATCCACAGATGTCCCTACGTGACAGCAGTCGGTGCTACGACGCAGATCAACCCCGAAATTCCGGCTGACTTCTCTGGAGGTGGGTTCTCCAGGTACTTCGCCATGCCTGTGTACCAGAAAACGGCCGTGAAGGGGTACCTGGCCGCTCTTGGAACTACTAATAGTGGGCTTTTCAAGTGAGTTTTTTTTTTTTGTATGTGTGGTTTATTATAAATCTTAAACAATTCTGTAGTCGTGCTGGTCGTGGATATCCTGATATATCTGCCCAAGGCAAGAATTTCCAAGTCATCATAAACGGGACGACTTTTTCTGTCGATGGAACAAGCGCAAGCTCTCCCGTACGTCGCCCCTTTATTGAGCTCATTTATGTTTTTTTCTTATGGGCAACTCTTGATCTGACTCAAATTTGTCGTGCTCTGCAGACAGTCGCAGGGATATTTTCTCTCTTGAATGACCATCGCCTCTCTGAAAGAAAATCCTCCCTTGGATTTATTAACCCTCTCATCTACAGGTCTGCCTCTGCGTTCAACGATGTCGTTACTGGCTTTAACCCAGCGTGTAGCACCATCGGTGAGCATTTTGATTGCTCGACCGCATGGCGATAATTTTTCTCTTCCTGACGATTTCTTCTTTGACACTTCAACAGGATTTACGGCCCGTCCAGGATGGGATCCAGTCCGTTTACCTATTTCTTCTCGTTCTCGTTGTAATGATACTGATGATACTATGTATAGGTGACTGGCCTCGGCACCCCCAACTTTACTGCTCTCCAAAGTCATGTTTGAGAGGAATACATACCTATTGTGTGTCCTTTGTGAAAATTTGTCTTGGAATATAAACTGTTTAGGGTGCGCTAGTGCCCATCAAATACCATCAGTGTTTGAATCCAGATGCGCTCATCTCCATTTATACCGCAGTTTTTTGATGTTTTGCACTTTGGCTTCGCATTTCTCGCTCGCATTTTTTTTGCGCATGTCTTCCTGGTAATGTCCTGCTATATGACGTTTCCGCTCGACATCATCTACACGATGTGTAATATGCTTTCCTGCATCAGGTTGGGCGGTGGGCAAGGGTTTCTACTATACACTTGAGTGGACATAAGCAAAGCCCGCCCATTCGGAGCCACCAAAGCTCTATCACTCATCTTGTATTTTCTGTTCCCTACATGACTTTTCTCTGAGTCTACCACTCTGTCAAGCCTCCCAGTAATTACAAGTAAAAAAATCCGTATCAAAGCCGCGTACACGGCATTTCTCGGCTACTCGGCATTGCGACTATGTCCAGTGACACGTGACATGTTGATAAGTCACGCAATTCGAACCTAAACTCGATAAGGTAGCTTGTATCCAAATCTCTAACAACGACGCTACTAATGAACAGCAATGTTACTAGCTCGAGTGTCTAAAAATGCTCTATAACCCGCTCAAGGCACTAGCGCATCGTTTCCTCGAGCGCTGACTGGATCAGAACTTGATTTTCTCCTCAATAAACTTTGGCCTTAAGTATGTACTACAGTGGCGATCTTCGAGCCTAGAGCGATGTTTCGTATATCATCAGGATATGGCGGCAAGCAAGCCTTCTCCCATGAGAGCTCCACCGCTTGCTCGAAGATCAAGCAGACTGTCGAACCCCCGAAATGAAACATCCCGATTTCTTGTCCCTTCTGGACATGTTGGCCAGGACGCACCGTAATTTCGCACGAAGACACCTCGGCCATACCCACTGGCAACACGCAAACCATGCCGATGTCGTCGTTGTCTGCTTGGATGAAAATAGCAGCTCGCGCGGCGACGGCAGTTAGGTACGCTTGACTTCTTGTGCAAGCGGAGGGGTCTGGGTCGCCGCTTTCAAAACAATTGGATGCAGTTTGACTGTAGTACGTCCCGGGAATGCTGTACGCCTTCACGACCCTTCCGGCTACTGGACTGTGCCATCTATGATAGGTGAGAGCACTGAGGTAGGCTTGGAAGATAGTGCCTCCTACAAAGCGAGAGACGAGTTCATCTCGCGCTAGCATGTCTTCCAAGGAATATGGCTGCGCTTTGATCCAAAACTTGTCGCGCTCCGACACGTTTTGCGCGAAACAATATGGTGCGGACTCGCATGGAGCGACGATGACAGCAGGGTCACTGGGATCCGATATAGGCCGAGCACCTTCTTTGAAGATTCTAGTGAAGAAGTTGTCCCAAGACGTAAAACCCCAGAAGGGCTTGCTCGGGTCACAAACGTAGACGTCTTGGAAGCTAAGTCCTTCGACCGCTTGAAGGTTGGCATTCTGTGTTAACTCTTGCAGAGCTTTGGAGCTCAGCCATCCTTTGGGTCCATCGCCGAGAACGCTCGTCGAAGCTGGCGACGACATAACCTGGCTCCACGCAGTGAGCATCTTCCTAAACATCCTGTTCACTCTTTCGTCTAGGAATGCTGCTCTCCCACTGGAGGTAGCCATGGGCCAGTTGAGCATGGCATTGATAGGAAAGCCAATAAATCCTCTAGCGTGCATATCATCGTCCCATACCGGTGCTTGACGAATAATACAGTCGAACTTGGCTAACATCTCGTGGTAATTTCGTATTTGGGGTTGACCGCTAAGGTCCTTGTCGTAGAGCGGCTGGTTGGGGATCTCGTCGAACATGCCATTGAATAGCATGAAGAGTGTAGTGTCATTCTCGATAAGATCCTGAAATTCTTGAATAACGGGATGGAATGCTGTTGGTTTGACTTCTGGACCGCTGAAGATAACCTGCAATATGCTCTCGAGGACACTCTTGACCATGCTGCTAAAAGTGTTGAGGTTGTAGGGAGCCACAACTTCCCAAACCTCGAGGCATCGGGTCTACTGTAAATTATAAACGTGGATTTTCCATGTGCTAATTTTAGAACCATACGTTTCTTTCTTCTGTTCCCTTCGTATATAAATCAAGCATCATCATAAGTTGTACGGCCGTTGTAATAATTGCAATTTTTTGTCCCGGCGGTCAGTAAATTACAGTGAGTCAATATCCCCATATCGTTCGAATGATACCTGCATTGAAAGTTGATATTAACTCGACTGAGTAGTATCTTCGGAAAACCTCATGGTAACCTACATCAATAGATTTCAACAAACAGATAATAATACACTATAAAATACAAGGGTGTCCTGCTGAGTCGAGTCGATAACATTACACTGGAGTACCAACAGTTGATCAGTCGTTGCGAGCCGTTACTATGAATTATTATTTATCGTGATGTGGTATCGAGGGTATAGGCCGCCGCGAGTCAATCACGGTAGCTAGATAGTAGAAAGATGTCGAGTGCTGGCCAATTGAATGAGCTAGTTCCAAGGCTCCGTGAAAGTGAGAGTGTGTGTAGTCATGATAATCAACCATCAGTTGAAAAGAGGTTTGAGCGCAGTTTCCCTGTCTGGCGTAAGTCTTTTCCGTTCGATGATCATCAAGGACGTTAAGATGTGGTCGAAAAATTCCTGCCCTGCTGGGCTGACTTCGAGGATGGCAAGTTCTGAGGTCGAGTCGAGCCCATTAGGACTCGTAAAATATGCGAGGATGGGTCCATCGAGGTAGGTCGTTGAGTAGCACTGGATATATTCAAGTTAGTAAGTCGCTTATCGCCTTCGTAACGCTCGAAATGTGTGCTCGAATTATTAACTTACCGTGCATGGTCGTTTGTCATAATCCCACTTGAGGCAATACTTGAGGCCGACATTAAGAGGATTCCAAAACCATGAGCCCTACATATAAAAGACGTTAAACCAAATTTCATTATCAAAGTCACCCCTTTTTGTACACCACAACAAACCTTATTGCGACTTCCAGATTTACTAAGGACAGACGAGATAGGTCCTGAATGACCGTGGATTTTGAGAGTATTCGGAGAAGCTATTATTCCCATTCTGCTCGTGTCAATCAAAACAAGATAGCGGTAAGCAAAGAAACCATGAGAGACAAGAATGAACGTACTCGAACTCGGCCACTAATTGAAGACCTCGGTGGATTTGGGTAACGTGCGATAAAGGCATGAAAAAATTCATGTTTACCGTCATTTTGTACTGAGCGTCGCTTCCGTTGAGAAGCGCTGGAGAAGTTATAAGGGACATCGTGTTGAAGCCCGTCTGCATGAATGTGTAAGTCATGTTCTGAGAGTGCGGCTCACTGAGTGCCCTAGTGACGAGAAAAAAACAATAGTAAATGACACAACTCCGATAAACATATCCATAAGACACTCACACACCAGGAGCAAACGACTTTTTCTTCCTTAACAGAAATGGCCGAGGCACACTCCACTCTTCAGAGTTGACATCGTCCCGGAAAAGTGGCTGAGACCGAAGTGTCGCCATTGATTGCGATGGGGTCACTGAGCGTGTCGACGGAGCAGTATTGAGGCGAATAGGAAAGCGAAATAGTGATCTTGTTGGTGCAGCTGCGACAGGAGACTCCAGTCTTCTAGATGCATCCACAAACGAGGAGAGAGAAAGGCTGCTGGCTGCAGGGCTGGCATAGAATAATGATTCTGTGCTTGAGGGTTCCAACACTGACTGAGGGCTTGAGGCAAATTGAGAACTGGGTGAATTCGAGCGCTCAGAATCTTCAGCGATGGTTCGATACCTGTAATGTCGAGACAGTGATGCATGATCAACGCCGGAAGACAAAGTCGGGAAATTAGAAAAACTCACGATGGTGGCCGGGCTTGCCAGGAATCATCGTCCATTTCTACACTTTTGTAGAAGGTGGGTAGTTGTCTGGGAACGTGAAATGAAAACCAGGCCGCTTTATATAAGTATGAGGGCGAGAAGATCTTTTCGTGATGGAACAGAAAATGATCAACGCGTGTAAATTTGTGTCCGGAATGAGGACATGAAATCTGCTCTAACGGTCACGGTGGTTGATAATGACATGGTCATGATTCCGTCCAATTTTTATTTGGATATCACGTCAATCGATGGTGATCCCACATACCAAATGCTCAGCCGTCAGATATCAATTCAGTGCTCATCATGGAATCCTGATAGTTACAATTGGTCTCATATTGTATCTCCACGGCAGGCATCAGCATGAGCCAGTGCCTCATAGAAGAGAGTCGGTGTATGCATTCATATTTATATCGGTCCTTCCGCTGGTTGCGCTTGTACGGTCCTGCCCTTGCAACGCCTGAGTCTTGCAAATCAAAATCATGCTGTATTTTAACAAGGCAATCTACATCATTCACGAGCATATTAGTAGTGTTCAATAAGATAATATGCTTACGAGCGTTGGTGGTCGTAGTTCAGTTTTTCAAATATACTGCGATCAATAAATGCGCATTTGTTGTTCAACTCTGAAAAGATCTATGTGTATCGCTTCAGTTTCGCCTCAGTTTCCGCAGCGATTTAGAGACAACTAGAAAGATGGATGTCAGGGCCCAAGCGTTATTAACACAAAGATTACTGTCAAACCAAGGGTGTCGTTTTCGATTCAGTAGCCCATAGTGTACTCGTTGACGGATCCAGCACGATTGGAAAGGTGGACTTCCGACTATCTGTTGGAAACCTGTGCAACTTGAAGTTGTGTCAGTGCCGATAAAGCCGGAACGATAGTAGGGTGTGTACCTTCGGGAAGTTGCGTGGTATTACTGCCTTTTGGCGGTCATATCTCAGTTTCGCCCCACTTTTCCGAAGGTTTGAGATACAGGAGCTGCGAGAAGTTAGAACAAGCAACCGATATCCGAGTATTTGCACAATACATATGTGCAGGTTTTCATGCTGATCTTCCCGAGCTAAAGGTGATCCGGGGCCTAGAAAGTCAAGTTCTCCATGAACAGTGTGTGCTACGAATCACGAAGGCAGTGTTGATGCTGGATGCTGAGATTGTGTTCATCAGCTTCTGGAAGAAGGTTCAATTAGTACGTAGCATGGTTCATGGAGTGCTGGGCGAGACCTTCCAAGTTCCACTTCCTTAACAAGGGCAGATAGGAACCAGATTGAAAGGACGATATCATCCACCAAGTGCTAGTTTTTTTTTGTTTGCCTAAGAACATACATGACAACGCCATTGATTCTGGGTATCAGGATAGAAAATGCAGTTCAACGTTCAGCGTTCATGGGACATTTAACTGTCCAGTCACGCGACAGACTGTGCCGTAATTACAAGGGCCTGTGACGGTCAGTAGTCACAGATGCCGTTTCTGCCGAATGAGCTATTGGCGCCCACCTGCTTTTATTACAAAAGGATCTAGGTATTCACCAATATTTTTGGTACTGCTTTTATCTCATCCGGTAATCTTCACGATAGATCTAAACACTTCATATATGCTGATACCCACCAATGCCTGCACGCCAACAGCATAGCTACCCTTTAATATCTTTATGCATATTGGTATGAGTTCGCTCTTTTGAAATTGGAAGATAAAAGCACATGAGCTTTGGCAGAAGACCTTGACTCACATTTTACTCCATAATATAAGACGATAGTACGTAGAATTCTAGCAGACAGTTAACGCTGAATAATTCGAACGTGACGGCTTGTGACCGGAGAATTATGAGTTACCGGTTATTTTAACCGGAGTCTAAATCACACGGTCATGCCGCTCAGTCAATATCAACGGGCCCAATCGTCACGAAATACGATTATTCTAGTCAAAGCTGCCGATCCCAGGCTCGAAAGTAATAAACCCAGCTGGGCTCGAATGATAGATTGACAATAATGTTGATTTAAAAAACCCACAAAATCAAGCGCTAGCAGGCGGGTCTGGACCAACCAACATGAACGTGCCTCCGATGGGTTGCCCAAGGCCAACTGCTCTTGCAAACTGGCTAATGTTGAACAAAGCAACAGACGTCGAAGCGTTAACCAAAGTCTGAGTGTTGAACGCTCTCGATTGTTCGAAGAGCAAGAAGACGTATCTTTTTATAAAGAAAAATTGTAAATAAAATTGCCCGTTTTCAGTACATGGCAGTACTAACCGGTGAGGATCCGAACCAGCAGGGGGTGTCGGCTGACGGAAAGGGCTCACAGCGGCGGTGGTATTAGTAAGAAGGACGGGATCTCTTAGTTCGTGCACGAAGTTTCCGCCAAGGAAGTGCCGAATTTGTGCGGAAGTTCGCGTCTGTGGAGTGGGTGCGTCAAGGTCTACCGCTGCTACCACGAATGGCCCATTTCCGACATGTCCGACGACACTGAATGTAGGGGGTCCAGCAGTAGCTAAAAGATAATCAGTCAGTCAATTAACTGTTGAGATAAATTGGCATCAATAGAACAATTTCCTGATGCTCACCGTTCCTTGGAAGATGAATTCCTGCGTGAAGTGTAATAGGGCGGCCGGTGGGTTGGGCAAATGTGACTTCCAATAAGGCCTTGGGGTTAAATGACAAACTCAAATTTCCAGGAATCTGGTAACATAAGGATGTCAGCCATACAGGTACTTTGCAATATTTGCACGAAGGAGAAAGTATCGAGGAAAGACTCACCAGAGCCTCGTCAAATACTCTCTTGACGGTCTCGAGGCTAACATCTTGAGCAGCAGCAAGCGCCGCAAGCGCAACGATAGAGCAACCAGAAAAGAAACGCATGGTCGGAAGTGGCGAAGAGTTCTTTGAAAAGTGGGGCCCTAAGACCCTTTTATATGGCTGTTCAAAACCGAGCTAAGCAAGTAGTAAGCAATAATTAGAAAGAAACACCAGAAGAACCATTAGCCAGCTGCGCAAATCCCCTGAAGTGAACCAGATGCATGTGGATAGCGAATTTGTAAAGGAGGGAAAAGATCCATTCACCTCACGAACTTCCAGGGGCGTGAGTGAATCCGACCGGTATTTGGCAGAGATTAAAGCATCCTGTGCGAAAAATGAGCAGTCGGGAACGAATGGCGGACCGGGCAAAAACGGTTGGAAGGCGGCAGATAATTTTTTATCCCAGCGGGTAAATAATGAACGTGACCCCATTTTCAAGGTGGGCACTTGTGAGCCACAACGAATTAAAGCCTAACAGTGGCAATGACGGACACGTCGCGTAATACCTCTAAATTACTATCACGTGAACGGAATAAATGAAAGCATCAATGACGCGATGCCGTCGAACTAGAAATGGACGTTCTCGGACATTTGGAGAGCGCCTAGGAGGACGCGAAAAAGTAAGTAGATTGTGATACAGACGACAGTCCCAACAAGGTCATGGAATAAAAAGAATAAGAAAATGAGATACAGGATCAAACAAACTGGGTAGTAAATTCCCAATATCCAAATCATCATGTGAAATGGTGGAGATGGAAAGAAAAGAGAAAACAATGATGAAGAGATACTACGAATTAAAGATGGGGAAGAGGCGAGTGGGTAAAAACGGAAAGCAAGGAAATCCAACCGAGGAATAAAGAGAGTAGAAAAGACGTGCCAGGTAAATCATCTTTTTTTACGAAAGACCAATTCGTGCCCCAGCAGCAGCAGTCGCTCTCCTCCTTTTATTGCCTCTCCGTATCTCTCCGAGGTCGTTCTCCAAGTCGTTATCCTTTGTCGAGTTTAGGACCTGCATGCTCTTGCCCAAGACACCCAACGTCTGGCCCTGATGCCCACCTCCGCCTTTGGGTCGTCGCCTTCCATTGCCACTGGGTGCAACACCGCCAACAGCGCTGAGCGCACTGCCCAGTGCAGGTGCACCACTGGACAAGCCGTGTGGAAGATGCGAGGAAGTGAGGGGTAGAGGAAATGGCGACGGCAGATCCTCGACGGAGAGCGAGTGCGGATTGAGGAAAGGTCCGGTTGTGATTGGGAGACTTGAACCTAGCCCATTCAAGTTCGCGTTCATTATTGGGAAGCTGAGAGCATTCCCAGACACCCCACCAGTGCCGTTTGCCCCATTGTGTGGTGTGGGCGGCGGCGACGTGCCTAGTTTGTTGCGTAGTTTTCGTGTTATTGGTGGTCGGGAGTGTGAGTCCAATGAGGCATCTAGGAGGAGCTCAATGAGCTAGGCGATAATGGAAAATGAGATGTGATACTAACCACCAATGATACCTTCACCGTCTTTCTCCTCTCTTGCTCGCCTCCGTCTCTCCTCAATCCCTTCGAGCAACTTTTCTCTCACTCTTTCTCTACCACGTTTCCATTCATCTTCTACTCGGTCGCGTTCCTCGTCATATGCAACCTGGGCGCACTCCAAGGAGTACCGTTCTTCGACCTCAAGCTGAGCTAACAGAGACGATCGTTCCAGAGAGAGTGGATACAGCCGCAGTACGTAGATGGGAGACAGTTCAGGGCGCGTAGATAGGATATGAGAGGTATTGTGCAGCGCAGCGATGTTCTCAGCAAAATGCCGTGCGCTTGGATAGAGTAAGAAAAACCGGATGTGTTGAAGCAAAACCCGCACGTACTCATCTCGACGATCGTTCGTTTCTTTCCCTACTTTTAGATCTTTCCTCTTTTTCTTGCTTCCCTCTTCTGTAAAAGAGAAAACGGGGTTTAGCTCGTCAATGCACACATTGAAAGAACAAGAAAGTGGTGCTCGGTGTGAAAAAGAAAACAGCTCGCTCGCTATATGCGCCACGCCCACTCACCATGTCTGGAACTCGGTCCTGCTGTCGCCGACGCAGGATATTGGTGTCCTTGAAGATGTTGCTGATGGGATGATGCTCCAGACATTCCCGGGCCTATGGAGGATGTAGTGGTGATTCCTGATTGTGTATGCGTCGGTGTCGATCCGTGTGGTACTGAGAATATACCTGGCTGTGGGGGCATTGATCTAGCTTCTGTATTGCTTCGCCGTCGTTGGAAATGAACGAACAAGGTTGTCCAATGTCTTTGTTGTGTATAAAACGTGATGCATTGATGTCCAAGTGGACCGTCGACAGCCGCGTGATCCTCGGCATTAAGCACTTCGGCGTCGGGCTCGGCGACAATGGCGGGGTCAAGCTCGGCAAGGGCATTCACAAGAGATTTACCTTTGATCAAGTACCATCACATCGCCATTGTTGAACGTACTAGCGACTTGGAACTATGCATTTTTTAATCCTGATACTCAGAATCGATGGCGTTGTCGTGTATGTTCTTGGGCAAAAAACTCGCGGTTTCGTTGCAGATGTGAGACGATATTGTCCTTTCAATCTGGTGCCTATCCGCCCTTGAGGAAGTGGAAGGTCTCGCCCAGCACTCCATGGACCATGCTGCCTGCCAATTGAGCCATCTTCTAGGAGCTAATGAACACAATTTCAGCATCTAGTATCGACACTGCCTTCCTGATTCATAGTACGCGCTGTTCATGGAGAACTTGACTTTCTAGGCTCTGGATGACATTTAGCTCGGGAAGATCAGCATGATTCTGAAAACCCTCACATATGCATTGTGTAAACACTGCCGGAGTGTACTGTCCAAAATTGACGTATATATGTTGCTGGTTCTTGCAGCGCCTGTATCTCAAATCTTTGGAGAAGTGGGGCGAAACTGAGATATGACCGCCAAAACGCAGTACACTATACCACGCAACTTCTCCGCAGGTACACACTTTACTATCCTACTATCATCCCGGCTTGATCGGTACTGATACAAATCACCCAGGTTTCCAACGGATAGTCGGAAGTATCCTTCCTGTGCTGGAGCTGAATCGAAAACGACACCCTAAGTTTGACAGCTTGATAACGCATTTGAAACTGCACATACATCCCTAGTCTCTGCACTGGCTGCTAAAGGGTCCTCAATAAACTGTATAGTGATGCATCAGTAATCTTTGTGCTGATAATGCTTGGGCCCTGACATCCATCTTTCTAGTTGTCTCCAAATCACTGCAGAAACTAAGGCTAAACTAAAGCTGGTCGGCAAAAGTGATACACATAGATCTTTTCAGAGGTGAACAACCTATGTGCATTTATTGATCGCAGTATATTTGAAAAACTCTAGCACAAAACTGAACTACGACCACCAACGCTCGTAAGCATATACGTATCTCATTGAACACTACTAATATGCTCGTGAATGATGTAGACTGCCTTGTTAAAGCACAACATGCTTTTAATTTGCAAGACTCAAGAGTTGCAGGAACAGGACCCAGGACCGTACAAGCGCAAGCCATGGCCAATCTGATTGGACGCTGTTCGACGCCATCGCGTCATTGACATTTTCATTTTCCTCCGTTCACGTGATAGTAATTTAGACGTGTTACGCGACGCGTCCGTCATGGCTGCTGCTAGACTTTAATTTGTGGGTGGCTCACAAGTATCCACCATTGAAGAACGTTGCCACATGGTACTTACCACTACTAGCTCGGTTAAAAAATGCTTAGATCCTGTCTCCAAGTCCAAAAAAGAGGCAGGATGACGAGAGGGCGATCTTTGGTCAGCCTCTCAGGAAAATATAGAAGGGTCCTAGGATCTCACTCTTTTTTTCTCAACTGCTCGCAATCATTGTTTGGTCAGCCTATAAGGATCATAAAAAAGGCCATAGAACTCACTTTCTCGCGTAAAAAAAGCCCTCTCCATTTCCAACCACTTGCAATCATGCGTTTTATTTCTGGTTGCTTTGTTGTTGCCCTTACGACGCTTGCTGCTGCCCAAGATGTTAGCCTCGAGAATGTCAAGAGAATATTTGACGAGGCTCTGGTGAGCATTTCCTCGATACTTTACTTTGCCATAATTCGCAAGTATTTGTGTGGCTGACTTTTTTTGTTTTGTTTTACCAAGGTTCCTGGAAACTTGAGTTTGTCATTCAACCCCAAGGCCTTGTTGGAAGTCACATTTCCCCAACCCACTGGCCGCCCTATCACACTTCACGCAGGAATACGTCTTCCAAAGAATGGTGAGTATCAGGAAATCGGCTTGTCGATACCGATTTACTTTGGCTGGCTGACTTACTATAATACATGTTAGCCACCGTTGGACCTCCTACATTCGGTGTCGTCGGATCTGTCGGAAATGGTCCTTTCGTGGTAGCAGCGGTGAACATTGACGCATCCATGATTACACAAATTCGGCACTTCCTTGGTGGGAACTTCGTACGCGAACAACGAGACCACGCCCATCTCACCAATCATACTCCATCTCTGACTGAATATAATCAGCCAATACCTCCTGCTGGTTCTGGTCCTCATCGGTAAGTCAACGCACACGACTCTGGCGGATTTTAAATGAGTTTTTTGTGTGGTTATAACCCCTGTTTATTATATTCTGCTTTTTTTTTCAGATGTTTTCTTACTCTTCGAACAATCGAAAGCGTTCAATACGCAAACCCTCGTCAACTCCTCAAGTTCAATCATTTCGTTCAACATCAGCCAGTTCGCAGGAGCAGTTGGCCTTGGGCAACCCATCGGAGGCACGTTCATGTTGGTCGGTCCAGACCCGCCTGCTAGCTCTTGATTTTGTGTATTTTTTTAAAGAAAAATCGTAGTTATTGTTAATCTATCATTCGAATCCAGCTGGGATCGTCATATTTGACCAGCGATGTTGATGGAGCGGCACGACTGTGGGATTTCGACTGTTCAAATTCATTTCTTTCATCTACATGTAGGGATCCTGAACGTCAACGGTCAACATTGTTCTACACTTGTTATGACTAGTGACTAACGGCGCCGACGATCCTTGCTTGTGTCTGAACAAACCTGAATTGGAATCGGGAATGTGCACAGATTGGGTCGAATTGTCGTTTTGGCTAAGAATCGAGATACGTTCCTAATACAAGCCACACAATTCATTGGTTTCCTCAGGAAACTCCGAGATATAGCAATAATATGTCTTTAGAGAGACTCGTCGGTGGCTGTCTGTCTGTCTGTCGTTCGAGTTCCCCTGCCGATCCTCATTGAACTAGTCTGTAGGTACACAGGAATCGCGGAGGCATACCGTCTGGAAAACAAGTGAATATAATTGTGGGGGGAATTTGGAGGTAATTTACAAAAACAGGAGTGATCCACATAGTACCACTGTACTGTACCATATGATACGAACCTACGGACAGTCGCATTGTACCGTGTGATATGAAGTCAGAGTAGGCCTTTGGCCTCTGGCAAATGGTAACCGTATATGGAAATGCCTCACGCGGTGAATACTGCGCTGCGATTGGCTCTCACTACGGACTTGGGATATTTTGCACTTCGTACATTCGAGCACAGTAGTCCTGGGTCGCCGACCGACCGACATTTAATGTTTTACATTATGTTCAAGAGTATCATTCTTCTCATATTTTGGGATCATAGATGTCATTCTTAAAAATATCTATAAACATGTCTAAACTACGTGCCCTTTGCCTATGCCTCGTCGCGATGGGCGGAAATGAGCTGGAGTGCCAACTCGATACGTGCCTCTAATTCCTCGAAAGCGAGAAGGGATTGTAGTTCATTTTTGTACTTCTCTATTTCCGCCACGTAAAGTCGATGGGATGCGTCGAGATACGAAACAAGGATGTGCTGAGGGTTGGCCCCGTCGAACTCGTAATGGGTGGTCGTGTCGACGGAGGCGACGTGTTTGTTGGTGAGGGCGAGGATTCTATCACTGGGGTCGCCGTTGCTGGTCTTCACCTCCCGGAACAGGAACGTGAGGGTGCCCTGCGCATCATCGGACTCCCTGGCGATGGGGATACCTAGGCCAGTGTTGAAGGGGTGATTGAGGCCGAACATGGGACTGGTGTTGTCCTCGACGCTCATTAGAGGCGGGCCGACTAGCCTTTAGACCGAGCCTTCGTACCACTCGACGACATCGGTGATCTGGAAGTCAGCGAGGATGTGAAGGATGTCGGGCGTGGCATCACGAACAGCCTCGGCGTTGGTGGTGTTGGGACGAACAGCGATCCATACAACCACTGGGCCAAAAGTTTCCTCCTTGCCATCCTCGACGGTCGAGAAGCGAACTGTCTTAAGCGCAGAGTACTTAAGGCCACGGGCCTTCATCGATTCTAAGATCTGAGGAGCGACAGTACCCCATACGGCGTTGAGCGGCGTATAGAAGACACCGTAGGCAGTCTTGTAGGGGATTTTAAAGAAGCGAGCTTCAAGCGCGGGGATGGGGAAAAAATTGGCCTCGAGATCGGAACGCCACATGAGTTCGGGAGAGTTGCTGGAGATGCCGTGATACCAGTACTTCTCTCGAACATGGAGATTAGTGCGGGGGCGACGACGGTGAGGGCGTCTGAGTTGCTGCAGGAGAGCCCACAGTGTCTTGTGGGGGAGCCTGGGCTGAGTACCTACGATTGAGAGAGTCAACCATGAAGCAGGTCGCGGCTGGAAACGCAAAAAGATGTGAGTACGCGGGAACTGAAACGCGCAATAAAGAAGATGAAGAGGCTTACAGCCAAGGTTCGCGGGATCAGCCCTCACTTTTTCAACCATGATTCTGACACCCGGAGCAACGTCTACAAGGTGGACGGACAATCATAAGTGGGAGATGAACGTGTGTAATGACAAAGCAGCTCACTTTGGCCCAAGAACGCGAGGGTTCTGACCTCTTCGTCGGTCAGGTCGACGATCTCTGCGGGAAACGCTCAGCACTGGTAACGAAGAGGAACGACGGGCGTCACTTACTCTTGTTCCGATAAGCAGGCTCCATGGAAGTTCACGACAGGTGGTAGTAAGAAAGCGTAAGTAAGTAACTTGTCGATGGGGACGAGTTGGGGAGCGAAGAGGGATCCTTTTAAGGCCTTCGAGTGAGCCAGTTGAGTCTTACGTCGAGAAATTTAAGCTGGGCCTATGCCTTTTCGGGAAACCGGTGATGCAATTTTTTTTTAAATTGTCGGAAATATCAAAATCGCCTGATCAGGCCGTTCATACCGTCTGCTGATCTGACAGCGCCGAAATCTAATCAGGTACGGCATATTTACCAGTCTGGCACGTCTAGTAGGGAGGCAGATTAATATTTGTTATCTATACATGGTATGGATTGTTAGGCTTGTACGGTGGATAGAGAGCAATGCTAAAATATGGAATCATCAGAACAGATAGGAAAGGATTAAATTAACTTAAAAATGCTGATATCTCTCTCTGAGAAGAGGTTCAAGCCGCAAACGAGCGTTTCTCGGGCTTTTTAGGCTCTTCCTTCTCCGTATGTTCGTCGAGCCTTTGCCTCCTTGCCGCTAACCCATCTTTGTTGAAATTAGTGACTTGCTGGAGGGGCATCATAATCGGCATGTTGTTTGGACCCACTGCAAAGCTGGCGCTAACGCTACGCTTTCTGACAATTGTTCCTGTCCTCCGCTTGCCGTTGATTGCATACCTCGATCCCAATCTAGGTCCACCGGTGCCTATTGGCGTTGAAGGAAGCGGCTCGGGTAGAAAAGCCATAAAATTTGTTGATTGTGATGGTAGACGTTCGCTGGCCGATACAGCTGCGTCATACACCCAATTGCCTCTGGAGTTTTGATCCCCAGAAAGCTCTGCCCCATTTAATGTTCCGCTCATTGACTTTCTTCTTCCAACGCAACGCTTTTTCAATGCTCGGCTGCTCTCGGGTTGGGGAGGGACTCTGGCGCTTATGCTTGGAGATCGAACGGTGGGCGAGAGAGGAACTGATGGTATCCTTCCTGCATCGATGACAGAGTGACTGCGTCGACGGCCTCCAATAGAATTCCGTTTGCTTGCAGTACCATTCGGCAAGACGATTTTGAAAAGGGCCGCACGCGAATCCTTCTCTATTTCTGCGTCCCGGTTCTCTTTTTTCTTCGATTCTCCCTTTGTAACAGTTCCTTCTTGTTCCGCTAACGGCTTGAATTGATTCTTCGATTTTGCCAACATTTCCTTGATTGACTGTGCCCAATCGTCCTTGTTGTATAGTTGGTGTAACATATGTTTAAATGTGAACGGATATTTCTTCTCATTGGCCAAAGAGAACTTTGCCAAAAATTCTGCATCCTTAAGACCCTCTTCCGACTGCACGGTTTCAGATGGATGCACGTCATTGAAAGTAGAATTGTCTGTTGCAAGGATAGATGCCACATCCACCGTGTTTCGTCTCGGACGTCGACCTATCGCGCTCGTTCCTTTGATAATGGTGGGATCCATGGCAGCTTTGGGTAGTGTAGACGCGTCCATTGACGTGTCTTCAGATTTCGCAAGCCGAACGCGACGCGACGAAAGTCGTTCGAAGAGGTCCTGCAGTTCTGCCCTCTTGGCATCTGTCTTGGAGGTAGACATGATAGATAAGGGAATATAATATGTAGTGAGCAGCACTTAGAGGTGAATATTGTCGTGGAAGAGGATACAGAGATGCTTTACAGAGCCAGTCCGAGGTGGGTATAAATGTTCAAGAAATAATGGCCATTGAATTGCCAATATTTTTCTTTAAACAGCCCCTTGGATGATCGTCGAACTCGGAGGTATCCTTCGGCAAATGGGCATTGTACCACGAGGTAACAACCATCGATTAATCAGCATTTGGCCAAGAAATGGTGTGCTGTCTGTGGGTAGAGCAGGGCCCTCGTCAATAAACGAAGGTCACAAACCACAATGGCCTGGGAGTAGTTTTGGGTAGCTTCAGATATAGGACAATAAAATTGATCAATTTGGAAGTATTTGCTCGTTGAAAACATATTTTAAAGAACTCTCATTACTTTGATCCGTTGGGCACCTTTGTCGACGATCAAATCTGTTCTCAACTCTTGGAAATTAGCCTTTGGCTGGGTGCGGATATCGTGTCCTTTGCCTGGAGAACAGGGCTTCTCATAAGATATATCCCATCCAGAACCTTCGATAAAGTTTTCATGCTCCAGTCGACGACCATCGTAAGTGCGCATGCTAAAGCATGAACTCCAAGAGATACTCTCGATGGATTCCAGATGACGGGCAAGAACGAAGGCACCGAGTAGCTCGCGTTCTTTCGTTTCGCGTCGGTACTTGTGGCAGCGAGAGCAGTCGAAAACTGTTTCGACTGTGACAGGGCTGATGCCCATGTCTCCTTCCCTTCCATGAGCAATATGAAAGTCAAGGAGATTTGTCTGCGAAAGATAAATTCCGAGAAAGAGTCGAGATAATTTATTGAGCGGCGCTAGTGCGCGACCGAATGTGTTCTACACATCTCATGTCAGCATCTGGTCATCTATGACTGGAAGAAGCGCACGGCAAGCGATGTAGCATCGCAGAACACGTCAGGAATCGGAGAGTGCACGATCCTCGATAGACTTTCTTCGTAGCAACTTGCGCAACAGGTCAAGTCGATTCCCTGAGATGAGCTGATGTTCAATTCAACAAGTTCAGGAAATTCCGTGCCTATGAATGTCAGTAAATGCGTGTCAATACGTGGAACTATCTCCAGCGTGAGCGATGTAATGTTGTGTGTAATGTCGGCCGTTTTGAGATAGTAGGAAAGATCTTCAATGTATGTGCGCTGCAGCATCAAGCCTGAGTTTCTCATGTTAATTGTGAGACTCTTAAGATTGGTCAAGAATGCGAGATCTTTCATGACTTCAGAAAGGACGGAATGCGGAGAGCTTAGAGACCTAGGATATGCGCATATATTCAAGTAAAGCACTTGAATTAGAATCCAGAATAAACAAACCTGACCCAGACATAGCCACCTTTCCATCCTTGCTGTCGATAGCCACTGTTCACAGCAGAGAGAAAGTCAAACAGATTCCTAGCTTTAAGGCTCCGTGTAAGATGCAAGCGTCGAAAGAAAGATCGGAGAGCGAGAAAACGGAGATCCTTAGACACGAGAGTGTATGGACCAATATATTCTCTGAAGATAAGTTCCAGGGTGGCGGGGTCATGCCCAATCACCCTGTCAATACCGGCACTGAGAGAAAAGCCGACAATTTGTTCCAGGATCTCCAGGGGTGCCTTGGAAATAAGAGTCGCAGAAGACCGTCGACCAAATTTAAGGCTACTCCCACGTCGATAGAGCAGTCCAGAGGTCGCAGATGCGTCAAGACCCAGCCTGAGAGGCATCAGGAAACGAAAAGCTGCAAATGCAACAGACCGTTCAGGGTATAAGAAAATTCTGGTTTATGCCACTCACGAAACTTCTATGTACTTTAATAGTTTTTAATCAGCGTCGATGGGGACAGTATGGCTCCGAAGGGCAAAATGAAAGCCCAAAATAATTTCACGAACAGAGAAACAGGCCATTATATGTATACAAGGGATTTAACTCCGATTCAATGTCCGCTTGCCTATGATAAGTTAACGAATCAAGAGACTATAAAGTACAAATTATTAGGATTCTATGTCATTCCATAAGTGTTGAAATCCTTTTTCAGCTTTGCCTATACAAACTGAAGATATTATCTCAGGGAAGACAAATGAACAAATTATTCATTCTTCTGAATGTGGCAAGACCCAACTATAGGTGTCTGAATCTTTGCGAGTCAAAGAGCCATTAGTTCGTTTCTCTTTTTGACCATCCAGAGTTTTAACATCCTGCTGACTCTGCAAGTAATCTGCTTTACGTCTTTGGCGAAGGATATCTGCAATCCCTCCACGAACAGGTTGCGCCTTGGGAGTCTGGTCTTCATCCGCAACGTCAGGCGCTTGCAGACGGCGAGGAACAGGCGTTTTATGGTCGATAATCATGATTTCCTCGTCGTTGCTTTCCTGGCTATGTTGCTGGGGGTTCGAAGGAACGGCTTTATCCTTTCCTTTGAGTTTCCTTGAGGCTCGACTACGCGACTCCTTATTTCTTGCATCGCTGACGTCGCTCTCCGAATCTAGACTTAAACTCCCCATGCGAGTCAAGCCTTCTTTCACAAAGTTTCTAGATTCGCTAGCCGACGGAGAGCGCCTGGAGTCTTCGTGAGCAGACTGTGGGTGCCCTGCGTTGGTATCCTTATTTGAACGGTCGCTCAGAATACTCTTGCTACGACTTCTGGTATTTCTGTCTGCATCGCTGGAATTTCCTGGATCCATCTCACTGCTTGAAAGCAGAATGTCGTTTGTCACGGCGGTACCATCTTGAGGACGTTTCCGGGGGCGAGGCTTAGGTCGAGGACGTGCAATGGGTTTCTCACTCTCCAAAGAGTTTTCAGAGACACCTGTATCTCGTCTTTCTTCATCTGTCTTCGTCTTAGAACTAGCAAGTTCTTTCTGCGCTTTCATTTCGGCAATCTTTCGTTCATTTTCCTCTTCCTCCTCTAGTTCCTTCCTCCTCTTCCTGGCGCGCTCCATGACAATTAAGTCACCTGCGCCCATCTTCTCGTCATCTTGTTTCTTCTTCCCACCCCATTCACCACCATCTTCAGGGAACATCGCAACCCCGTAAGAGGAGCTATCGCGCAATATTTCGAATGCTTTAGCCATACCATGGTCACCCGCAAGTCCTTTATCTTCCATAATTAAACGAAGAGCAACTTCTGGCACGAGAATGCGCTGAACAAACTCGGTCGGGGTTAGAGGCGATATTGGGTCGGGATCCATATCCACCAAAGGAAACATATCATATAAAGTTTGGTGAATGATAACCGAGCCAATTTCCCCGTAACTGAAAACACAATGTTATTGAGGACAGTACCAACCAATTGCAAGATAGACACTTACTAGCCAGGTTGGGTTTTTTCAAAATTTTCAAACTGACCTCGAACACCGGAAACAGCTCTGAGGCCTTTCAGCTTGACCTCATTCATAAATTCCTTCCAGAAGATGCATCTCTCTTTCGGTCCCTGTGTCTTCTTATTATTACCGTCTTTCTGGAAGACTACTTCCCATGAATCACGTTCAGCCTCAGACGTCGAGGCATCGTCTCCAGGGTCTTCGATGAGCGCTCGCAGCGCTTTCTCCATCTTCAATACACGACCGCTGACCTTGCTCCACTGAATATCCTTTGGCCAGCCTTTGGCTTTTGCCTGTGGCAAAATTTCCGACTCAAATCGATGTCGCTGGCATACCATTATAAATGTTACTAATGGTGCCTTTAAACCGAGTGGATTGGATGGGCGTGGGTCGCGGACTGATTTGCTCTTCGTCGCTTCCAAAATCTTAAGGAAAAGAGAAGAGAGAGTGGATGGGAGAGGCGTGTCACAGTAAGGGCAGAGGGTCTTCGGATCGACATTGTCTGAAATATTGACTATAAGATATGATTTGTCATTAGACACCATGACTACATCGTAAGGCAGAGGATCGACGTACTGGACAGTCCTTCTTCCCATGGAAGGCGGGTAGGAGATTCGAGTAGTCTTTTTTTTTTTTTTTTTTTTTGTACAATTAGTAACTGAACTCCACGCAAGTCTAAAAACGTACAAATCGCGCCCTTTCCGAGACTTCTTGGAAACACGCCCATCATCGCTTCCACCATCGGAGTATCGCTTCCGGGAGAAAGGCGATTCGAAAGTTGAAGGTTTGCTGCCAGAGGATGGTGCATTAGGTGACGATATGCTGGCCAACATCTGGGTACTCATAGGGAATGCTTGGACCTTGACTCTGGCCTTTTTCCTACTTCTTTCATTCTTTTGCTTCACATTGTTGTTACTAGCGTCAGACAAAAATGTGTCGTAGCCGTCGTCATCCTCAGAGTCGAATTTAGCTTTGCCCTTCCCTTTGTGTCTGGCCTTGTCCGGTTTGACGGTGGCCGCCGCATCGTGTTTTTCGATAGTTTTTACGGGTGTAAGTGGCATGGGAAACGCAGATGGCACACGCGACGCAGGTAGTGTCCTTTGAGTGTCGCTGATTACAGGCGAGGTACTGCCTTCGCGGATTGGAGAGAAGACCATAGGGAACTCATCAGGTCGTATCTTCTTCGGCGAAGAACACTCCAGAGATTCTGAACGCCGTATCCGTGTTTGTCTCGAGGTGGAAGCAACCTTGTCGATCATGGATACAAGCTTTGGTCGCGAGTCACCAATTTTTTCGTAAGGCTTGTCCAAGTTCAATTCCGAGCTTTCGGTTGCTGCTCTCTTGGGCCGTGGTTTCGGTCGTGGCCTAGGGGGTTGAGCTTTCTGCCGTAGTGACCGTGAAGGGGAAGGACTCCTTGGGCGGGTTGAGTCCGAGCTTTTCTTACTGAGGGGACTAGAGAATAAGGGTTCGCGGTCCTTGTCCTTCCTGGGGGATGGGGTAGAACTCCATAAATTAGGCTTGGGTACAAACTGAGCATCGTTCGAAGATGTCGAAGTTACTTTAGTACTGGTGTCTTTTTTCTTCTTGAACTTCAAGTTGGCGAGTGCTGAAGACGCTTTATTGTATTTCGGGTCTATTATATGCTTCTTCCCCGTCTCGTCAGTATAGTAAGTCGGGTCTTGACTATATTTCTTGCCACCACTAGCTGCAGGGGCGTCAGACTTCTTCTTAATCAGAGATTTCACTGGCTTTTGGGAGCGACACGGCTCCTCAAAATCTCCTGCCTGCGAAGATGGCCGGATGTTCATTTCGTCGGATTCATCCGAAACCCCCTCTGATTCGTCACTGAGAGGCACGTTTTCCCTCGTACTCGGGGGCGGAATACATTGCTTGGTATAGTCCTTTGCCCGCATGACTGTCTTTGTAGGCTTGGAAGAAGATGCTAATGCTGGCTTGAACTTGGAGGTTTTGCTTTGCAATGACGTCTGACTCGAAGGCCGGTTTCCTCCATTCTTCTTCTTCGACGCAAGAGTAGACCCCAAATCCTCTAAAGCTCCATAGGAAGGTTTCTTATATCGTGCATCGTCCAAGCCCTGGCCTGTCTGGCTCAAATCGTCGAGGAAAGTTTCCATAAGACTTCAAGGTGGTTCTTGAAAGTGTTGAAGAACGGGAAAGAGTATCTAACTCTCTTTTATGAAACACTGGAGCGTGATACTTCTGAGTATCATAGAATCAGAATAGCGGAGAATGAACCAGAAAGAATTGAAAAAGAAAGGATTGTAGTTTAGCTTGGTCCAGCCCAAGACGCGTGACAACAATGACACTCATTTGTGACGCGTCGCGTTTTCGTGGGCAACATTGACGCGAACAACTTGTGGCAAATGATTCTTTCTTTCTTTCTCAATCAAACCTTCTGTTCCCCAGGTAGCCTCAGGCAATATATATATGGCTTTAGGTGCCACATTGGAAAGTGAAACCCCACATGTTGTGATATGAAATGTCTCCGATAACGGTGTCTGTGCACAATTATGGCGAACAATTGGCGAAGTATGTAGGCGCAATATAATAATACACCCGAGGGACGATGAGTTATAAGTATATCGTTATCGATTAGAAGGAAACCTTCGAAGGATTTTTTTTGACTCGCCAAACGAGCAGAGGAACACCGAGCGATCTAGTCGTTCCACCGAATATCAGAGCATATTCAATACAGCACCCCGGATTCTATACAAAACATACTATGCGTCTTGCCATCCTTTGAGTTCTCCATTTTTTACATCTACAACCCTCTCGAAGAATTGTTTGGAAAGAAAGCCCCTTTCGTCGCCTTCCGTTAATACCACACCATTATCCGAAAGCCAGAACTTGATTTCTGCATTGAGAGCTTTCTTCACATCGATAAAAATGAGAATCTGAGAAGACGTTCGCATGCCTTGAAAACACCTAGTCAGTTGCTGAGCTTGAGGTAGAGACAAAACGAACAGACCGCTGACTACGTTCTGGTTCGCGACATTTTGGGCAAGATGTATATGATTTCGTTTCATTTTAGATAATCCTCCTTTCGCTGATGAAAAAAATAAATCAGCCATGTACGTGCACCGGTTGATGATGTTCCTTACAGATCAATTCCCAAGCTTCCCGAGTCGTCCCATGTACTGCCATTCCAGTTGGTATATCTGATACCGAAGTGATAGGCTTCAAATCGAGTTGTACCGTCTATGCTGATGTCAGCCTCTATAGCATTATAGACAGGAAGCTTACCTTGATCGAGTGTCCTTGACGAGCCTTTATCCACCAGACTCCGGATACGGGCATGTCCTCAGATGAAGTGGCGCCGTACACGAGCAATTTAGCGCCTTCCGGGCTCTCGAGGACCAGATCATATCTCTGTTTCGCATCAGCCTTCACCATTTCCTTTATCTTTTCCAGATCAAGAGCTTGCGCCTTTAATTTTGGGTGTTGTAGCTGACGAACATGTCATTAATTTTGTTGAGACGCAAGACGAAATTACAACACACCAGGTCGGACACTTTAACGTATCCATCCGCACGCATAGGTAAGCCTTCTCCCTGCGCTCCGTGACGAAGTAGCCAGGACAATGTTTTCGATATCCGAACTTCGGGTGAGTCCCTGTCCATACCACGCAACTTTGTGCTCCCGGAGGGGTTGCCTCCTCGTCCCCCACCTCCAGGCTTAGCCTTTTGCTTGTCCTTGTTCTGCCCCCTCTGTTGCTGTTGTTGTTTCTGAGCAGGTGCTACCCCTTCGTTTGTGGTTGAGCTCATGGTAGGGATTTTGAAAGCCGCTGATTTGCTGCGCGATATGAACCGAGTCGAGTCATGACGATTTGGTGAGTTTGAATGAAAGCAACATTAGATTGTTCTTTAACGCGAGTCTGATCTATACCCACAATACACTGCTAGCTGTGCCTTTGAGTGTTCTTGTTGAAAATGAGCGTATAGTATTAGAGATCATGCAGAGAAGACTTAGAAGTATTTCTGGAGAAAAAAGCGGAGTTTAAATCATCTTTGACCTCGAACTACGATGTCTTTCGCTAGGAGATACATTGATCTCTCCCATTCTCTGGATTCGGCCACGGTAATATATCCAGGAGATCCTGGATACTCTATGGGTGCTCACGCTTCCCATGCAAAAGACGGATATTCAGTGCACAGACTTTCCCTGGGCACACACACCGGGACACATATCGATGCGCCATACCATTTCTTCGCGGATGAGATGACTGTGGAGAAAATACCAATCGGTGATCTCATTGGTCCAGCTCTTGTAATCGATCTCTCAGGTAGCAGCCAGTCATTAAACGATAGAGAGAAGATAACGTGGAATCATCTACGTCCTTACACGCACCTTATGCAACCTGGCTGTATCTTGCTTATAAACACCGGATGGTCGAAGCTTCACTATCAAACATCCAAATACCAAGACCATCCATACATCACACCGGAAGTAGCATCTGAGCTCCTCTTAAAAGGAATCCGCGTCGTTGGAGTTGACACACTGAGTCCGGACGAGACCCCGTCATCTAGTGGCGACCACGCGACTACTGATGGTTTTGGCTTTCACGAAAAATTCTTGGGAGGAGGCGGGCTCATTGCAGAGAACGTAACCAACTTGGAAGAGCTCATTGAGGCCCAGAAATCTTCTCCCGGAAGGTCGTGGATTGTTAATCTGGTCCCTCTCAAGTTTGTTGGTGGCGACGGCTCTCCAGTTCGAGCATTTGCGTATAATTTGAACTGAGGTCTGTCTCGAGGAGGTGAAGAAGCATGGGCTGGAAACTGTACTAAACCACGAGATAGGAAGCCAAAGCATGTATACACTGAATACTGTACTCGATTAAATAAGGCTCTCGCTATTTGCGTCTGAAAACATGCCGCAAAATATGAAGACATACAAAATATACCGCCGTAATAGCATAGGTTAAGTACAAATGGCTTATCAATGTTCAAGCTTCAAGCTTCAAGAATGTAAAGAGTATACTTTCAGTATGTACGTGTTTGTCAACTGCCCTCAAGCGGGTAACTGGAAAGGTACTCGCTGGATGATACAATTTCTATTTGAGCGGACACAACGCTTGACCTCGAACTTCCTTCCCCCCCTGCTGAGATATTTCTCGCTCAAGGGGAACCCACACATCCATGAAACATGCCGACTCTCCTACCTTACCTTAGTTTTACCACTGCAACAGCGACAATGACTGGCCTATTCGAAGTTGAGGAACCGATTGTTGGAGTTATGCTGAGCATCCTCTTTGCATCACTTTTCGGTGGGTACCTGCGCACAGATTCAACCGGTGTATACCTCTGAACACAGTAATGAGTGTAGCTGTGTCGTTTCCAACTATATCAAAGCAGATTCCTTTCCTCCGAATACCTGGAATAGTGTTTTTCATAGGGAAACACTTTGGTACTGGTGTCATCTTAGCGACCGCTTTCATTCATCTGCTGGATGATGCCTTCCGGTCACTGCAAAGTAAGAAGGTTGCAGAGAGATATGGAAAGCTGGGGAAATATACTGGATCAATCATGTTCGTCTCTTGTCATATTTATACGTGCACCGTTTTACTGATGAATTATTAGCTTATTGTCTTTACTGTCGATATTTCTGGTAGAATGTCCGTGAAGCCTTGGCATTAAATCGAGTATATGCTAACATTCTTTCGTCCAGACATCTCAACTTCATATGTCGAACATCTACACGACAAGCCCTCTGCACCTCCTACTCCTGATGCATCTCCTCCTCTCTCCCCTCTGCCAGAACATCCAAACTCTCTGCCTGACATTGACGAGAGTACCCCTCTTTTACATCCTCATTTGACCAAGATGACATCGGCTCCAGTATTGCCAGTTCCGAAACGAACGCAAACATTGCCAGCTGCACCTTCTCAACTTCAACACTATCACCATCGTCACCATCCACAAATACCTGGGGTTCCAATTGAAGTTTTGACAAATTCCCCGCGAATTTGCAGACTGGCAATCGCGCATGATCACCTGCATGGACACCATGTATGCGAACTTCATGGTAATGATGTTGAGCAACAAGAACACGCAAGACACCATGGCATAGCTGATGCTCGTGAACACGATCACGAACAACATAAGCCCAGGATAGGAAGACGGAGACAAGTTGTTGGTTTACTTGTAAGTGCCCTCTGTTCTAGGCATAATGCAACTTGGCTAATATGCCTCTCAGGTCTTACAATTAGGAATTATGATTCACTCGCTTGTCATAGGGTTAACGCTGTCCGTCACCACCGGTTCTGATTTCAGTGCGTCTATTTTGCTGGTATTCTGTGACAATATCCTTTAACCACATATTATCTACTGTAGCTTCTCTGACGACTGCGATCATATTCCACCAAATTTTTGAAGGTTTATCACTGGGTATCCGGATAGCCGCTCTTCCCCCAGCACATAAACACAACCATAGTCATGGAGATGATCCCAACGAAGCAAACGGGCACCAGGCAGAACAACGAAGAAGAGACCATCGTCACTCGAATGGCAGTGATCATCACCACCCTCATTCACCATCCCAATCCCCCTTTGTCTCTCCAAAAGTGTCAAGAAAATGTTGGAAATTTTTGTGTTCGTTGAGGCATGTCGAATGGCTGAAGCCTACCATGACAATCTTATTCGGAGTGACGACCCCATTCGGAATGTGCTTGGGTATGGTCTTGTGGAAGCGACAAGGTGCAGGGGAAGATGGTGCGTTTTAACTCTGCTAATATTCATTTTCTTGTGTCAGTCAACTCATTGCTTTCTATATTACTCAGCACCGATGCTCCTCGTGCAAGGGGTCATGTCTGCTATTTCGGCTGGCATGTTGATATATGCATCCACCGTCGAAATGATCGCTGGTGACTTTGTATTTGGCGATGTGGAAGGAAATCATCACCACCACCATCACGAACACGAAGGCCATGAACCAGAACAGGGACATGGTGGTTCTGAGTCGGGTAAAGAGGAATCGCTGAAGAAGACTACTATTTGGAAGCGAGCATTGGCTCTATTGAGCTTGTTTGCAGGCGCGGGGGCGATGGTTCTTGTTGGCCTCGGAGAATGATTGGTTGAATCGCTCATTATCAGTTCGGACACCTCATCTGTTACGGTCTATCAAAAAGCGCTTTCTCATCCTCCGCCTCTCGAAACGCGATGTATACCGGAGAAAGAGATGAAAGTTTTCGTCTACCACAGGTACATCAGGGCCGCCGGTTCATGGACAGAAAATGAAAGGCGATATGTGTTGCTCACTGATTTATGACTGCCCTCTTTCTCTCAGCCACATGATAGCACAACATAATCATGTAAACTTTTATCATTACGCGTCGCGCAACCCCGACTGTTGCGTCATTAATGTTTTCACGAAATTGTATGATTGCTTGTGTACGTTGATAGGTAAATTTAATCATTGTAAAATATATCATCATCATTGGACACTCGAAACAATAATATATTCATTCTCGATTTCCTAGAGCATACTTTGTATCTTCGTACGCCCATTATTTTCTTGAAGGTGAGTACGGAACCATTGAACAGTCGCCTTGAATGCGCCTTCCTTTCCTGCCTTTACATTTGGATCTGACATATCTCCACGGATGGTGAAACCGTGCTTGCATCCTTCGAAATGAATCCTTTTGTAGCCAGGAGCAAATTTTCCGTTGCCGAGAATTTCATCTGCTTGATTGGACGAGGAAACAGGGAATTGTGAGTCGATTGGACAGGAGTTTATTAGCAGGGGTGCTTTGGACTTTGCTAGGTATGTCTGGGAAAGAAACATGAAAATCAGATGTGCTGCAGGTCTTCTGGGACGGGGTTCACGAACCTTGAAGTCGTCAGGCGCTCTTATTAAAGATGGGTGAGAGACTACGGAGGCTTGGATGATGTTCTCAAACGCTAAATCAAATACATAGCGTCCTGTACGGGTGTGACACTACGTTTCAATTCTCAGTATAACATCGGATGAAATGCAATCTCTCACCACCAAAGCAATATCCTGTCGCACCAAAAATTGTTATTCCTCGATTTTCTTTGAGTTCTTGGATGACTTCATCAAGCGGAGGACGTGTCTGGCGCTCGCCGTGCTTCGATAACCACTTCGTGACGTCGAAGCTGCGTGCTGGTCCTAATGCATCTGCTGGGACGGCGTCGCCGGCGAAATAGTCAGGAATAAAGACCTGTTATGATCTTAAGAAAGGGAAATAGGGAATAAACCTTATATAATCGAAGTCAGTACCTTGAATCCATTCTCGGCAAAGTCGTCGGCCAGGAGCTATAAGTATAGACATCATGGGTTTTAATGTAAAAGAGGCCACCGTGAATCAAAATTTAACATACCTGGGAATTTATGAGTTGAGGACCAAATGCATCCGTCAAGAAGAGTATCGCTGTATTCTTAGAATATGTATTACTGGGAGTTGCGACGTATGTGTTTACACCCCTGATTCGCTCCCACTGGCCTGCCAATAACTTGGCGTTAATTAGATTGGGGTAAATTCAATTAATAAAAGCTCACCCTTGGGGATGCCCTCATGAGTAACTCCTTTGATACAGTCAAGGCATAAACTCATAGTGACAGTTGAGAGCTATTAACAAACATCAGATGAAATGGGCGGCCATCCTTTTATACCTGGAGCCAAGTCTTCCATGATCCTGAGAGCCCCGGTCTGATGCATTCTCCATCCTCTATTTTTACTTTATTCCCCTTACGGGCACGCGTACATCTTCAATATTTCAATCCGCATACGTTAATTGGTATGTTAATAATTCACGTCTACATCAACAAAATAACGTCCACTGTTAATATTATAGCAGTCTGATGAGGGCTACTTCAAAGCTTGGAAATGAACCATTCGACGGCAGACTTGAATGCGCCCTCCTTGCCAGCCTTGACCTTGGGGTCGGACATGTCGCCACGAACAGCGAATCCGTGGGTGCAGCCGTCAAAGTACTCGCGCTTGTAACCATGTTCGTACTTGGCGAAGAGCTTATCAGCTATCGCGGATGATTCGAGGGGGAATTGCGAGTCGACTGTGCAAGAATTAATCAGGAGAGGCGCCTTGGAGGTCGAGATGTATTTCTGATAAATTTTCATTTCAATCAGTAATCATCACTTTTCAAGTATCAGAAATGACACTACCTCGAGGTCTTCAGGAACTTTGAGGAGAGAAGGGTGCGAGGCGACAGATGCCTGGATGATATTCTCGAAGGCGAGGTCAAAAACGTATCGGCCTGCACACGGGTACGATGATTTAATCAATGTCGCCATTGCGGTAAACTATCATTATTCTCACCACCGAAGCAGTAACCAGTGGCTCCGAAAGTGGTGACTCCTTGCTTCTTTAACTCAGCAATGACCTTGTCGAGGACAGGTCTTGTCTGTGGCTCGCCATGGCTGGGGAACCATTTTCCAATGTCGAAATCACTTCCAGGGTTCAGAGCCTCGGGAGGGATGGGGTCACCGTTCAAGTAGTCAGGTGCGTAAACCTTTTATTCAAAAGCAAGATAAGCCGGTGAAGACTCCACGACGAAAACTAAGCACCTTGAATCCATTCTCGGCAAAGTCATCGGCAAGGAGCTACACGATCAAATCAATCTTCATCAGATTAGATTCGTTAACTCGAATCGCATCACATACCTGCGCATTGACAAGTTGTGGCCCGAAGACGTCCGTCAGGAAGAGAATAGCTTTGTCCTTAGGATAATCTTTGGATGGGGTAGCAACATAGGTCTTTACTCCCGCGATTTCTTCCCATTTGCCTGCGCGATGAATCAGTTAGCAAGGACAATCACAACAATCAAGATATGATCACTCACCCTTGGGAGTACCTTCGTGGGTAACGCCTATATTACGTGAATACGAAGAATGTATTAGGGTCTCGCAAAGAGTTATGACAGAGAAATCACACAGCGTACCTTGGATACAGTGCTCGCAGAAACTCATAATCAATGTGTGCGGTTAATGATGGTGGTGGTTCGTGATCAACAGTAGAAACTGGAAGAACTATACAGAACTCTCAAGACCCTCTGCGCTCCCTGCCCCTTTTATAAGTCGCGCTTACCCCTCACTTTGAAATCTCTCAGGATCCATTCTTGTCGTGGACAAAACACTATTTCTGGCAATTAGGACTTCACTGATTAGATAGCAGCTGACAAAACTTTAGAAGAAAGCACATGTGGTGCGGCTCACTTTCCGTTTCCGCGTTCATGACAGTGGTAATATTAACAAAGACTAAAAGACAAATTATCGTTCAATCAGCGTTTAATTGATGTTAAATTTGTTCGACATTTGAAAGGCATGATCCTATCGTGATGGTAATAAACATGCTGGGATGGCAAACTGCGGCCTGGAATAGTCTGCAGTATTAAAATGACCGGGTCTTCGAGGTCACTTGGGTTGAAGTAGGGACCCTCGCAATCAAGCGAGGTTTACTATTCATTCAGCTACACTATAAGTACAAAAAATATGTAGCTACTAAGTCATAAGGAGATGAAAAAGAATTAAAAGGGAATGTGGCATTTACTAGCCAGATAATAGAGTAATCCTGAAATGCATTATCTCCTTGAGATAATGTGTGGGCCGTCAAGTGATCACTAATTACTATACTATTAAGCAGATGCGCAAGTTCGTATGTACCTGTTTGTTTTCGCACCTCTTTCGGTAAATCTTATTGTTCTTTTCACTCATTTTCTCATTTTGATGACGTATTTTTATTGCTCTCGCCATATTCCATCGTCTGTCCTCCATCTCTCCATTTTACCTCACCAAATTTGGAACTATTTTCCAGATACTAACATGCTTCAGTGTCCTCTCTACCTTTCTTTATTTTTGGTGCCGGAGCGAAGCGAGGCGCATGCCTTGTACCCAGTAATCACTTGTGTTTACCCCGATTACTTATATGCGGCTCTTGAAGCTTGAAGCTTGAAGTGTTCGCGTATAATTCAATTTTTAGAATAGAAAAAATCCTTTGACTCTCTGCTAATTCCATATTTTAGCATCGTACAATCCTTAGAATCCGTACTGCAAGTTTTTGCATCCCAGATTGTGATGCCCACAGCTGCTAAAGGTGCCGAAGCCGAAGCCTAAACGCATTCTTAGACGCACGCGAGTCCGGGGGAAGGTAATCGGAGTAAAATCCAGCGACAAATTCTTCTGCCTTGAAGCCAAATTGATTGTATAAAAGCTAATAAAATGTTAGACCAATAGATCGCAAGCTAAATTTGAAATAGCAGACCATGGCAGAGCTGTTGGTCGAAACGTGGAGAGTAAAGTCTTTGTCGAGATGCATCGTAATAAGGTGGTACAACATTGTTCTGGCGATTTGGGTTTTGTCCCAGCCAGCCTTAACAGCGAGATACGTGATGTAGGTCTGTATGGGGGACGTGATGATTGCGACCCCAACGACGACTTTCCTGAACATCGCAATGATAGTGGATTTCTCGGGCTGATAATCGAGGGAGTCGCTAACTGGGGATATTATCAGCCAACTTCTCGCACTTGGTCAAGTAAGAACAAAGTGAACCATTTATGTCCGGCCAGAAAGACCTCTCCAGTAGATCATGGATTTGAGGTAGTTGATACACGTGCATAGTCGAATATGTTATAGGGCTAGGTGATTCCAAAGGCACTTCTTGCTCGGGGCTAGTAAAGGTCGAATGAGGGTGGGGTCCGAGTGAGACAGGGATGTACGCACTGTGCCAGTGTGTAATGTTCTCGGATATCTGCCATGAGATTCATCCATGGAGTACGAGTGTCCCAGTCAACTGATATAAGACCAGGAGGCATGAATTCCATCGTTCCATGAAGTCTTGAAAGGAAGGAAGAGGAGAAGGGAGTCGTTCTGATGTCATATAGTGCACTCAAGACATCTGGATCTGGGTTGACAGGTTGCGAAGCGATAGGTGGAAGCGGGTTCAATGGTATACTATGCGAGCAAATAGTAGGCGACTGGTGTTTTATTTGCTGCTAAATCAGTCAGGTTTGCTGTATGAATAGTGACTACACACCCGCTCTAATTTGAGCTTTCTCAGAATCAAAGCTTCGGTTTTAGAAAGTGTCTCCTTTGCTGATAATTCAGTGACCAATGAAGCAAATTCGGACGACCGCATAGGTCTGGTGAGTTGTTCCTAGGCAGATTACAGTCGGTTTCAGATTGAAGAAAAATCTTCATGAAGATGATCTCCTCACATTGTCATCCAACTCAACCCGAGACTTCTCCAAGGCTTCCCGTGCCTGCAGGAGGTCCGGAATAAGAGGCTCTATGACTTGCTCGAAAGCATGGTCGTCATTTTCGGACCTATGGCTGGTCCACAATGCATGAAGCAAAGGTTCGACCGAGAAATTTACATTTTGCTGAATTTCTCCTGCGCTTCCTTCGCCCTTGATCCTCTTTTGACGTTTCCTCGGCGGATATTTCGCCTTTCCTCGCTGTTTTGTTTATCGGTAAATGTTAATACCCAGGAGCATACACTTACCTTTACTTCGAAGTATTCAGATTCGTCGCTAGGTTCTGAGGACATAGCCAGCCCGTTAAAAAATGTTTGAGGAGCCCATGGAAGTAGTGGTCAAAGAAAGCATTTGGCTAGGCGTGATGCTGATGCCATGAGCGCTAGGTGCTAAGCCTTTTGTTCTTCGTTCCTTTCTTCCATCATCTACTTGAATGGAACTTATACTTTCCTCAGTCGTCCTTAATTCTGGCTCGGCTCGCCGCTGGGAAGTTTCTCTTCTTTATCTATGTACCTGAAAAAGCAATAGGATATGTGAGAAAGTTCCCTATCTAATTTGAGTGAGTACTAGTAGCACATGTAATCCGGTGTGTGTATCATCCCATTTATGTCGGATTTGTCACTAAATGTCCTTTGATTCTTATAAATTGTATAGTATACTCCCATCCCCTATATAATCTGGACAAAATATCATTTCTTTTGCCACTAAGAAAACATGTCTGTCCCAGGCCAACCACCTACTCAGTATCATCACCATGGCCGATTCCGTGTTACAGGAGGATCTCTTCCTGATGCAGTTACCGCGTATCGAACCTATGGGGACATTTCCAACCCTTGCATTGTTTTCCCAACATGTTTTGGGGCAAAGCTAGATAGTGAGTTTTGTTGAAACGGAGATCTAGGATCCAGACGTAACGAGTCTGTATAGGTCAGATCTATATGGTGGGCGAGGGAAAGGTAAGACCATCGTTGAATTTTGTAACTTTGGTGCTTATCGTCCATAGGTCATGGACCCTAACAAATATTTCGTGGTTACTTTCGCCCTATTCTCGAATGGAGAAGTACGCCTCTTTTTGCCTCCTTTTTTTTTCTTTCAATCGCAACTGGACTTATTTGGCGTGTAGTCATCTTCTCCTTCAAATACGGTACGTACATGGACTCCTAAACGCAATGTATGAATATTTAGTAATTCGTTGACAATACAGCCCGCTCCGTACAATGCTCCGTACTTTCCAGCAGTGTCCTACGAGGACAACATGTAAGTAGAGCAAATTAAGGCCATTGTGGTTTTCATTGATCCAACTTGCAGCCGTGCTCAACGCGCAGTAATTGAAATACTTGGTGTCAAAAAAGTATTTGCTGTCATTGGTTTCTCCATGGGCGGCCAACAGGTATATAAAATGTTACTCAGATTCATGCTTCGATGACTTCATATTACGTAGGCGTATCATTGGGCCGTTATGTATCCTGAACTTATAGAGAGGTGCGTGTATTGGCAATTGGGGAAATTATGGGTCTTGATGTCTTCACAACACAAAGATACGTGGTTATTTGCAGCTCGGCGCGTACGAGCCCTCACAACCAGTGGTATGCATGACTACCTTTATACATTTCAATTTTTCTTAATGCTTTTTACAGCTTCCTTGAAGGACCAAAAGCTGCTTTGGTCGCCTCCAAGGATTTCTATGACGGACATTATACGGAAAAGGCTGAATTCGGCATAAGGGCTTTCGCCAGAGTTTACAGTGCCTGGGCTTACGGCCAGACAGTAAGCAACAGAACAAGATTTAATTTCCTGATAGCTTACTGTCTTTCCAGTGGTTCAGGGAGCATAAATACACCTTCAATGGAATGTGCGTACCTCACGTCCTCAAAAGTGACTCCTTATTGAACATGACCACCCTTTTTTCTTTAGGTACCCGGACCTCTTTACCTTTATCCGTGAACGATGGGAAGACAGGTTCCTCCAAAATTGGGATGCAAATGACCTGATTACCCTCTTACATACCTGGCAGCGGGGCGATGTCTCTCAAATCCGTCATGGCGGTGATTTGCAACTTTGTTTGCAAAACATACAAGGTTAGGGCTTGATTATGCCTAGCAAGACAGACCTATATTTTCCGGTGAATATACGCGCGCTTTCGATCTAGTCCGATGACTCTAATGCATAAGGTATCCAGCCCGAGGATACTATGAACGAAATGACGTCCCTTACCAGCACGGCCCGCCTCGTTGTCATAGACACTGTTTGGGGACATACCGGTAATATTTTCTTCAGGTGGTCTGGGGGCATCAACTGACGTCTGTTCCGTTTAGCTGGAGGCGGCTCCAATCCACTCGACGATGCCTTCGTTCAAAAGGAAATCAAGAAATTCTTAGAAGAAGAGTGAAGCCGACTCTCGCGTTAACAGGAAACGGGCCGGAGACTACCTTGATACAATGTATAAAAATGGATCTCATGAATAAGTCATCCTCCTACGATATTCCATAATATACCGGCGTGCTGTGATGAAGCTCGGTCCGTGAGATGGACAACATTGGAGCCTTGAGTTTGAACACGAATGCTTGAACCTGCTTGAACCCATCTGAAATTTACAGCCTCCGAGCTGCACCCGAACCACCTACTGCATGGTCCCAGATGGTGCCGACATATCCACTTAAAAGAAAATTTGACAATACCAGATTCAAGAACTGCCTCGAATGCGTAGCATGGAATAATCCGACAGAGTATCACATGTATTGCTTCGTTTCCGCAAGGCAGAATAATGGGAAAACTTGAAGGTCATGTTTCGAAAACCAACACGCACATGTTGTGGAGAATCGTTGTTTTTTGACATGTTCTCTATCACCATGGCTCGTGTATTTATTCTGGCGAATACTATAGATGTCTTCTGGAGCGGTAAATACTTGGTGGAATATAAAGTCAAGAGTATCCAGCCTTCGTCCTCCCTACCCTACATGCAAAACAACTGACCTATGTTCAATCGATCTCACTTTTTTATTGCTGTTGCGTCGGCGTATTTCTTTGGGAATGCTGAAGCAGTTGGTACACCTTTCGGCCTTGCAGCTGGTACAACTGGAGGAGGGAGCGCGACGGCTGCAGTCCCATCTTCCCTGGCAGAACTGACAACCTGGCTGAGCGATAGCACTGCTCGTGTCATTCTTCTAGACAAGATGTTCGACTTTACCTCTGCTGAAGGTACTGTGACTGGGGCTGCCTGCAAACCGTGGACCTGTTCCCCAAATCCTCAGGTTAGTTTCTTATCATCATGTCAACTCAAATTTGGGTTCTACACTGTGAACCCCGAGCCCGGGTAAATGTACCATGTAATAGGGTAGAAAAAGAAAAAGACCATGTTAACGAGGTCATAAATGGCAATCGTTCATTTTTTGGCACACCTAGGTATTAATACCATATATTTACCAGTGGAACGTTAAACTAAGTAAAATATCCCGGAAAACGTGGCAGGCGTAATATGCACAGTTTGGCGAAGCATTTTAACCCCATTCAAAACTGGTGAAATTCTAGTAAAAATAATACCTGGTAAGAAGTTGCGTTTAGCGGGTCATTTCGTCGAGTATTTAGTACCCTATGAAGCAGAGCATTTTACCACGTAAAACCATCCAAAATAGAAAGGAAACCGTGTTATATTATTGCCAGAATATCAAGGTAAAAACACTAAGTACAACAGGCCTAAAAAACCACGAAAATCGGGACAATATATTGGAGGGTATTTTACACCGGTTTACCGGCCGACCCTCAGAGGGCAAAATAGCCACGGAAATCGAGGCCGAAATCAAGCCGAAACATCAAGGCAATTTCAGCGCAAGAATCTGGAGAGTTGAGATACACGGACAAATGAAAACCCAAATAGGGAGGCTGTTATTGATATAAAAGAATGTGGTTCATTTAGAATGAGCTCGGAATACATTAGAAATACAGTAATATGCAGTGATAATTGAGGCGGAATTTGGAAATATCTCTAAGTCCAAAGACGTGTCATATGTTCTGAGTCGTGTGACCTGTTCACTTGGGTTATAAATATAGCGCGCACAACGACATCATCACTCTTTCTTCCTTTCCATTCACTCCTTTTCTGCGACACCACAAGATCATACCCTCTTGAGAATTTTTCTGCCGCTTACACTTCCGCTATCATATTCAGTCTTAAAAGGAAGCTAATCGCTCGAACAGTACAAGTTCTGGAAAGGTACGCGACCTTGTGTTCAGCTTGACTGTCGATACACATACACTTACATACACTTACTTATTTACTCATTTAGAAGTCTCGCCCAGTACGCTTAACCAATGTATGTTTTTCTGCCCCGCTATAGCGAAATCAAGCATCTCTGACCATGTCTCAATCCAACCAGCTTCTCCCACCTGGCACCACGCCCGTAAGTCACCTCCATATATGAGTTGCCGCATATACTTAACTGTTATATCACCCACTAGTCACGCTCAGCGACCGTTTCAACCAACGTAAGATTTTTTAACCCTTGAATTTCGGAATACATAGCTTTTTCGCGCATAGACATAATTGCCTGTATACGTACTCTCATAAAACAGTGAAATATACCTGTTCTTTCATGGTTATAATACCCCCCTTTCTGAATGGCATTAATTACTTGAATATTGGGTGCTTTATCTCTATTTGATTCCCTCGTCTACCTGGTCTTTCCTGTACCCGGTTTAACCAGTAATTCTCAACAGTTATTTTGCCTATCACAACAACTCAAAATGACCACCATTTTTACGCTTTTTAATGACTCGTTACAAGGGTCCTAATTACACTCTAACCTGGTTGCAAAATTACCCGTTTTGCATAGGCAATTCGGACATAACCATGCTTTTTTTCACCATGTAATCTCGTACTTTCTGCCCGTTTGTCCCTACCCGTTTAACTGGTTGTGTCCAGTTTATCCGGTCATTTCTTCCTGTTCTTCCAGACTACTTGCACCCTTTTCAGTGACATTTACTGAGTAATTTTAACCCTGTTCGGGGCTCACAGTGCTAGTAATGACACCGTCACCTTAGCTGGCTATAGACGCTAATAGCTGTAACTATGACAATCTTCGCTCAAGAAGTGCAGGATCCCTTACTTACAATATATCCTTTCTATTGCTCAGGGTGCGAGAACTATGAACCATCGGCAGCTAAGACGACAGTTACCTACAACAAGGCCGGAACTACACCTTTGAAAGTTGCCAGTAACAAAACTCTACTTGGGAAAGGGAGCGCCGGAGGAATGTGCGTCTGTTTTTATTTTACTCCCCTTCTTCAAAGTATTGTACTAAACTATAAATCGGCCCCTCAGCTTGGGAAAAGGTCTCAAAATATCTGGGGCAAGTAATATCATTATTCAAAACATCAAAATAGGTGAGTATCAATACCTTAATCGGTACTTATTTATCAACTAAAATTTCGTACGCAGCGAGCATAAATCCTCAGTTTGTCTGGGTAAGTAATTTGATCATTACCATCTCAGTAATAGTGGTATGAGCTATCGTTCTGCAATTTAGGGAGGCGTGAGTTTCACCTATATATTCTATACGCATGCACATTCTCTCATGTTATTTGTCTTGTGAAGGATGCCATCCAAATTGATGGAGGAAGTAAGATTTGGGTATGTCGCCATGATCCTTCGATTATGATATGCGCGCTTATTGGGCGCTTATACTAGATCGATCATAACACAGTAGGTAGTATATCGAGCTTTTCTATAACAAGCCATTCAAGAAAACTCTATATCTCAGGTCCAAAACATAGGTCGTCAAATGATTGTAACCGTAAGCGTTGAAATTATTTGTGTATTACCGTAAATAACGACAGAGTTAATCTAGGGGTATGGTGCGGTTACTGCCACCACGGTATTGCTTTATATTCGCTTTATACTTTTCTCTCACTGAGAAATGTCCTTTGGATCTAGATCTCCAACAACGTTTTCAACGTAGGAATAATGCAAAGAATAGTAGAATCATTTGATTGATACTCTCCGATTCTTGCCTTTCAGGGTGATAGTACGTACTCTGCTACGTGCAATGGGGACCATTACTGGGTGTGTGCATTCACTCTCTGGCTCGAATAAACGCTGTCCTCACATGCACACATCAGGTTGCCTTATTTACCGGAAGTGGGGACCAAATCACATTTGCCTTAAACTAGTAAATCGTCAATTTCCTTCTGCAAAGCGCAAAGTTTAACATGGTTCTATTTTCATCAGCTTGTACAAGACAAGTGGTCGTGGTCCACACGTGTAAGTTGGCATCTTCCACTCTCCGAATCCTCCTCATCGACCCCTTCCTTCTAGCGGGTAAGAATTTATGTATATACAGAAAAGGCCGCCGACTGGCTTACATTTGTGTGTGCAGCGGTACAAGCGGTTACTACCAGAATATACATGCGTACAACAATGTGAGTCATTAAACCCTATGGGCGATCTGATCTGACGCGGTCCTCAGTATTTCGGTGAGATTTCTTTCTACACGCTGACGTTCGCACAGGGAAGATCAGCATGTTTAACTATACTTCTTGTCGTCTAGTTTCGGTTGATGGGCACGCTGTCGATCCCGAAGTCGGTTCAAAGATTCTTCTTGAAGGAAATTACTTCAATACGGTGAGTCAACTGCTCACCTCTCGTGGTGGTCTTCTTTTTCCATATTCATCCGATGTTTAATTGGAACACTACAGGTGACCACTCCGATCTTGTCTGGGGGAACAGGTCAGGCTTTCGCGCCCGTAAGTTCTTCGGACGCGGCCGCCTGTGCATCTCAATTGGGGAGAAACTGCGTCACAAACATTGCGTGAGTGGCAAATATGTGTATAATCTATACACATTTCTGATATCTTGGCCGCAAGTCTTTCTTCGGGCGCTTTACCAGGGACTGCCACCGATACTGGCACGCTCAATGGATTCACATCGGCGAGTAACTTTCGTAATGACTCTTCAGGCTGATGTGTATTAACTGAAAATCATGACTGTTGTTGTGTATAGTCGGTATACAAATCGGCCAACATTATGGCGGCCTCCAGTGTTGGATCATATGTACAAGCCAATGCCGGCATAGGGAAGGTCAATTGAAACAGTCATAGTGATGTTGAACGTGTGGTTTTGTAATTATTGAAATACGCCCAACGACGTCGTTTCGTTCGTTTTATACGCATGATCACAATGGATTCCCTTAAATTTCTTCGATACGCATATCTTCGTCATCGGATCCATCTGCAGGTTTCGCTTCCTGAAAGTCACCCTGTCCCGGGTTCAAGTCAAGAGTGTCGGTCTCATCGTCCACAGGCGAGATTTTAGGTTCTTCTCCCTTGATCAATTGAACAAGGCGTTCGATGTGTTCGGCGACCTGCGTCCAGTAATCGTTAAAAGTTGATGTATAAAGATAATGAAGAGGAAGGAAGTACCTTGTCCACTGTCTCATTTTCGTGTGCAGCTCGAATGATCTGATAAACACCGTGTTGTCGCTGGTAGTCGCGGCCCCATCTAGTGTGACACAATAGGAGGAGAGTCTCAACGTGAGTGAGACGAATTGTGGCATCTTTTTCGCGTTTTTTCGTGGCCGGAAGGAATTGAAGTGCATCCGGTAAAGTTTCTTGGTCCTTCGCAAAGAGAATGAGACCATTCTAATGAATAACGATGACCATAAAGCATACTTCGAGATCAAACTCTTCAGGACCTGCGAGAGGGAGAAGAAGGTACGTAAGGGCATTTATCCCAGGTACTGTTATCGTCGAAGGGCGGACAGCAACTTGATCCGTCTCTGCGCTGAGAATTGCTTTGTGGCCTGGTGGATAAAAAGCACAATTTCTGCGCAAATATCAACTTCATGGAACAAACAAAAAATAGATAAATTACTTGATGGCAGCAGCAACACCACCTCTGCGGATAGTATCTTGATGCTCAGTGAAAACCACAAGCTTCGCAAGAGGGTATTCAAGGGGTTGGTTGGGTTTAGAGGCTGTAGTCGGTTGAGGTGACAAGAAATAATTTCGGCCAATTGGAGACTACGGTTATTAGAAAATGAACTCATGTACGGCATACATGCACTTACAATTGTCATATTCGCAAAAACGTTGGCTAAAAAGTGAAGGTGTGCCTTTCTCGTACGTTTTGATATGTTTTCAGCGATTTGCGCTCCTTCAGCAAAGGCGTCTATCAAAAACGGTAGAGCCAGAACTTCTTTAGCCTCTGCGCTCGGGTACGGCACTGGAGCTGGACATGATCCGCAGCGCGATTCGATAGGGTAGTTAGAGTTAGACAGTCGATCATCTGGAATGACCTGGACTTTGAGAGTGAGAAGGATGGAGCAGGCCGTCGACCCAGCGGTCAGATTTGACAATAACATTGCTGCAAGATCGGCCAAGATCGAGTGAGGATTCTGATGTATAATTCAGCAATTATGGTCGAAAATAAGTACGTGAGGCCTCACAATTATATAAGAAGCGATAAAACTAAGGAATGACTGGTCCGAGAGCGGGGCAATCACCAAAGGTGAATCAGACAAGTTGACGAGGGCTTTAAATGCGTCGTGGGCAACGCTCTAGACATCAAATCAGCCCGATGTTTCTTGAATATCATGCCAATACATACGACTTGGTCCCGACATAATAGCTTTATGTCTTTGATGACATCGCTTTCCTTTGGCTTCTGCAAACCTCCAGATTGTAGACCAGAAAAGAAAATGTTTCTGTGAGGGGCATCTTTGACTGTTTGAGGCAGCAAATTTTCCAAGGCAAGCTGCCTGACCTGAGGATTTCGATCCCTCAAAAATGGAACAAGCTGAAGCCATAAATATTAGAATATTCTTAAGAAGATTTGCTGTGACAGTCAAAACTCACTTCGCGAAGCTGGGCGTCCATTCTGAAATATTCAGAACACGTGATCTGCTTAACGCGACCCTATTCCAATGCTTACGTGATCAATGCTCATTGTCCTTTGCCGCCCTGTGCACCTCATCAGGCTGAGCGCCAATTTCATTGTCCTCCAGAGTCTTGTCCTTCTTCTCCTTGTTGGCCGGTATGGCGGGATACAACAGGACTCGCTCTGTGGAGGAGATTCTCGAAAATACTCAGTCATTACCACCAACATTCACCGTTCATCTTCATTCTGAACACTGGGTTTTGAACAATGGATCGAAGTTTCTATATCACAACCCGATTGCCGTACGTCTGTCTAAGTAATTTTGTGTATCCTTTGCTCAATCTACCGAAACTTTAGTCGCTATTGGATGACATTCGTGCACATCGCATACCTGTGGATTTTTTGGAGTTGTTTGATTCGGCGCGGGTGCCGTTCTATGAAGGTTAGTACTTCGATGGGAAGGGGTCTCGTATTATCTGAGCACACGAGCTTAACAATATCTTCTAGGATGCATGATTGTGGAACTTCTAGATTATCGTCCTCTGAAAAGCCATGAACCAGCTTTGAAAAACCCACAGAAGACGCGTGTTGTTCTTCATCCCAATTCTGAGACTTTATGGGCAGATATATGCACATTGAATCAGAAGGCTGGTGGTAAATGGACGGATATGGATGCTCTTGAAGTTGAGGCAAAGATTTTGGTATAGCCTTTTATGTCCGTTGAGGTGTCAATCGTCATTTATTTCTTTGCTAGCTCGCCACTTCTCCGCCGTTGTGCCTTGACCCAGACCCTCATCTGACGCGCATTGTCAACCAGGTAGTTAGGGTATCGACGCCTACTACGCCTCTGTCTCTTAAACGGAAAGCATCGGCCTTGGAACCTGAGGAAAATGGACCCGAGAAGGCAAAGCGAGAACGTCTCCTTACGTTCATGGCACCAAGAGAAGCCAGACATGGACCAACGTAAGTTGTTTTCATTACCACAATATATCATAGGACTTAAAAAACATTATTTTTTCAGCTATTCTTTGTTAGACGCTTTTACCAGAAAAAGGACGACCGCTGATCCGAATCAAACAGGATCAGCAGTTGGCACAGGCCCTTGGAATTCATCCCAACCTGCACAAGTGACACAGTCCACTTCGCCTGCAGCAGTGCCACAGACACCGACAGCTGGATCCCAAGCTCTTTCACCCACAGAAACAGCAGACAGCAAATCGTCAAGCGTAAGGAAGAATGCCACTCCCCAAATCTCTGGGTATAATCCGGCCTTTACGCGCACAGATGGCTCTCATACGCCGATTCCTCCCCAACCTACCCACCAATTTGTAAATCAGCATCCGCCGACTGCACTCAATTCGTCGCCTGCGATACAACCTCAAGCTTATAACAGCTTTAAGGAAGCACAAGAAGCTGCAAGCAACATCTCGCCAGTAGGTGCACAA